>BMAU01018274.1:695000-1295000 GCA_019973935.1 Trichonephila clavipes
AATTTTTTTTATATTTAACTGAAGAAGACATTATTATAACTAAAATTGATTCTGTTAAATGTGCGAAGTGATTTGGAATAATCCTATTTTAGTCCACATCCTTAGCAACTTGTGTTAAATTGCGCCAACAGCTCATTTCTTGGTATTTTCCGTGTTCACCGTTAGCGATAAACAAAGATGTGGGCTAAATAAAATTCTGCAAGTATTTTTAAAATATTTTTGTATTATACTGTTAGAAATGGATATTACTTATTATATAAATTCTTGCAATATGAACCAACAAATTTTGGTTATTAAATTAAATAGTACATTTAATTTTTCTATCGAACTATGTAATTCAATTTCTGTATTAAATAATTATCTTAAGCACCATAATTACTTAAAAATTCGAAGTAATGGATTTCACTTCCAAATTTAATAAATAAATTAAAAAATCTGTACCTCCAAAAATGTATAAATTAAATTTGTATTATGTATTGATGTTAGTTTTATCACATTTTATGTCCTCATAATTTAATATTATCAGAATGAAATTGTCCTTAAATATTATTCGTACAAAGGTAACGAAAACTCTTGTTTTATTATTTCGTAAAATTTATATGTTTTGAAAATAATAAAAATTGAAAATGATTATTGAAAAAAATTGTATTTTTTAATCTCATATCAGATAAAGAAAAAACATTATTTCCAAATATGAATTATTTAGAATCAGAATTCCTTTTGGGTGAAAAGTTAAATAGTTATATATAATGGGATATAAAGTCCTTATAACATATTGTAAAAATTAATCAAATGCTACCTTTCTTTACTATTTTTATTATCCGTAGAATTTATCGTTATTGGTTTATTTACAAATTATACAAATTAATTATAAATAAAAAAAATATTGTAATTGATTTAAATTTACAGAACGATTTAAAAGTATATCATCATTTGAAAATACATTACTTTTCAACTACCCATTTTAAGTTATTTTACAATTCAAAAAATACTTGCTTAGTTGGGGTTTAAATTCTTTTGACAATTATATTTTGAATTAAATACTATATGCACAATGATCTCGCATTTATTTTTTTATTCTTATTATTAGTTTACATATATAGACTCTTTACAAATGAATATATAAATTTTACAAAGTAATTTCTATATAATATACATATATGTATATTAATTCAAGACCTTTATTAAAATATATTAAAAATTATTTTATTACAAATAAAAAGTTATAAATATATTTTTAAATAACAGTTTCACTTTAAACGTGCATTACATGAGCATTAGTTTATGTATTTTTTGATAACATTTTATATATATATTATGCATGTAAGAAATTTGAATAAATTTATAAATTATCTCGATTTGTTCTACTTAAGATTTAAAAAAAATGCATTAATTGTATATATGTGGATAACATAGGAATTAACTTCAGTACCTAGTATCATTAATTGACAAGTAAATATGCGTCTAAGTGAGATTGAAACTTGTGTAATTTGAATAATTTTCTCTCATTAAAATTAAGCCTACTATAAATATCAAATCATTCAGGTTCTATAATTATCAGAATTATAATGTGACAGTATTTTATAAAGAAAATAAATAACTGGCGAGAGAAATTTAATTATATATATTCTTCATTTTAATTACATCAAATGCAACTGTTTCGAGACTGGATTAATTTTAGAACGATTATTCAAATAATAATTCTAAAATATATTTAATTTTATAATGGTTTAAAATGAAGAAAAGTTTTCATAATTAAAATACTAGAGAGTGTCTTGTTTTAACATTTTATTAAATGTTCTTAAAATTTATCAAATTTTAGAAAATCTGATGTATAACGCATACCTGTGCTTTCAAAAGCTGCATGTTTTAGTTTTTAGGTATATTTACCGATTAACGCTCTTTCCCTTTTTTTTACGAAGAAACCTGATGTATAAGAGTAGAATGCTGCAATGTTTTTAAGTAATTTATTTGCGGTTTACATTTTTTATCCCAAGCTTTACAAAAAATAGTATACTTCTACAACTACAACATTGTAAATTCAAGTATGTCATTTCTTTTAAATAAAGAGTATCTCGATATATGTAAATGTTTAATTTTTTTAATACTTCTTTTTAAAAGCCATCATTTTTATACCCAGCGTATAACACGCAGCTGTAAATTTCGAAGTTATTTTTTGAGTTACAAGTTCACAGTTGCACGTCAAACTTTACGGTAGTTAATTTTCTCACAGTCGCTGTGTTATTAACTTTCAAAATTACGTAATTTTATTGATTTTATTAAAATTTTTCGAAGGAAAATACGGTAAACGCAACGATCCTAAAGAATTCTAACAAAACTCACATAATATAACAGAAAATAGAACTAATTGACTTTCCGAATTGATGTACAATTTTTAACTATATCCATTCTGAGCCTTTTGGGAGTTGTAAAATTTTAGACTTAGATGCATATTTTAAAAGAAGAATGGGTAATTGTGTGTGTGTGTACTAAAAAGGAAAATATATCTCGTACTATTGTGGCATTTTATCTTCCTTCATAAATTGTTCTAAAGACCTGGAAATGCGTCATAAATTCTTTATAGAAGATACAAACTACTTAATAAGTTCTGACAGATTTCGTCTGGGTTATTCTGTTATCGGATTACGGTTGTAAATGCAAGTTGTTTGGGGGAAGTTTGCTTGAGGTATGTCATCCATTTCTGCAGCTCTTTTTTTCCACTTGAGTTTGTCACCACTACCGTCGTCTTTGCGATGTTGTTATTTAAGTATACATTTACGAGAAGAAATATTCTCGTAACTCTCGCGAGTAATCTAATTAGAAAACCGTATTTCCTTTAAACAGTTCTTCAGATACTAGATTTAATAGTTTAAATAGAAGATACTTTTTATTTCTGAGAGATTTTTACTGAATTGTGAAAAGCTTTAAAAAGCAAAACCTAATTGATTTCTAAAGAGATTACTTATATTTTTAATAAATTGATGTCAATCTTTTTCTCCTATTTTGTGCTTTTAAAATGTTCTGCAAAAATAACATGCGTTAGAAGCCGAGTAATTATGGTAGTGAACTTCTAGCTGGCATTGTTTCTGGTGAATCCTGAATTTGGGTCCTAGTACTACTAAAGACGAGCCGTGTAGAGCAGCTAATATACGTTAATTTTGTTGAAGATCAAATACTTCCCGTTGACGTGTAAAAATTTGGTGAGTTGTTTGCTGGCTCTACTTTTTCTTTCGTTGCTTAAGCGTGGTGCAGAATTACTAGGTACGTCTGCATTAATTCTCGTATTTCTTTAGAGTACGTTAATAAGCAATCAACCAAAAATATAATTTTATAATTATGCCATGGAAAAATATCAGTGAAGCTTCTTTAAATAAAGAATATATACTGGTGTTCAAAATTAAGAGGATTTTTAGATTTTGTCGATTATTTCTAAGATTACTGGATAGATTTTACATAGGGCTAATATAAAGCAAAAAATAATCGTTCAACAGTTAAAATAGATACGGTTCATCGTGCGTAACATTCATCGAAGTTAAAAGGTATGAAACAGCAGTTTCAGAACTAACAAGCATTTTAAAAAGTTAAAAACAAAAGATTTACAATAATCATTGATTTACTGAAAGAAAGCAAAACAAAATACATTCTGGCGTATTGCAAAATAAAATACATATTTACACGGACATACTTATAAATGTATGAGTACAGTACAATTTATTTGATAATTAATTTATCAATAATGAATTGAAAACAAGTTTAATAGTTACTAATGACTTCCATGGGCTTGTCATATACAAAATTTAATATTTATTTTGATAGTTTGTATTGTTTATAATTAAAGTCATATTGTAGCTTTAGCGTCAAAATACTTTATTATTACATTCAATCCATTATTATTGTACGGGAGGGCGAAGAAAATTATGACTGAAAATTGGGTTGTAAAATTGAAAGTTTGAGAAGCACTGCTGTATGATTTGCTTTTATTTAAACTTATTCCGACAACAGGATTCCCTCTCTCAGTGTTCTCAAATTTTAAAAGTAATTTCTGAAACCGATTAAAGCTCACAATCTTTTAGGGGGGGGGGAGAGTTTGGGGTTTCTTCCCTAATATTTATTTCTAAAAGGACAAATCTGTCTGCAGGTAGTCACTGCGAGGGCTGAAAGGGAGGGGGGGAGGTCATCTGTACATACGTCTTTACACAGAAAGCCACTCTGGGAACTGTTCTATCTCCTTATGCAGCCATGCCACATATCACTTATGCTTGACTTACTTAATAGCATGGTCGTAAAATAAAAATTTTCTCTTAGGGGCTTTTAAAGCCTAAACTGTAACAGAAAAATGATCAAATCACCAAACCCATGAATTTAAATTACGCTTCAATGGTTTACTTGCCGATAAAAATGTTTTATTTACTGCCGAATCTTCTAAAGATTACCATAATAGGGATATTTTGGAAAAAGTATTGTTGAAAGGGAAAAGAGTCGCAAAGCTGCCAGTTGATTTTCTGTTCGATATTAAATATATTTCAGCTTATAAGGGAAAGAAATCCACTTTTCTCTGCGAATTGAAGCTGATTTGGAAATGTTATAACTCTTCATTTTCTGTTTACTCTTTCTTTAAGGATAAACGCTTCTATTTCAAAAGCATAAATATTTAATTAAAAATGTTTCCTCACTTTCTCGATAAAGCTTTGAGTATTAGATATTCAAACGGTTTTAGTTTGCTGTTTTGAACATTTTTCAATAGATCTGTTTGAAAATGTAAGAAATATCACCATCCATGAATGAAACTTATTTCTAAAAGAAATCTGAAAAAAATATCATTGGCGCATATGAACAAAAAGCAAATATTTATGTAGTTATGAGGATTTCTTACAAATTTAAGAGGCTTGAAAGATAATAGTTTTGGCTGCTTTAAGTGTTGAAGAAATGAATTGTATAAAATATTTTGGTTTAATATAGTTAATCTTATGTATTATATATATATAAATAAATAAATATATATATGCTCATACAATTTTAATTTTTGAATTCAATAAAAAATACTGGTTTTTATTTTCGACCGGAACATAGAAAAGTTACTCAAATCCTAAACATAAAACGAGATATTAAATCTGCTTTAAATAAATTATTTATATATTGAACGTCACTTTAGCATGTTTTTTTAATGCATTAATATTGTTAAAAAGTAATGTAATATTTTTTTTTAAAGTCAATTATTTTTTAGATCAACAAAGAAAAATTGTATTTTAACTACTTGTTATAAAATAGTTACAATTAATATTAATATGTATACACATATGACAGAATCACAACATTAAGCGGTAATTAATTTTTATTAATTATCATTTAAGTATCATATTGTCCTCTAAAACAATCGTGTATATAAAATTTCAGTTCAACTGAATGCTTTAAAACATGAGAAAAAAACCTTTTCAAATTTTGACTCAAGTCGTCTAAAGGGTCGCTATGTCGCCAAAAATGATGCCAACGTGGCTGTATTTGTAATTATTTAAATAATTATTTTTAATCAATTAATTTTTATTAATTATAATTAAATTGTTGTGCTGTCATTTAAAATAATCATGTATACAATATTTCAGCTCAATTGAGTGCTTTAAAATGTATTTTATTAACGATTGAAAATTCCACCAATATAAATAAATAAATAGAGAGTGTGAGCTAATAGTAGGAATTGAAAAACATTTCAAATTTCCCTATATATGTACTAATACAATTCGCTAAGTTAAAGTTGTTACATTATAAAGAAATTAAGAAATTTTAAATATCTTTTCTTCCCTCTCTCTTTTTTCCTGAAAATACTCTTTTAGATGTTTCTTAAATATAAGTAATCTCCGTTAAAAAAAATCTAGAAATCTCCTAGCTGCAATACTGCTATTTAGTCAAAGCTAAAAGGAGAATAGAGCTAATTTTTCTCTTCATTTTATTATTTCAAGTTAAAATTACAAAGTTAATAAATGAACAGTTAAACCATATGTACTTTTATGTACAGATTTCACCAAAAGCTGAGTTTAAGCTATCGCATATCCTGATTTACTACCTTACAGACGTGTTAATACCAGATGTGTCCTACTATATTTTTTTCATGGTAGGAAGTAATAATTTGGTGTTTTCTATGTGGGTGAATCTAGTGCACGTGCGTGAATTCTTATTCCTATAAATTTTATTCCCGGAAAGTCATCGATGAGTGAGAAAGTATAAATAAATGCCCCCCGATTTTCGTTTTCGCAAAATTCTAGAAAAATTGGAACATTATAGCTTACAAATTTTAAGAAAAGCTTTGGGAAAAGTGTGTAGTAGTCCAAGAGAACTTTTTAAATCAGATTAATGTAAGATTGCGTTGAATCTGAATAAAATGATTTTTTGTAAATGAATATTAGATATTTTTTGAATACATCTTGCCCATGTATGCAAAAATCCAAAACTTGAAAATGACGGGGAAATTAACTGCAGTATTTAAAAATTGGCCGTCGGCTTTATTGTAGATGAATCAGGTACTTACGTATTATCGCAACAATCGTTAACTCTATTAATAACTCGCCAAGTTGGTAACCCGGATTTCTTATGTGTCGTATGCGCTGAAGTGCCAACAAGGGGTTTCGTTTAATATAATTTTGCCAATAGGTTGCGATAATACATAAGTACCCTTTTTGCTACTGGGAAAAAGCAAAGCATTCTACAGTCACTCAAATTTTTACGCGGAGCTTATTTTACATCCCTACGTTACTCGTTTTTGGCGTGATTTTGAAATCTCACCAAACGGATCTTTTACGTCCAGTTTAAAGTTATCGTATAGTAATGGTATCCCCCATCTTGGCAAAGTTTTGTAATTATTCAGCAAAAAAATTCGCAGCGGACTGATATAAAAGGTACTTACGTATTATTCCAACCGTATTGGTGACATATGAAACAAAGCACATGGTTGCCGATTCAGCTCGTACGGCACATGCGCAATCGGGGTTGCCAACTTGGTGAGTTATCTTGAAGTTGACATTGTTGTGATAGCATTGTTGACATTGTTGCGATGTAGCACGTAAGTACACAATAATCTTGTTCGCGCGTAAAATGACATCATTGGGCGACGCCTTTTGAGTTGGCAAAATTAGTCGATGGTGTATAAGTACCTACTGTTTTTTCCTAAGTCATAAAGTTTCATCAGTTTTTCTTCTTCTGGTATTTACGTATTACCGCAACAATCGCCAACTCTATTAATAACTCGTCAAGCTGGGAACCCCGATTTCCCATGTGTCTTACGCCTTGATTTGGCAAACATGTGCTTCATTTCATATAATGTCGCCAATAGATTACGATAATACCTAATCACCATGAACGAAGACGATATAAGTAGCGATAGCTATGTTTTAATTATACTATTATCGATTAAGTTTAAGATGCTCTTTAATATATCCAGTAAAATAGTAATAATATTAACCCTCTAACCGGATAGCACGGAAAATTCCGTCAGTGTAAAGATGCTTCGAAAATGGACTGCACGGATTTTTTTGCCTTCAAGTAACGTTTTCAAAAGCGGATTAGCCGCACTTTTCTGAAATCCTTTCCCCCTTTTAAGGTTTAACAACTTGAAAGATAATGAGGGACGGAGGAAGCAACACAGCAGGAGTTTTATGGCTCGCAGGGAACCCCGTGTTTTGACCCTTCGGCAATCGTAAAAAATCGAGGGGAAATTTCTTTAGATCCCAGGAAGTGTTAATTTGTTTTACCTCGTTTTTTTAAAGTTTTGTAAAGTCCCAACGCATAAGTAAAATATGTTACAATTCCCTTTTGGTTTCATATTAATTTGAAACTGTAACAAGTTGGGGCGTGTCAGTGCAATCTGCTATTTTATATAGTTAGACAAATTATATCTTTTTTTAAGTATATTCTTTCTCTTCATTTTTCTTATTTTAATCAAAGATTTTAGTTTTTTGAAACATGATTATTTTATTATAAGATACCGAAAAATTAATAAAACACCAAACTCTTTAAAATTTGGAACCTTTTCAATTTTCCAACCACTAAAAATGAATAAATTTAAACTTCATCAAATCATTTGAAACATTTTCTTACACTTTGATAAAAATAATAAAGAAAAAAAAAACCTAATTAAGATTTATTAGTTTTTTTTTTTTTAGATTTCAAAGCCTAAGTGTTCAGGGAAGTTTAAGTACAGTGTGTGTGTGTGCCTGGTTATATATTGTTAAAATACACCGAATTATATTTGAATTTTAAGTGCTTCAACTTCAGTTTAAATCAAAGACAACATGAATGAAGATTTTCACACATTTTTTTATAACTTTAATGTTTGAATAAATGGTAATCAAAAATATACGGAAACATTTACAGTAGACATTTATGCATATAAATAAACATAAAAATCAATTTTAAATTCGAGCTATTGAAAAACATTCGAATTATATATTGTTCAAAAATATCTATTTATACAAAATACCTCAACATTTATCTTTTTTAAAGGCTAACTGAATAAGTAATTAAAATCTGGATATTTTTTGAAATCTCGACCTTATAAAGCTAGAAATTTTATGTTAGAAATTCCATTTGAAATTTCGAAAAAAAATGCATCGCGCAGTTAAAAATTATTTACCATAAGTTTTAGCAATTGTTTGAGTATAATAAAAATTTCAAATTTTATTATATAGCTTCTTTGGTATCTTTTAATATATTTCGGCCGCGGTAGCCGAGTGGTATAGGTATTGGAACGTGGCTTGCTTTGTCACGAGTTCGAGCCCAGTACCACTAAAGACCCGCCGTGTAGGGCAGCTATGCACGTTAAATCTGTCGAGAGCAGAAACGTCCTCCCGTTGGTGTGGTTTGGTAGTTAGGAGAGGGGGGTGCCAGCTCAGGTGTCGTCCACGTCACTTGACCATGGCTCAAAATTACGTGGTCCGTCGCCAAAAGCCCTCGTGTAACTGAACAGTGCGACGTTAATATTCAATCATTCATATAATATATTTCGAAGATTTCATACAATTCAGTTGAAAACCGCATGCTAAGAGCAAAAAATATACTAAAAAAATTGATGAATATACAATTACAATAAATTCTTACATAGAAGCAAAACTGAGAATCTAAAGCCTAGGAATGAAAAATTTTGAGTATATCTGAAGTAGTTTTCGAAATATTTATTTTAAAGTTCAGAAAATTTGTCTGCGTTATGTGTTATACTTAATATTAATTAAATGGTTAAAATAATATGTTAATATTAGTCATGTAATCGTTTGATGACACATTCATATACTAATAAAAATTATCATGGTCATTGATGCGAATGTCAAGAATTTTATGTAATTTTAAATTCAGACATTAAGATATTGATGTAGAAAATATAAAAAGACCATCTAAAATACATGAAACATGCAGTTTGCTATAAAATGATCTTGACAAACAAAATCCGGCATTTTCACTTGCTATGGCAGAGCCGGCTTAGTCAGGGGCGATCTGGAAAAACAGAGAGAGAACCGCGGTTTTGATGGATGCCGCTCTAGCTTTTAAAGCTCCCAGGAAAAATTATATGTATATAAATTACAAATGCAAAAATAAATCTTGTAATTTTCCATACATTTTTATAACAACGAATTGTGGAATTGGCTTCCAATGCATTGTTGTGTTTGACAATATGTAAGGTAACCAACCCTACTTTAGATAGATTTGTACTACTTTTTCGTAACCGTATTCCTTTTAAAATTAATTCGTGCAGCCGAAATACACCTTTTGCACCCTTAAAAATTTATGTAAACTATAACGGTTAATTTTAATTTATGCAACTTGTGAAATGTTCATAACTAATCATTTCCGTCTAAATAGTTTACATGAAAAAAAAAGTTTGGACTCCCTCATTCATTAGGGATTTATATAAGATTCTAACATTAAATTTTATTTTTCACCGAATAAGATCGAGTGGTAGTGTATTGTGCTTCCACACCACAGGTCTGGGGTTCTCTTAACGGGCTGCGCAAGGTCGACTCTGCCTTTCATCGCCGCTACATTGGGTCGATAAATGAGTACCAAGCTTGCTTCGGGTCTTAATCACTGAAGGTCTCTGTTCAGACAGACCACCAAATCGGGACATCTGTTCATGCACCTCAGCGTCCAATGGTCACGTGTATTATGATGGGCACAGTAGTTCCTGGCCCTCATGGATTGTTGTGCCACTGAGTTTGAGACTTAAGTTTGAGGATTACCTCACTTTGGGGATACCCCTTAGATAAACATGTATTTCCACTCATTTGCAATTAAACATTTTTCTTTCAATTACGTTTATTTCAGAAGGAAGTTTGATTTTTCAAATGTATTTGCTTAATAACATGTATATTTGTGTATTATATTAAAAATTTGATCAATCCAAAATTACATGTTTTTAGCTCCTCTAAAAGCTTTTAGGATTTTACAACTGATCTTACAATCCATATACGTTTTATAGTAGTATATTTAAAAATGATAAGGACATTTTTACGACTGTGTGAGTTGTTATGCCTCGTTTATAAATATAAAAAATTGCATTCAGCTACAGTTTTTAAAATGTACAGAAATAAGTGGAGCAACAGGATACTTACATATTATGAATATTTTTGACTGCAGTAAGATATATTTATATTTCAGTTTCTTTACAATTTGAATAGAAGTTGTAAGCCATTTTGCGAATAGTTTGATATTGAGTATAAACCCATAGGCAGTTTAATATTGTAAAGTGTTTTACTTTGATACCAGCACACATTAAAATAAGGCTCATTTGCAGTTATATGATCAGCTTCAGTGATATTTAAATTTTCAAAAATAGTCTACACGTACGAAAACATTCTTTCACAACCGCACACCACATCTCATACTATATCTTCCCTACAGCAGGAAATATTTGTGTATACTGAAAAATTTAATACAGGATACATTTCCAAGTGTTAAATTTGTTTTTAAAATTTGGTATGAATACATTGTGGAACTGTCGGTTAACTTCACTGAACAAAATTGTTTTAAGTGTACTGTTTTGAAAGACAAGATTAATTAGGGAGAACTATCTCACAATAGAATTTGTAATGACTGAATTGTGTGAAAATGTAGTTATCGATGTGTGACATTTTTCCTTGTAATAAAAGAAACAGAAAGATAAGAAATTTAACTTGAGTAGAAAATGGTTAGAGAAGTACTGTCATGCGCATTTGAGAAGGAGTATATCCCCCATTAAAATTAAAATTATTGACTGAATGTGTGTTATGTCCATCACAAATGCCGATGTAGAAAAGATATTTTTATTTAATACAAGGAGTTCGAAAAGGAGAGCACTAGGAATGAAAATTTAGATTTTTTCCGAAAAATATTCAATTAACAAAAAAATATCATTTATATGATTTAAATTTAAATAAATTAAAAGTATATTGAAATAATTTTTTATGTTATTCTAAATTAAAAATATAATTGAATAGAGAAAGATCTGTTTTATTTCATAAATATATGCACCATTAATTGTCTTATTGTTTAAAAAAAATAGGGCCTTTACTATTTTTACCTCATAACTTTTTTTAAAAACAGGAAAGTGAGCGCGTTTTCTTACTCTCATATTCAAAAATTAATACAGGATGCTTTTTTCTAGTTCAAATCGCAATACCAAAATATATTTTTTTAATTTTTAAAAAATGACAGAAAAATAAATTTTGTTTGAAGAAAATGTAACTATTTCTCAACTTTTAACACGCCATTTATTTCATGTTTTTTTTACCCTGCATTTTAATTTAATTTTACTGTGACTGAATCTATGGGGAAAACGACAGAGTGGAACTACGGTTTTCATACAAGATTGCCCAAGGCAACAACAGCTAGCTGTAAACGATTGCTATCCTGGTTCTTACTGATTAAAGACGCTGAACCAAGTCATAAAGTTGTCCCCTTTCGACCTCCCAAGTTTTAAAAGGGGGAAAGAATTGAAGTCTGTTACATTTTTGAAGGGAATAGCAATATAAGAGTAAAACGTTTTCGGAATAACTTTTCAGGAGGAAGGTATCCAGTTAGGGGGTTAATAATACGTTATGTAAGGAAATTAAAAATAAAAAGTAATAATTCATTTTGAAATAAACAAGAAAAATGACATAGTATCAATTCGTATGTTTCAGAAATTTAGATTCGTAAATTTTACTGAATGTTATTTTAACATTTGCAGATTAATGAAAGTCAAATGTATCCGAAAACTTTCAAAACCTAAGCTCTTTTTTTTAAAATAATTCCTCCACCACTTTTATTCAAGAAAATGGACACCCAGTTTACTCTCCTCTAACAAAATAGAATAATTGCCCTAAAAATCTAACTTTAGAACCAACGACCCAAAACTTTTTCGGTTGTATAGTTTTTAAAATTTTCTTCTCGTGGGTTTTAATCTGTGTCGTATAAAAAGTTTTACTCTGCCAGAAATCCCCTTTAATTCTAAAGAGAAGATAATTTGAATACTGCCTGCGACGAGATCGTTGGCTTTAATGCCTTAAGTAAATAGACAAGTTAAACATTTCATTAAATGCTTCACTATCAGCTTGATTATCAGACAAGTTCTGGAGAATTCTTTTTAATTTAGATTTTATCAATCGAAGTTTGTGATTTGTTGAGTTTTATGCCTCACCGTACTTTGGAAGCTATTCATTTTCTGCTATTGTCATCCTTGGAACTGGAATCTATTATGTACTCAAAACATGGTAAAGCGAAATGTTCGAAAATGAAAAGGCTTAGCAACAAATTCCAAGATTTGATTCTGAATCTTACAATGAAATTTCCAAGCTAATTTTACTTAAATGTGAAGTGTAGTGTGGTTGACATTCATTTCGTATATAATATATTAATAGTGTTATTTCCCAATTCATATATTTTTCTGAATATATAATCAATATTCGACAGTTAGATTCCATCAAAAATTCAAATACCTTAATTTAATGAATGGTTTTACCAGTGTGCTGTATAATTTTACATACATACAAAACATTTTATGCAATGATTTAGAAATAACTGAGACATGCCGTAAAGAATAGGTTTATCATTAAATATGAAAACTGATTATGAAGCAAAGAATTTCATAAGCTAATTTTACATAGATGTGGAATAAATTATATAATTGACTTTCGTTTTCTATTAAACATATCGATAATCTTTTGCCAGTACATATTTTTGTAAACACGTAGCCAATGTCTGAGTGTTATTTTTTTTTCTCTCAATAACTTAAGAAATTTCAATGTAGTTATTTACCTATATTCAGTATAACTTTTTATAAATTCATACAGTGATTGAGAGTTAAAGATATTTTTCAGATCCTAAATTCTCTTTGAAGTGGTTAATTTCATAATGACTTCCACAGTATTTTTAAGCAATGAGTTAATTTATTAGCTGGCCAATTCTTAGCTATTTTCAAAGAATAGTTTTTAAGACACGGGGAATGCTTTAAATTTGGAATTAAAAGGAACAAGTGTCTATTTTTTATTAAAAACAAGTAATATAAATTTTTAAGTCAATTCCTACATATATATATACAGTATAATAAAATAAAAGTGTGAAGAAGTACTAGAACCTACTGTGCTACAGTGCATATATATATATATACATATATAGGGAGAGAGTGAACTAATAGCAGGAACTGAAAAAAGAGTATGATTTCTCTGCTTTGTTGTAACAATGCACACCCGGTCTGGCTAGAAAACAGGTAGTTAATTTAATTATTTAAATTAAATTAATTAATTAATATTTGAAAAAACTGTATTAATACCAAGTGTCATTCACTACAAGTTTAAAAAAACTATTTGAACTTGATTGGATGTATAGAAAGTATTTTATTAACGATTGAAAATTTGAACAAGATATATATATATATATAGGGAGAGAGTGAGCAAATAGAGTAGAGGAATTGAACAATTCACAAACAATGTAATTTGGATTTAAAGGAGGTGAATTTTTCAATTCCAGATTTTTATTGTTTCATTATTTTTATAATTCAATATTTTTAATTTAAAACATTAATGTACAATTTGTTCTAAGTCAATGCGAGTCATGGTCCCGAACACAGAACCAGCGAATCGTAAGTTCAAGTCCTGGTGACACTGAATACCCACGGTATACAAAGCTTGGGACATGTTAAAAATTTATCGTAACTCAAAGTCCTCCCGTTAGCATGGTGTGGTTGTTTGGAAAATGGGTGTCAGCTCAGGTGTCATCCTCGTCACTTGACCGAGGTTCAAAATTACGAGGTCCTTTCCTAATAGCTTCCCGGGGATCGTTTTGTAGCTCTAAACCTCTTTCGGGTGAGCTCGGTTCCCTTGGGCATTCCGCCAATAGCCTTCGTGTGGCCTGAGAGTGCGGCACATTAGACAAAAATCAATCAATTACTACTCGTTCCAGAAATTCTTGTGAAATATACTCGTTAGGATTGAATACGGGTTAGAGAGCTTTTGAAAATTTTAAGGTAATTGTTAAACACACAGCCATAATCTTGTTCTTGAAAATGTTGAAATGTCTAATAATATTGAAAATTTTGACCCAAATAACCAAATTTGTTTTCATTAATTTGACTAAAACATTAGATGGTAACATCCTAAAGCTGTCTTTATTTTGTCAATCATTAATGTAATGTATTAGTAAATAAAGAGTATTTATTTAGCTTTTTCGGTGTATTATATATACACAAATATTAACTTCAATTCGCTATTTTTTTGCATCAGCATCATAACATCAAAGATAATTTTTACAAAACAATAAGTCAAAACCGTAACTTAAAGTTTTTCCAATTTTGCCGTAATTGATTCCTTAAGTTGCTTCTTTCAGAGCATCTAACTCAGCAATTTAAGGGATTATGTACTATTATTGGAAATATGTACGGTGGAGTACACAATAAATTATATTTTAAACTATGTCTGAAAAGTTCAGCGAAAAAAATGTTTCGGTATCAGCGTTTTAAACAAAAAGACTTAAATGGTTATTATCAGAAAAGATAAGTAGCAAGATATTCGTAACTTGTTGTTTACTGTAAAATGTTGTAAGAAAACATGAGTGGAGGATAATCCTAGTTAAATCTTTTTTCCAAAAATGAAAAGTCCTTTATTTTTCAAATTATTGCTATTGCATTTCTTAATAATAGTCAATTTATTTTGAAGAACAGCTTTTAAAATTCATTTCAAATAAAAAACAATGAACGAACACACAAACTGGAAATTAAAAACGGATAACTATTTATGATACAAAAGTTTTTTTGATCCGTGGGTTGTAAACTCAAATGCTTAGTTAAATCAAATGGCATAAGGCATACTTTTTTCTGTGTTCCCGAAATTAGTTTCATCGTAAACATTCACATATTTGTATTTTGCGTTAGGTTTTCCATCCCTAAAAATATATTTTTCTTGATAACAGATGGATTAATTTTTAATAAGAGATATTCTAAATTTATCTAAATTTATATGAATCCGTTCTGTTTACAACATTTCTATTCAGAATTTAAATTACGAGTTGGAATTAGTATGGAAATTAAAATTTTGGGTAGGCAGTAAATTAAAACTTTATCTTAACATGTTAAGAACATTATTTTTATACGCAAACTAACAGATAGAATTAAGAAAGTTAGGGCTAAAAATAACTATAAAACTCATTCGATGCAAAATAACAAATGTCAAAACAGAGGACTTACATATTTTTGAAAAACAAACAAACAATTAAACATGCTTATTCTCTCATATGTGCAATATTGAATTTCATCTTGACAATAATAAACTCGTGGGATTTGATAAATTTATTGAACACACACCCCGCCCACTTATATATACCGTATATTCCAGCGTATAACTTTTTACACGAAAAATACGATTAAAATTTACGGGCACGTGTTATACGCCAGATATAAAAAATAGCTTTAAAAATAAGGATGGGCATAAAAAAATTAGATTTCTACATGAATCAAAATACTTTTCATTTAAAAGAAATGGCATACCTTATGAACTTTCATTATTGGATAGCATAACAAGTTCATTTTAGTTTTCCATTACATCCCCGAGCACATCATCGAATTCTGTTTCATCTTCAACATCCATATTGCTCTGGTCCAAAAATAAATACTCATTTTTCATTCTATATAGAATGTTATGTACACCAAATTTTTTAAATGACATTAATTATATCAGTTTTAATATTATTTATCATGCTTTTGTCATCCATTCACGTTCTATTTCTAAATTTCAACAAGTAAGAGCATTTGTGACGGGGCTTTATCGGTACTTCTTCTAATAATCCTCTTGGGATATCTTTGGGTCCAGAATGGCAATTATTTCCAGTCAACCCAAGAAGAGAGTGTGGTTATGCAGATTAGGAATTGGAAAGGACCTTTAGGAACCTCACCTATTGGAACGTTAGTATTCGTATCGAGCTCTAAGTGGAGAAGTAAAGCTACGTGAAGTGAAGTAAAGCTCTAGGTGAGGTTCTAGGAGAAGAGTCTTAGTGTATTTCATGAGTTCTATGAGTAAGTCTAATAGTGCCAGTCAAGTTGATCAATAAGTGGGTCCGAGACCAGAAGAGTATTCCCTTAGCCGGAACAAGTCGTATCGAAGAATATACTGACGCTATAAGGACTGTAGCTGTTCGCCGAGGAAATAGCGGTAAGACAGTTTGCTAAAGCTTTAACACTGGAGCGGATTACATTAAGTTAGGAAATAATCTATAAATATAGATTCAGTGGTTAATTGCGCTATTTATTAGAATTACGGTTTACATCGCATCACCCTTGATCATAAGCCTCCTAGTCTAGTGTTGTTTTATTGAATATATATTAAGATCATAATAAACTAATTTTATTATGGCAGAGTTTAGTGGTCAGTCCTTCATTCCCTCAAATATAGGTCGCGTGGATGGTGACGAAATGATACCCCTAGCGCGCGGGGTATCACACATTGCACATGTACACTTCAGGATTTTCCCTAAAAAGGTGCAAATTTTACACAGGAGCATACAGTGATTCAATCACATACTTATTCGTTCTCTCATCACGGGATCTCTGGACTACAGACTTAAAATTTAGCAAACATGTTACTTTTGTTTAGGGTTCTCCCAAGAGTAATGTTTAAGTTGAACTATATATATTAGACCTACAGTGTTTAAATCTGGCATGTATGTTTCGTTTCTAGAGTAGAATCTACTAAGAATGGGTTTGGGGAAATCAACTCTGGGGAGAGTTATGGAGGAGCAAATAATAATTATATTTCTGTTTTAGAAATTTGAGTCCTGTTCTTTTTAAATCTAGTGACGAATATAAGAATGTTTTTGAATATAATTGGAAGCTGAATGCTATGATTTAGATATGAATAACTTAAAAAACAATATGTAGGCATATAACATCATGAAATATCCACAGAGAAGAGTGTAAGTACAATCACTAGCATATATAAATAATTGAGTATTTCTTCATTCAATAGTATGCTGATGAATCAGGTGGCAGACAAATTATATTAAGCCTTATGTATTGTTCTTTGATCTATAAACTGTTGGTGGTTCAAAATGTATAGAAATGTATTTAATATTCTCTCTCTCTCTCTCTCCTAAGATCATTTGAAAAGTAATATGATTGACTTATTGAAGAACTTATTGAAAACATGCAGTTTATTTTTCATACGCATGTGTATCAAACGATTACGCAGGTTATTTCAGAGAATGTTGTATACATTTTTAAAAGTTTATTATTTAACTAGGACAAGATACACTCATGTCCATAAATTAAGGATAATTCAGAATCACACAGAAACTGAACTCTAAAATAAAAATTTCTCCTGTAGAATTATCACACACATCTTGAAGAAGAATATGCTAATTACAGGAAACCACCAGATGGCGTGGATAGTACGTCACAATGACGAGAGTGTAAGAGAGGGGTATATAAGAAATGGTGCAAATAAGTAAAATTGTTCGCAAGCGCTTTAAAAGCCTTTCAGTGCAATAACCGCATAGTTATGGCATAAAGGAAGCATTTGGATGATTTTTTACGTGGTAGAATTATTGGACGACTGGAATGTGGACGTACCCAGCTGGAAGTATCCGAGGAACTTGGAATCGCCCAAAGTGTCATCTCCAGACTTTGGAAACGATTCCAAGATGATAGTAATGTGAGTAGATGTTACAGCACAGGTGGCCCCCGGAGATACAACGCTGAATGAGGACCGGTATATTTGGCAGTTACTGCCAAAAGAAACAGACGGAGCACTGCATCAGACCTGTCCCGTCAGCTCTCTTCAGCTACCGGTACGACAGTTTCACGGCAGACCGTGTACAGACACTTAGGGCACATTGGTCTATATGCTCGTAGGCCTGTCAGATGTGTTCCACTTACGGCAACTTACTGTCACCTGCGATTAACCTGGAGTAGAGAGCATGCATTGTGGACACCACAACAGTGGTCTTGTGTGATGTTTTCCGACGATTCCAGGTTTAGTTTGCAGTCTGATTCTCACCGGACTTTAATATGGAGAGCGCCAGGTACCCGTTACCACCAAGAGAAAACCATTGAACGACACCGTTACGGTGGTGCAGGATGGCTCGCGCGTTTGAGGAGGAATTATTCTTGGTTCCAGAACTGAAATGCATGTTTAGAGTGTAACGACGACCAGCCACATCTATCGGGATGTCATTCTGGAACAACATGTACGCTTGTTTCGGGGAGCCATGGGTGCTGAATTTCTGTTTATGGATGACAACGCCCGTCCTCACCGTGCAAACATTGTGGACGAATGCCTTCAATTGGAGGATATCACCCGTATGGATTGGCCAGCATACTCACCGGATTTGAATCCAATAGAGCATGTGTGGGATATGTTTGGCCGACGAATTGCAGCCCGTCAACCCCCTCCCACCTGTCTATTGGAACTTCGGAGGGCATTGCTTGATGAGTGGTGTAATATTCCCCAAGATGAGATTGATAATTTGATACTCAGCATGTCCAGGCGTTGTAAGGCATGTATTGCATCGTCCGGGAGACATACTCCGAATTAACCATCATACTAACCATGTTATACTGTTTTTTGTAAAATGGTTCTTTTTTGAAATTTGCTCCAGGGAGTAAAAATCGCAATTTTTATTAATTATGTCAAACATATAGCATCTTTTGTGCTCTTTACTTTTTGTTTTATAAATAGACTTTACAAATAAGTCACATTTGTTTTGCTTCTGTCTCTTTCTTTGCCTGAACTTCATTATCCTTAATTTATGGACACAAGTTTGTAAAGGAAAAATATTATCCATTCCTTTATTAAATAAAATTATGTCAATTCGTCATTTCGAATGTCAATATATTCATAGTAAATTTAGATGTTAGTGCAAATCTAAGTTTGTATTCAAGAATATCTCAAGACAGATTTTTCTCTTATTGTAATGATGTTTTATATTAATATGTTTCTTAATGAACAATATTACTTATACTGACATTTAACATTTTTGAAAAAAAAGCATGCATGCTAACCAATGAACAAGTGTAATATATATATAAAAAAATTAAGTCAATTCCTACTTAGATCAATAAGGAAATTTTTTTATTTTAGCTACTTTTTATGAAATAGTTACAATTAATATAAATATGTATATACATATGACAGAATCACAACATTAAAATGTAATTAATTTTTATTAATTATCATTAAAGTATCGTATTGTCATCCAAAACAATCGTGTATATAAACTTTCATTTCAACTGAATGCTTTAAAACGTGAAAAAAAACCTTTTCAAGTTTTGACACAAGTCGCCAAAGAGGTCGCTAAGTCACCAACGTGGATGTGTTTGTAATTCTTTAAATAATTAGTTTTAATCAATTAATTTTTGTTAATTATAATTAAATTATTGTGTTGTCATCCCAAATAATCATGTATATAAAATTTCAGCTTAATTTAACGCTTTAAAATGTATTTTATTAACGATTAAAAATTCCACCAATTTAAAATAAATAAATATATAGAGAGTGTGAGTTAACAGTAGGAATTGAAAAAGGTTAGTTTTAAATATTTAATAAAAAAATGTCAACTCTCTTTACTTATGAAAATATAGCTACAATTCACAATAAATCTATGCAGAGAAATGAGTATTCATTACAGTTTATTATTCTTAGAACAGTTTTGATTGGATTACTTGCATTTATACTTTAGATGTAAATAAATTTAAAAAAAAAATTAAAGAAAAAGTTGTAGATTCTCTCTCTTTCTCTCTCATTCCTTGCATCAGTATTAAAACATTAGAAAAATATTATTTTTTAAAAAATGTATTATTTTTTCAGGTCTTTATACTGAGTTGTATAGTAAATGATGTTAGCTAAAACATTTTATTTCTTTTTGGCACCAATCACTTATAAAAAGTTGGCCAATCACTACCTTCGATCACACTTTATTCACTCCAACTTTTAAAATTTAATCATTCCTTCCTACTCACTCAGCAATTTTAAAAGCATTCAAAGCGTGCACTGAAAGACAATAAAATTACACAATAAAATTTTTGGTCAATTTATGAAAGCAATAAAACTTGTTTTTTTTTATTTCCATAAACTCAAAATAGCCTTCTTCATCCCCCAACTATTTATTTACGATGTCAAAATTCGAGGGGGAGGAGATAAAAAAAAAAGCCAGAATAACTGTCCGAAACCATAAAAATATAAGTTGCACTCTATAAAGAAGCTCTCAAAAGCTTCATTCATATCTGCAGTTTTAAAAGACAATCCGTGCCTTTTCAATTTTACCTGAGCTGGAAAATTATTAGGCCGTCCGAAAGCTGACGTTAGCTTATTCCCCAAATGGTAGCGCTGCAGCTTTGACCCCCTTACCCCACAACACTTCCTACTTTACGATCGCGATGGGAAAACGATAAAACTGTCACGTTTCGCTATTTCGAAGCATTCTGCTTCACTTTTACAACTTTTCTTTCTGTTTTTATCCCCCAGTAAGCCCCTAGCCTCGAGTCATTACACTGTTCCCGGGTTCAATTTGTCTCCTCAATCGTCAAACATTTATGTGGCCATTGAGATTTATAAGTTCTTATCATGACTCATCAAATTCCGCAGACCCCCCTTCAAACCGTTTTATCTTTCCTTTTCACTTATTCCCCTTCTCGTCTTCTTTCTATCTCACCAGATTAGGAAAAATTTGAATAAAGTGGACCTGGGGATATTGCTGCGAAACTATTTCTTAATGTAAACGCGTTAATCTGCTGAAGTGGTTTGGTGTCGTCATGACTACAGGTTTGTTCTTTTCCGCTTCCTGTCTGCTTGAATGCAAAAGTACCATGGGAATTCGCGCGGGAGTTCTTTGTTCTTTTGGGTGTTAATAGTGCAAGGTTTTAACTGGCCCGGTTGTGCTTTTTGTGTGACGTTTAGAAAGAGCTGTGAAAAAAATTAAAATTCATGTATCGCGTGTTTCCGTCAAACAGAATCAGGAAATCAAATATATGTATAAGCTGTACGGTGATTTTTAGACTAGCTTTAATATTCTTTAGTAATGAATATATTTATAGTTTCTATTACGAATTTAACTGTAAAAAAGAATTTGCTATATTTTTTAATAATAATAATAATAATAACAATAATAAAGGATTTCAGGTATTAGTGATCACACAAATTCCACAGAGAAGTTGAATCTATTTGTATAAACATTTTTAATTTTTTCTTAGAATTCTTATTTTGACTCGTCGAACTACTGGTCTTGACTCACAAAAGTCCTCGGTTTGACGAAGAACCTCCAGAGCTCCGAGGAACTCAATTTAAAAACCACACACTGCCCTACATATATAAAATCCTTTGTATTGTACTATATTCTAAATTGATACGGAATAATATGTAAGAATACAGCAAGACAATACAGGCTAAGAGCAGAATATCTGCAATAATATTATAATTATATGCAAAGGTTAAATTTACAATGTTATACACAAATGTTTTGTAGATAAGCCTTTTCCTTTAAAAAAATTTTTATGTAGAGCTCGTAATTTTCAACCATGGTCAAGTGACGTGGTTGACACCTGAGCTGGCTAACTTCCTCGACATACCAACTTGAGAACGTCTGAAGCTCGACATATTCAACGTGTATCAGCCCTCCTACACAGCGGGAGAAGGCTCGAATTCATGACACTCCGGCCATGAGTCCGTGACCTTGACCACAAGGCAACCATAGGCACCGCAATATATTGCACTCTAAGTCCAAATGCCCCCTTCCCCCCATATGGCAAAATTCTACAAAATTAAATGTTAATTATTTGATGCGTTTATCAATGACTATTACGAAAAATGGCGATACTTTTTATGTTATTTAGGTCAACAAAACATCTATGTTTATAATATACTCAGCTATTTCATTAAATATATCAAATAAACGTTATAGACTTAAATTTTCATAAACAATTAAAAAATTCTTTCAATAATTATATTTGAATAAAATCGTTTGTCCCCATTTTTTAATGACTTATCCTATAATTGTAATTTGTCAAACATAGTGAAATAGAATATCAGAATTTCTCTGGCAGCTGATAGCGATGTTTAATGGGACTTCCACTATTTTATACGAATATTTATTTTGTATATTAATTTTCACTCCTTGAGTTTCCTTTTAGCGTACATCTTGAGTTAGAATGAATTCCTGAATCACCGTTTCGTCAAATGTTTTATTATTTTATTTCAGATCGAAAATAGAAGAAATATCCTGCTTTGTAAACAAAATGCTAAAGTTAAGCGAATCAAATGTGTTGTTATTCTATAATCCGAAGTTGTTTATTGGATTCTTTCTTCGACATCTGATGCTCGCGACAGGACAAGGCTGTAAGTTTAATCATTTATGTTTACTTGGAGATTGAATTATTATAAAGAAGATTTTTCATGAAAACTGAAATGAAATAAAAAATATAAATGGTTGAAGATTTTTCTCTGATTTTGAGAGATTTAAAAAAGTGAACATTTTATTATGGATGTATTTTTTTAGGGGGGATAATGCATATTCTCTGAATAATACATGTGAATATCCTCTGTGTTTTTGAGTTAGAATAGGAGAAAAGTAAATATTTTTAGTTGCAGCTTAAAAGCTGTAAAAAAAAAAAATTACAGCATAGCGCTTTTCTGATGCATGTGGGAACTTGAAAAGTGAAAAACAAATACTAGAAAATGTGAATAATATATTTAAAATAAAAAAAAAAGATATTAATGATAGATTGTGTGAAATGAAACTTGAAGGGAACTTTATATGACTATGATATAGATGAAATTTTATTCATTTGCGAGATGGAAATGGAAAGTTCCGAGATTTTTACAACCTCGATTTAAAAATTAAATCAGCTAAAACAATTAATGTGTTTAGAAAAATAATGATTTTTATAACATCGAACTCTCTACAGTGAAACAAGCTCATTGACGACAGGATCATAATATTGAACCTCCGTTTAGTGACGAGGACGCAGGGACGTCTTGAGGCATGAGCTAACTGGGCCCAGGGCCTCGGCCACAATAGCCTCGACCTCTTGTGCTCGATTCAGCTTTGATAATATAAAATTCGAATACTTTCAATGGGAAAAGGTTATTTCCGTTTGTATTCTCCGAAAAATGCATATGATGACCGTTGTCAACGTTCAAGCCTAGGCCAACTACCACGCACCATCATTACTTATTCAGTCAAAAGGCGACAGTCGGTCGAAATGGTTCTTACGATTGTAAATCATGCATATTTAGTTGTTTTGGTTTATTGTTTGTACGAGTATTTCACAACGTATGCTATGTACTATACTGTATACATTTAAGGGCCATAGGTGGAGCCCATATTTGTGTAGGGGTCTAAGGCCTATTTTTGAGTAGGGTTCAAGGGTCTACTTTTGAGTAGGGATCCAGGGCCTCAAAAAATCTTAAGACATCCGTGTGAGGACATTTGATATGGCACTAATTATCCAACACCACGCCAAAGTGATAACTTTGAATGATGATATATTTAACATACACTGGGGTGCAAAAATTAAGGACGAGACGGTTTTTTCAATATAACTTTGTACAAAAGCTTTCCAAATCAATACATTTAATACCGTAAGATCCCCAATACGTAAGGACATGTGTAATATGTAAGCAACACTTACTAAAAGAGAAATCAGAGGGATAAAAAGAAGCTTGATTGAAAAAGTAGCATGGAGCGCAATGCGACTGAAGGCCGAAATATCCCTGTGATGGGTGTCCAGCAAGAAACATCCGGTCTTTAGTAGGGGATATGATCTCCCCTGACTGCTAGGCAGGTTTCACAGCGTCTGCCCATGCTGAGAATGAGGGTGTCAATGAGTTGTTGAGGCATTGCTGCCCATTCGTCTTGCAGCGCCAATCGAAGCTCCTGAATCGTTACTGGTGGTAAAGTACGACCTGCCAAGTGTCTGCCTAGAAAATCCCATACATGCTCGATGGGATTGAGATCCGGAGATCATGCCGGCCAATCCATACGTTCAATATTCTCACTCTCTAAGAGCTGTTCGGCAGCTACTGTGCGATGACAGGGTGCATTGTCGTCCATGAAAAGGAACTGCAGACCCATAGCGCCTCTAAAAAGAAGAAGAATCTCGTTACAATAACGGGTCCCGTTGACTGAACCTGCGTCGAAGATGTGAAGGTCTTTACAACTACCAAGCATTCATGCCTCCCCAAACGAGAACACCACGACCTCCATACCTGTCCCTTTCAATGATGTTCGAGGGATGATTGCGGCTTCCCCGCTCTCTCCAGATGAGTATGCGATGAGAATCGCTACTCAAACTGAATCTGCTCTCATCTGTAAAGAGTACTCGTCCCCATTCATTGTCTCTCCAATTCCGGTGTTCAAGGCACCACAGAGAACGCCTTCTCCGATGGGCAGGCGTTAAAGGTACACACCGTACAGGGCGTCGTGCAAATAGACCACCGCCCTGCAGTCTTCTGGCCACGGTAAAACGCGATATCGGTCGTCCAGTCGCCTGTGTCGTGTGTCTAGCGATTTCTTCCGCTGTCTGCCGCCTGTTTCTTCTGGCCTGTAAGACAATGTACCGGTCATCTGCGGGTGTGGTTCCTCGTGGAGGACCACTACTGTACCCCGGATAGCTGTTTCTGTAGTTTGAAATTGTCTCCAAAGTCGTGAAACGATGCTGTGAGCAATTCCGAACTCTGCAGCCACACTTGTCACACTGCGGCCTTCCTCCAACTTCCCAATGATTCGACCTCGGGTAAAAGCATCCAGATGTCGTCTAACAGATTGATTATTCGCCATTTCTCGCTGAGGCAGCAACTCGGTGTGATTTTAACTGCTATACGGCGTGCAATCTCTTTGCCAGAAATACTGATCTTACACCGACAACATGCTTTATAGTACTCAGACACTCCTCCATTTCGTCTACATGTGCTACCGTACATCACCTTACTTAATCTCCTGATTGTTCTTTCTGTCCGCTCTGCCTCTTCGTTCAGCTGGTATGCTAATTTTTCGACTTCGTCCTTAATTTTTGCACACCAGTGTACATCATTTCCTCTATATAGTAGCACCATGACTCACTCACCGAACACGAGTTCGTTACCATAATCGCTCGGTTACAATGGCCTCGCTGAAAAAAAAGTTTCATATTTAGAACGTCCAACAGCTTTGCATTGGCTCTGTATTTCCTCCACAACCCCATCTTAAGTAAAATATAAGGCAGTGGCACCCTAGTGGTCAAGGAACAAACTTGTGACGAATCTATACGGAACTTTATCACTAACCTTCTGAACCGACCTTTTTAGGGAAATTTAATTCCCAACCTATTTCCAATCAACTCCAGAAAGCGGACGGGATTACTTGTTATGTAGATTAGATTCACTATTTAAGTCGAACGAAATAGTAAAGTTAGAGCAGTAGGAGATAGACATTGTGACATAGAGTTATAGTAATTTTGAATTGGAATATTGTTGATAATTTAATCTCAAGAAGGATTGAGACTACGAGTGGTAAATATAAAATTATATTTAAAGTCTCATTAAAGTTTTAAGAGTGAGATTAAAGTTAAATGTTCATTAAGAACATTATTGAATATAATTCTGGGATCTCTTATCGTGGTAATTTCTGCGTGATCGTTATTTAATGAATTAATTAATTAGATTATTAATTAATTGAGTTAAATTTAAGGATATTATGTTTAAAACCTCATAATATTATTATTCGGATTTGTTAATAAGTCTTTGATTTTAATTGAGAAAGTTATTCAAATAAAGAAAGTTATTTATAAAAATGGCTACTGGTTCTTTTACGTCTCCTAATTATTATAGTTCTCAAAGTGAGGTCTCCAGAGATCATTACAATGGCGCCCAACGTATAAATCCCGAGAATAGAGTCGGATCCAGTTTTAGAATCATTCCGGAACAATATTTTTCGGGAATTGAGAACATAGATGATTTTTTGGAGAATATTGATCATAATCTCGCGTATTATGAGATACCTGCACAACTGGCATGTGCTTACTTGAAAGGTCATCTCAAAGGACGGGCACTCGACTGGTTCGAAGTTCTAGGTTATAGAGTCATTGAAGATAAGACAACAGACTACGCGCACTTAAAACAGGCATTGTCGGAACAATTTCCCGTAGTCAGAAACAGGTCAGAACTAGAAACGCGATTTTATTCCTCATCACAAAGACGAGATCAACAGCCTTCGGACTTTATTTATGAATTGTTGAAAATTCATAAAATACTTAAACTAGAAATGTCGGAGGAAAAATTAATAGATCACGTCATCAGTCGATTAGAACCCCAAATTTTGGATTATGTCGAAGTTAGACATCCACGAAATACTGCCAATCTCCTACAAATCGTTGATAAATACGAAGAACGTTTTATGCATAGGCAAATCAGAGGTTCGAGTGAGGGATTTAGAAGTTCAGGCCCTCATGAAAACAATCGTTTTAATACCCGGCATAGACAGGAAAATTGAGGGAAAACAGAAATAATGAGAGATACGCCAATAATAGCCGACCACAAAGAGAATTTAATCGGTTCGAAAACCAAGGTTTCACAAATAATCGCAGATTCGAGGGTAGACGCCAAAGTGGACAATCGGATCAACCATTCCACAGTCAAGGCGGTCGACAAAGTGGGTCGAGAAATAGTTCATTTCGAGGTCAAAATGAACGAAGTAGAAATTTAAACTTTTAAGCGATCGATGTGAATATGGAGGTAATCGATCGCGAGGTACGGAAAATCCTCCAGTTTGGGATCATCGGCCTATCAGAGTATCCTCTATAAGAATGACCCCAGTCGAATTACCGTATGTCCCTATTCTATTAAATGAAACCTTTATTACAGCACTATGGGATACGGGAGCGGAGAAATCTTTTATTTCGGAGGAGGTATACCGCAATTATTTTTCATACCGACCTCGTCAAAAGACGAAAGACAGAGTCGTGACAGCACAAGGAGCCCCGTGCAGTCATTTGGGTAGAGTCGAATTACAAATTAGAATCAGGGAATTTCAGAAACCCTGGGAATTCCATATACTTGATAACATGCAGTATCAGTGCATTCTAGGGATTGATTTTATGAAGGCGTCGCGATTAACATTAGATTTTGATCAGAAATCCTTAATCATTCCCGATCATCTGATCAAACAAACGCCTAAAGAGGAAAAACTAGTTGATATTGATCTCACAGAATCGAAACTTGATGACGAGCAACAGAGGCAATTAAAAGCCTTATTTAATAATTTTAAAGGGTTATTTTCCGATCAACCGGGATTAACGCATGTTGTATATCATGAGATAGATACTGGAGATAAAGGACCGGTAGTGTCGAGACCATACAAGTACGACCGGGTCAAACAAGGCATCATCGATTATCACATAGATAAAATGTTACGGGATGGTACAATTTGTCCTATTAATTCGCCCTATGCATCTCCAGTCGTATTAACTCGAAAGAACAATGACCTTCCTCCAGATTCTCCCGAGGCGTATCGTTTCGCGATCGATTATCGGAAACTAAATGCAATTACCAAATATCCTCGATATCCATTACCGGTTATTGATGACTTACTCACCAATATACCTCACACCAACGTTATGTCCACTCTAGATCTCAGAAGTGGCTATTTTCAGTTGGCGATTAGTCCAAAGGACATAGAAAAACCGCGTTTATCACTCGTAATGGCACTTTTGCATTCCTACGCATGCCTTTTGGTCTTTCTGGGGCGGCGCCTAATTTCCAAAGGGCTATCGATATAATCCTCCAACCTGTTATTGGGCGTTTCGTGTCCGTTTATATGGATGATGTTATTATTACATCTCCATCGTTCAAAGACCATCTTGATCATTTAACTCAGGTTTTTACCTTATTACGAGACGCAGGGCTAACGTTAAATAAAGAAAAATGTCACTTCGCTCGTGACAAACTCAAATATTTAGGCCTGATTATTAGTAATGAAGGAATCGAAACTGACAATAAGAAAATTCGGGCAATTACGGAAATGAAACCTCCCCAAAAAATAATAGAGAAGTGTCAAAATTTTTAGGGATGACGGGTTGGTACCAAAAATTTATTCCGCGATACGCAGATATATGCGAACCATTGTACCAATTAAAGAAAAAGGGGGCGAAGTTTAACTGGTCGGGAGAAGCACAGGATTCTTTTGATCAGATCAAACGCACACTAACGGAGGCACCGATTTTGCAATTACCAAATTTTTCTGAACAGTTCAATTTATTCACTGATGCAAGTGGGGTCGGAATTGGTGCTGTGCTTCAACAAAATCAAAAGCCTATTGCTTTCGCGTCTCGAACCCTTAATAAAGCAGAACGTAATTATACGGTTACCGAAAGAGAATGTTTGGCGGTAATTTGGGCTCTAAATAAGTTTAAAACTTATTTTGGACCCCTACCTGTGAAAGTGATTACAGATCACGCAGCGTTAACGAAGTTAACCAATGGTAAGAATTTATCAAGTAGGATGATCAGATGGGCATTGAAATTGTCAGAGTTTAACATAGAATGGGAGCACAGACCTGGTGTTCAAAACGTGGTCGCAGATCTTTTATCAAGAAATCCAGTAGACAGTGTCGAGGGGTCGCAAATTTCGTGCGCAGCTCTTAGAGCCCTCGCAATAAGTTCCCGCGAACAATTCATTAAGGAACAGAGGGAAGATCCTGAATTAGGACATATTTATCGATACTTAGAAAACCCTGATGACGGATCTGTTAATGCGACGATATGCGAGAGTTGGTCCCAGGACTTCAAGTTAATAAATGGTCTCCTCTTTTACGCGAAGTATTTTTCTACTCTAGGAGAGCTAGGAGTTTATATTCCTGGTTCTCTTCGAAAAGATATAATGAAAGAATTCCATGATCTGCCATTGGCAGGACATCTCGGAAAGAGGAAGACATATCTTAAACTTCGTGACACGTGCTATTTTCCATTTATGAGAAAATATATATTTGAATATGTTTCAACCTGTGACCGGTGTCAAAAGTTTAATTATAAAAACGCGCTACCAGCTGGTCGTTTAATGCCTATAGTTTCGAAATATCCAAATGAAATTGTAACGATAGACTTAGTAGGTCCCTACCCCGCATCCCGACCCGAGAGATATAAATTCATATTAGTTATAACTGACCACTTCACTAAGTGGTGTGAGCTGATTCCTCTTCGTAAAGCTTCAGCCCAGACAATAGCTAATGCCTTTTTTAATAACTATATAGCGCGTTACGGAGCTCCGATTTCTTTGATAAGTGATAACGGCCCCCAATTTATTTCTGACGTGTTTGAACATCTCAGTCACAGGTTGGACATCAAACATATGAAAACGGTAACGTACAGACCACAGTCTAATCTCACGGAAAGAGTGAATAGAAATTTAGTTCAAATGATAGCTTCTTTTGTTGAAGAAAATCATGAAAACTGGGACCAATTTCTACACGAGTTCGCTTTCGCATTACGCACGGCGGTAAATGAGACGACAAATAAAACTCCGGCTGAGTTGTTTTTAGGAAGGAAAATCATAACTCCGTTTAGCAAGCTCATAAATGTTAAGGAGGATGCGAAATATGTTGGCAATAACATCGAAAGATTATTCGATGAGGCAAGACGAAATATGCAAAAACAGCATAAATATTGGGAAAAACATTACAATCTCAGAAGGAGGGATGTTCACATCAAAGTGAACGATTTGGTTTTACTTCAAACACATTTCTTAAGTGCTGCGGGTAAGAAACAGGTGGGAAAATTTATGCCTAAATTTGAAGGTCCCTATAAGGTTTTGGAAATAAAAGGAAATAATTTAGTTATTTGGAAAAACGGAAGAAATATAACTGTTAATATTGATCAGGTCCGAGTGTACCGACCTCGTCAGTCAGACACGATTAGTTCAGATAGTCCGATAGAAACTCTATATGACGAACAAGAAGTTAGTCATGGGTCAAATAGATCAAATCAAGGACAGTTTAAAGAGCATAGGAAAACCTCTAGTCAGGAAAGGGAGAGGTGTAGATCACGGCAGAGTAACACCACACGGGAGATCCCCAGAAATAAACGTAAAATTAATAGTACTGCGTCGAAGGACCCAAATATAAAAAGATCAAAGATATGTAGGAAAAGATCCCGTCAAGGATCTGATCATCAGGACCGGAAAAGACACGCTCCTGAACAAAGGCAAGGAGTCAAGAGATCGATCCCTTCCTCGATCTCGTCCAGAAATTTCAAATTTAAGAGACCTAATACCTCTTCACCAGGAATACAGTCCATTGCAGGTCCATCAAAGTTGCCTGATCGCAGAACTGCTACGACTACAGGTGGATCCCGAATGGAAGTTAGTGGACGTGATAACCAGACCCGTCAAACCAGAGCGACAACGAGAAGACACAACGAACAAGCGGAGAAAACAGTCCCGTCAAATCAAACCAATACAAGAAGACCTTGCCCATACTATCTACGGAGCCGTATACAAGAAAAAGACAGAATCCATGAGAACCTCAACAACATCGAAATCAACGGCATACCTGGCAGCATATTCCGCAGAAGAAGCCTCAGTATGGAAGCGATGAATGGAGATCCAGTGCATAGGATTTAACAGACAAAATCCAGGTTGTATTGTTTCATTATCTTCGCGGTACGAACAAATGAAGAATTTTTGCAATTAAAGCAAGTCACGGGCGGACTCTAAAATTGAGAAGACTGACAAAAGTGGACACTACATTTGTGTGTTTTTTTCTATAAGAAAAAAAAACGACTTTTGTGTTACTTTTTGTATTTTGGAGAAAACATCTGTAAATTTTGCATTTGTTTACTTCGATGTATGACTTCGCTAAGATGCGACAATTCATTTGATTGTTTGTGTTATTTGTTTATTACAAAATGATTATTATTATATGCTATGTATGTTTCTATGTATGTTTTGTTTCACATCTGGTGCCTTATAGCGCGGCGAAGTTAGATAGGATTAACCATTAACACTAACTAGCGCATCAAGTTTTTCGAATGAGAAGGCAAAGGAACCAGATATATATTGTATGAAATTCATGTAACAAATGTATAACTTAATGTCTGCTTTTACCTACTTCTCAAATGGATATCAATCTTTCAGGGTAGCTGACCCTGAAGTCTTCGATGTTCCAGTGCCACAGAAGATTGTATTTCTTTTTTGTATAATAACTAAGTAATACTCTATGGGGCTGGTTTTTTGCCACCACTAGGGTGGTTTTTCCCACGCCCCCTTGCCGAATGGATAGAGTGCAGGGATTAATTTAAACTTATAAAATATTATGAGGTTTGTCAATTAATTCTAAATCGTAATTTTATTACGGAGGATGTTTCAATAATATTCCGTTCGAAATTAATATCGTCGGTACTGTAAGACAAAGATAAGATTTACGTAATTTATTTTCAGGACATTTGAGTCCTTCGAATAAATCCCGTTTTCTTTTGGGGGGGTTGTGACGAATCTATACGGAACTTTATCACTAACCTTCTGAACCGACCTTTTTAGGGAAATTTAATTCCCAACCTATTTCCAATCAACTCCAGAAAGCGGACGGGATTACTTGTTATGTAGATTAGATTCACTATTTAAGTCGAACGAAATAGTAAAGTTAGAGCAGTAGGAGATAGACATTGTGACATAGAGTTATAGTAATTTTGAATTGGAATATTGTTGATAATTTAATCTCAAGAAGGATTGAGACTACGAGTGGTAAATATAAAATTATATTTAAAGTCTCATTAAAGTTTTAAGAGTGAGATTAAAGTTAAATGTTCATTAAGAACATTATTGAATATAATTCTGGGATCTCTTATCGTGGTAATTTCTGCGTGATCGTTATTTAATGAATTAATTAATTAGATTATTAATTAATTGAGTTAAATTTAAGGATATTATGTTTAAAACCTCATAATATTATTATTCGGATTTGTTAATAAGTCTTTGATTTTAATTGAGAAAGTTATTCAAATAAAGAAAGTTATTTATAAAAATGGCTACTGGTTCTTTTACGTCTCCTAATTATTATAGTTCTCAAAGTGAGGTCTCCAGAGATCATTACAAACTCGTTACTGGCTTATTAGGAGATTTAGCCTAGCACCGCTGAAGACTCACCATACAGAGGGGGCCGATGCACGTTAAATATGTCGAAGCTCAAGCATCCTCCCGTTGGTGTGGTGTGGAAGTTAGGAGAGGAGAGGAGAGGATGACAGCTGAAGTGTCGTCCTTGCCACTTTACCTTGGTTCAAAATTACGAGGTCCTTCGCAAAAAGCCCTCGCGCCGTGTCGTTAACATTCACTCACCCTAAGTAAAATATTTTAAGCGTACTCAGAATCATGTTATAAGAATAGAGCGGTTACGGTAGCTTAGTGGTCGAGGTCATGGCCTCGTGACTGGCATATCGTGAGTTTGAGCTTAGTACCACTGAAAACCGAGGGGACCGAGTGCATTAAATATGTCGAGGTTCAAATGTTCTCACGTTGGTGTGTATGTGAAAGTTAGGAGAGGACTGTTGTCAACTCAAGTGTCGTGTGTGTCACTATAGTTCGAAATTACGAAGCCTGTCACCATAAGCCCTCGTTTAGCTTTACATAGTGCGACGCAAATATAACTCTATAATAAGAAAATAGAGGGTTTTTACTCGTAGCTCTTAAATATGCAAAAAGTTTAACGTGACCTTATTTGTTGCAATAAGGCCAAAATTACAACTGTTTAAAGGAAAATTAAATGCATAATAATATTAAGTTTTAAGCTCAAATCTTTACATAAATATTTAAAAAAATTTTGTAACACTTTTTTTTTTATCTCAAACTGAACTCAGTGAGGCAACATCCTATGAGGGGCCACGGCCTGCTGTTCCTAACTCAGTTTTCGTGACACTGGGTGCTGAGATGCATGAGCAGATGTTCTGGTCAGGTAGTCCCCCAGGAACCGATCCTCTCAGAAACCCCTAGTGTTTAGTTCCCTAGCACGCTTAGTTCTCATTTATCGGCCCACTTAAGGGATTAAGGGCTGAGTGGACCTAACCCCCTAGGGATTTGAATCCCGTGCCTGGGGTGTTGAAGCACGATACGATACCACTCAGCCACTGAGCTTCAACCCTTTTTATCTTACCGTAAATAAATATTTTCGTCTAGTTACGTGTGTAAGCCCCTGGGTCATTATATAGACAAAATATGTAGAGCAGCGATTCTTAAGCTTTCAATCATTGCGGCTTATCTTTATGTATCAGCCTGACATCACGAACCCTTAAAATTTTGAACACCCCTCCCTGATCTAATATTGTTGATCAAAATGTATGCTGTAGTAGAGTTCTTTCATTGGGGGACAATTTAGTGATCTAGTCTAGGATGTTTCTTTCAGTTTTTCTATGAAGACTTTCGGAGTCTAAAAGAAATAAATTTTAACGTTACATGAAAGACTCCGCGGATCCCCTAGACATGCACTAGGAACCCAAGGATCCACAGATCATAGTGTAAAAACCGTTGATGTAGAGGGAATGACAAACGCTAACTCCCTCGATTTTCAAACTCCTCACGATTAAACGTGTAAAAGTTTGAAGAGTGTGGAGCCAGCTCAGGTATGATCCTCGTCACTAGACTAAGGTAAAGAAAAAAATTAAGAGATCAGTCGGCTATATACTTGATTTTTCTTCGAAGTGAGAATCTTAATAACAATCATCCAGTAAGCCAGCGTAAATAAAAACAATTTTCCCTAAAACCGTCAAAGAGAGAACATTACGAATAAATATAAGTACTCGAAATTTTTTTATTCTACTTGGAACTCAGTACACTGAAATAAATTTCAATGGCTTACAAATAGAATGTTTATATTAATGTATTTCCAAAATGTTTATCAAATATTTAAAAAGTGTTTAAAATTAAATCAAAGTCAAATAAAATCCTTCGCTTAAAATTATTTAATAAAAATCATCGCATGTCTGGTATTTCCCTCAATATCTACAAGAAAATGTTTAAAGAAATTGCATCCGTCAGAAAGGTTTTGAGAATTGTTTGCGGAAAATTCTAATTACGACTTTGCCAAAATATCGTTTTGTAGTTTAATTACATTTTTTCCCATTAAAAACGCAATTATAAAAACCGTTTGGTAATGTAATAAGTTATATTTTGCTTGAACAAAATCTGTTTCTATTTTGTGACGATTATTACGATGTTTGAAAAAAAAAAAAAGGTGCACAACTTTTTTCGAGTTTTGAGTTTCGAGTTGCAGTTTGTTGTATCACTATTTGCTTCAATTTCTTGTTGCCGTGAAGTAATCGTCAGTAAAATTACTTAAAAATGCCTGTGCCTGTTCTTTAAATTGGTATATTGGTTTTTATTCTTGTCTTAGAAAACGTAAATCAGTTTCGACTTTCCTTTTTACGCACTAATGAATAATTTAACAAATTGTTATCCTCAAGGATTCAATTTTCAAATTTTAGGTACCGTAAAATCCGGCGTATAACACGCACTTTTAACGCAAAAAATAAGAGTGAGATTTAAGTGTGCGTGTTATACGAGAGGGTATAAAGATGATAGCTTTAAAAACAAAAGAAAAAAGATGAGCATAGAAAAATTAGGCTTCTACATGAATCGAAATAATCTTTGTTTAAAAGAAATGGCATTCCTTATGAACTTATTGTAGTTCTAGAAATATGCTATTTTTTTCTAAAGCTTGGAATAATACATCGAATAAATGACTTCAAAACATAAGAGCATTGCTGCACGCACATTTCAGGTTTCTTCGTTAAAAAGGTGGTGCGCGTTATACGGCGAATATACCGAAAAACTAAATATTGTATCTTGAAAGTATAGGTGCGCGTTATACGCTGGATTTTACGGTATGTATCAGTGTAATTGAAGCCAATTTTGTGGCTTTTAACTGATTTCGTAAGAAAATATAAGCATCTATATATTGACATCAATTCAATATAATTCAGTATCTGGTTATACCCAGACACAAAATATATTTGTTAGTGGTAAGTTTAAAATAATTACTGAAGCAAATATATTACGTGGCGAGATATTGATATACCAATAAAACAAAAGTTGTAACATTTGTATGTTTGAGGTGATATTTTAGCAATGTACTCCGTAAAGTTTATTTCTTCCTCTTTTTTGTGATAGAGGTAGGCTGATGGTCATTATCGAGTTGAAAATTCGAGTCCTTGTGCCACTGAAGATCTGCCGTGTATATTGGCTGATTCACTTTAAATCTGTTGTAGCTTTAAGTTCTCCCGTTAACATGTGGCCGCAATAGCCTAATGGTCAAGGAAAAGGATTCGTGGCCGGCGTGTTATGAGATAGAGCATGATACCGCTGAAGACACACCGTGCAGAGGGTCTCAAGTGCATTAAATTTGTCGAAGCTCAAACGTCCCCTCGTTGGTGTGATCTGGTAGTTAGGAGAAGGAGGTACCAGCTCAGGTGTCGTCTTCATCAATTGACCATGGTTCAAAATTACAGGAACTATTCCCAAAAGTCCCATGTAGCTGAATATGATGATTTTAATACTCACTCACTCACGTTAACATGCTATGGAAGCGAGGAGAGTGGTGTACCAGTTCAAGTGTCGTCATTGTCACTTGACCGTGGTTCAGAATTATGAGGTCCATCGTCAATACCCCTCATATTGTTTTAAAGTTCGATAGACTAAGAAACACTCACTCCCTCTCTTATTCACGCTACTTTATAATTTAATCTTGGATCTACCAGAAAGTTCTATCCAATAATATTATTTCCTGTTTCAACATCCACGCATGTTTTCACTTAAGACATATATAACTGTCTCTGTACCGTTGTATTTATACATATGCTTTCTCAATTAACTAGGCGGTGGTAGTCAGGTGGTCATGGTCGAAAACTCGTGACCGGTGTCATCGAATCATGGGATGGAGAACTGGCGTCTCTGAAGACCTGCTATGTAGAAAGAATGATACTCAGTAATTAAGTCGAGGCTCGTAGTCCTCACGTTTGGGACGGTGAGAAAGTTTGAAGAGTGTTGCACTAGCTCAGTCGATTTAATCACTTGACTATGGTTCAAAGTTACGAGATCTGTCGCCAAAGGCCGCCATTTTGTTTTGTAGTGCGTAATTAACGAATAATCAATCAGTTATCTCAATAAATTACGAACTTCAATTTTTCATTGGAAAAAAACCCATACTATAGTGTTTAACGTATTGAAAAGTCTCATGCTTACGTGGTGTGGAGATATGCAAAATCAAGTGCCTGTTCAGTCATCCTCATTATTTGACCGAGTTTCAAAATCAGGAATTCCGTCACAAATAATCCTCGTGCTGTTTTGTATAATAAATTTAATAAATAACCAATCAATCAAGCAAGTTCAACTTGAATTTTTCACCTCCAAAAATGTGAAAAAGTACTTGTGAAAATAGTATTTATAAGTTGATGTTAGAAAGATACAATAGTTAACGACAGTATTATATTGCACAATAAACATTATTAAATACACGAGAACTATTTTTTGGTAGACCTTATATGCACTATTTACTTAAAGCTGCCAATTGGTCGTATACCCGTACAATCAAAAGATATGTATAAAAAAATCGACTATTTCACATGAATTGTAATCATATTTTATACGCAAGAATACAAATCCTGAAGAAATCTAAATTAGAACCGTTAAGGACCTTCTTTCAGTAAAAGTTTTTTATAGTTCGTTTTTCATCAAAAGTAAAGCATAAAATATTCTATTCCTGGTGAGAGAAAAGTAAACAGTAGAAAGCTTTACAAAAGATTACCTTAATGACTTTAATTTAGACTTTTTTTGACAATAAATAAAAGAATTAGAAAAAGAAAAAAAAGTGGATTTGAGACTGTTAATGGTTTTTCTCATAAACTATTGACGGTAGAGCCAATTTATATTAGCACTCGTAAATATAATCGCAGGAAAATATGTTTGAAATTGCATTTAACTAAATTTCAAAGCGCATTTTTATTATTTTTGGAATTTAAATTCTATGAATAGATTTAAAGAGAGATTGAGAAACATTTTTTTAGTTCCTTACTTTTATTTTAGGAGAGAGTTCTCAATCATTTTCCAATTTAAATTTTTAATTTTTTCCTCTCAAATATAATTTTTTCTATATAATCAGTTTTAAGAATGCGTTCCAAAAACTTTTGAAAAATGAACAGTTTTTTAAGCATTTTAAAAGACATGAAATTACTAAAAAAATTCAAAATTAAAAAAATAAGCATTAAGTAAATTTAATAAAATGTTCCACTTTTTTTACACTTGAACAATTTCATTGTTTTATCTCATGAATAATTAAACCTACTTTAGAGTACGATGTGCACTTTTTTGTGAGCCGCGTTTAACATTATTTTATTTAATTTTTACGCAGTTTTGATCATGATTTTAGCTTTTTTCTTTAATGGCTGGTTTTTCGTATCAAACTAATTCTTCGACCTGTCGAATTTTTGAATAATTTTGTTGATATCTTTCCCAAAAATTAACATAATATATTTAAAATTATTTTGCTGTTGTCTACATCCATTTTTAAAGGTTTTGTACTTGTCAGTTTGTGTCATTTGACTTAAAATATCTTTTCATAAACATATTTTTCAATAATGTTCAAAGTTTAATTCACGCATGAACTTTTTTGAAAGTATCATCTATTTCTGCGTGATTAAATGAACATTAGCGTCGCACTAATTCAGATACACAAGGGCTTTTGGTGACGGACCTCGTAATTTAGAATCATGGTCAAGTGACGAGGACGACACCTGAGATGGCTCCCCTCTCTCCTATTCTCCCCACAACACCTACGGTAGGATGTTTCAGCTCTAGACAGATTTAACTTGCATCGCTTCCTTACACGGTAAGTCTTCAGTGGTACTGGGTTCGAACTCATGACACGCCGGCCAGGAGTCCGTTACCTTGGCCACTAGGCTACCGCGGCCATGTCATCTATTTTTATCGAGCTAGTTTACATGGGTTCTAAGACTGTCAATGTTGATAACGAGATAAAAAAATTGATAAAATGTGCGTCTAAAGAATTAAAAGAGGAAAAATAATTTCTTAAGATTCAAAAGCATTTATTCAATGGATATTAATACCAATAACGGGGCCAGCTGTAATTTAACAGTGTAATTTCTAATTTTCCGACAACTAGGACTTAACAAAAGGGGTTTGTACATTACCACTTTTAATTGAGCCTAAAGTCTTCTCTGGGCATGGTGTGAATTTAATCATAAGTTTTTATTAACGTCTCACAAGAGGTATTGGATATAGACCTCGTAATTTTAAGTTATAAGTAAATAGGGAACATTTGATTTGGATCCTTACTTTAGGATCTTCAACTTCCTACCAATATGTGGCGCAAGGTTCTCCAATTGGCATGATGGGGGTAATTTGGAGGGATTGCCTTCTCCTCCTACAAAATTACATGCTCTAAAATTACAAGGTCCTTCGCCAACCTTTGGTCGTAAGCATCTTCGTTTAGCGCTAGGTGACGTCATTCCTAACAGCATTTAAGAAAATACACATGGAGTACCGCAATCATTTGATCTATCATCTACCGCAGAGGAGTACGAACGTTTTGCAAACATCGAGTTGGAAAATATGCGCCAGATTTTCGAATTGGCAATAAGAAATGCAGGAGCATCGAAAATACTGCGTCACAAAGGTACCCACAGAGAGTGGTACCATCGAACCTCCAGATGTTTACTAATATGCATCACAATTTGGGATGGTAGTCTTTGAAGATGGTATGAGTGTAATGGTTTGCCTTCACGTTGCAAAATACGAGAAACACTAATCCGAAATCCTCCTACGGCAACAGCAATGGCTCGTATCCTGGTATCATAATTCCTTCGAATGGTATCCAGCACATTTTGTTATATACTGGAAACTCGAGTCACTCGTGGAACACCCTCAATATACCTATTACCTTGTAATGATCCATTTTCACTCAATATCTAGTGGTCTGATGCATCTCTCGGGGGATACTTTTCGCAGTACAATCATTCTGCTTCTGAAGCATTTTCCCCTGCCAATCTTTAATCATGTACATATTCGCCAGCTCGGGGTTCGTAAAACGTTCCATACTCCTCTGTGAGTAATGACAGCTCAAATGATTGCTGTAATGCAGGTTTTTTTCTAATTTTCTTTTGACTAACGCCACCTAGCACCGAACGAAGGTTGCTAGGTTTCCGACCATGGGTTGCTACGAAAATCTGAATCCTCGTGATGTCCTCCCTGAAGTTTGTCTTAATTAATCTTGGCTATTTGGATAAGACTTTACACATTATCCTTACATCACTTGACCAATCATGTTATTGCAACAAAGTTTAATTAGGAAGTAATAAGAATAAAAGTTTCTCTGTAGTTTTTTCACATACCATTTTTTTTCGTGTGATAGCAGTTAATAATCAAATAATTAGTTGCCTTTAAGATAGAACAGCAATATTGAGTTTGAGGCTTGATCTTGATTGGTCACACTTAATCTTCACGCTTTTGAATAAAATACATTTAAAAGCATGAAGATTAAGTAAGTAGAGAGTAGCCACAATTAGAGCAAGTAGGGAGTAGATGTTAAGGTATCCGACTACTTGCGACAACTTTTTTTTTGAAAAAATAGAGATATGGGGATTTTTTTGTGATTTTTTTTAGATTTATTTAGCATATTTTAAGGAAAAAATCGTAAAATTGAAAGCAGAAAAGAAATGTATTGTTATTAAAATGGGAAAACACTGGTGAAAATGTACACAAAATTACATAAACGGGGCCCGTTCTGTACAAAAATGTTCTGAACAAATTTTCAATTTTTCGGTTTTAATGTGTTACGCCATTGTCGCGATTTCATGACCATTGTAGTTTCTATTCAGCCATGAGTTCGAGTTGTAGTGCTACTGAAGGCTCACTCTGTACAGGGGCTGATCCTCGTTAAATCAGATTCGTATCATCGACTTTTGAGTCTCTTTGCTTATCGTAGAAATTTTGAGAATGGAGTGACAGTCATTTGACCATGATTCAATGTACGAGGTCCATCACAATAATACTCGTGTAGCTTCAAACTGCAATAATAATATAAACGATCACATTCAACAATGGTTTTTATTTTTTTATTTTCATAAAATATTTCATGAATTATGGCAAACTATTTCATTTTGAATCTATAATGGGCCTATGGGCTGTATTTTGCAATCTATAATTCGCCAAACATAGGTTAAAATTTGCCAAGATCTCCAATGGATGGAATTTAATATGTATCTCTTTTTTTTCTTTCATGAAATGATGTACGATTAATCCTGAAAAATAATTAATATGTAATGGATGATTCTATTTGATTTATGCTTGGGTTTTCGTAAAAGAATTGTACTTGATGACGAACTTTCTCTATGACCAGATATTAGTACTTTCTTTAAACTTAGAAAAACTGGAAATACAAGGAGAATAAGCATCAAATATAATTCAAAATAATGCAAAATAAGTTAAATTAATGTCACGAAATAAGAATGATGTTTTTAACATAAAGCTACACGGTTTTTTTTACACTATCATTCATCCATTACATTGTTTTTTCTCCAAAATATTCCCATCCTTTAATGTTTTCCCTTTCTGGAATCTGATTGCCGTTTCTTGTACGAGTGCCAAATTCTCGAGATGGATTGGAATAATGGTGTTTAATAACGTAGGCTGTTATAATGTTTCAGGGTAGAAGTCGATCTGTGTAAGACAAAATATGTTCTAAGTTTTTTTTATTCCTTTTTTTCGCATTCGTTTCTTCTATTGTTTCTATTCTTTTGTGACTTTAATACAAATGTGTTTTTATACGATCTTCTCAAGCATTTTAATCCAGATTTATTTCATTTTTTCTGCATAAATGCTGTATGAAAATATGTTGGTAATGAGAAATATTTTGATGTACTGTTTCGACTTATGGTAACGAATACCTATATATATATAAGACTTTTTAAAAGGAATATTTTTTTGCTTTTTAATATTCTATTCATGCTTTACTATCAAAAATAAAATAACATGTATTTTATCACAGTTTTGCTTTTTATACAATAATTCTCTTTTTCCAGTAGTTCTAAAATGCATTATTACTTCTATATGTTGGAATGAAATATTAATTCTAGATCTATCATTATAATCCAAAAACCAAACAGATGAGTTAAAACTGGAAACATTTATCTTTAAAAAATCCTATGATGAAGAAACATGGCATCATTTTGAGGATTTAGTCACAGAGTCATCTAATCAGATTACTTGGATGCAAGACAAACAATTGCTAATTATTGAGCATTTCTGACTAAATAACGTAATGCTGCAATCAAGATACGATATAAGTATTATCAGGGACATTTTAAGGCATAAGCTAACCAGGTCCAAGCCTTATTAAGATGCCTCATCTTGATCTCGAATCGGACTCAGTAAGATTGTGCTCCAATAACTTTAATCATCACATGGTACACCTGAAAATATTCTCTAAGAAACTCTGAATTTCATCCTATATGCCAAGTGGCAATAATAACAAGATTGCATTATTATGTCGTGTAAATTGTCTATGTCTATTGGCCAAGGCCTACCTTCATACATCATCATTTAACTGAAAAATGGCAGTCGGGCTGTGCTTACATTTGTGTGAATGTGAATCCCGTACATTTATTTGTACGGGTATTTGACAATGTATGCTATATGTACACAAAAGGGGGGGGGGGAATTTCAACTCCAAGAAAAAAACATGATAGAGTAATGAAGTTTGGAAAATGCAATTATCCAGTTAACTTGTTTAATTGATAAAATTTTCAAGATCACAGATTAATTTAACCTGAAGAAAATGCTTGGGAGTTCCAGTGCCGGTTTATCCGTAGGGCACTTGGGGCGCCCAGAAGGGCCGGATAAGCTGGACTTAACCACATTCTCTGGTTATAAATTTCGATCCTCCAGTGCCAAGCGGGCCTGTAGATCTTCTGCGCCCAGGGCTTGAAATGAGCTAAAATTGACACTGGGGAATTCAATTCTTGTTGTGTCAATACTGACACAACAAGAGCCAGCCAGGGAACATCATACACAGCCAGGGCTCGCTGTGGATGAGGCTAGAGTTTACGTCCAATGATATCCCATACGTGCTCAATTGGAAACAGATCCGGTTAAAGTCGGAGGTTAAGGTAACATGTCAACATTATGTTGAACACGTTGCTTTACAACAGCGTTGTGAGGGTGAGCGTTATCCTGTTGTAAAACTCCCCCTTGAATGCTGTTCATAAAAAATAAAATAGTATTATTAGATTGAATTACGAGACTCGTGTACACATTTGCAGTCAGATAATCACGAGATATTCTTGCCATCATCGGAAATTGCTTACCTGATCAGGATTTTAGGTGCAAGTCCAGTGTGTCTAGGCCACAGACAGTTTGGTTGCAGCCGTTTTCCTGGTCCTTACTTCGGACCAACACACGTCCATCACTGCCACCAAGGCAGAACCTACTTTCATCAGAAAACACAACACATATCCCCTCCGTCCTCCAATGAACTCTGCCTTGACATCACTGGCGTCGCAAACGGCAATGGCTTGGAGTCAGTGGAATACACGCTACAGGGCACCTGGCTTTGACCTGCCCTTAAAGTAACCGATTTCTAATAGTTCGGTGTGGCACAGTGGTACCAACAGATGCTCGAATTTCTACATCAGATGCAGTGCGATGTGCGCCACAGCCATACGCGGAATGCGATTGAGATCCCACTCAGTAGTACCACGTGGTCACCCGGAACTCGGTTTTTTGAGGCAGTATCATCTCTTGACCACTGTTCTCAACAATCAATCATGCACAGTGGATACATTCCGCCAAAGTATTTCTGTAATATCACGTAAAGAAAATTCATCTTCTCTTAGCTCTATTACACAACCTCGTTCAAACTAGGTGACCTGTCGATAATGGCTTCTTCGTCTTCTTAAAGTCATTCTTGGCTAACATCAACTCAATACATCAAATTTCACAGACAACAAATTACTCTCATGAACTTGACACTATCTCTCTGAAAAGCAATTCTAATTTGTGCAAGTTCCGAGTGGTGCTGCAAGCGCCACACTTAAGCTGGAAGCGTGAATTTTAAATCCACATCAACTCTCAAATGGATAGAAATGCCAAACAAATTCTCTAACACAAGTCTTTCTTGGTTTTTTTTCTCTGTCAGTGTTTTTCTTTTTATTTAAAAGGGTCACAAATAAGGCTTATTTTTGCGTAGGGGCCCAAGGACTCAAGAAATCTTAAGACGTCACTGAGTATGATCACTAAAGGCATCCATAAACTATTCAACAATTCACCTGTTCACTCACCTCAAATTGCGGCTTAGGAATTAAAGTGATATGGTTTAGCAATTTTTCTACATCCACGCTATTCTTTCGATCTTGCCCCCAAGCGGCTTTCTTCTTATTCCCAGATCTCAAGAAGATATCGTGGAATTGGATATTTGACAACAAGAAAGGCATCATTGATGAGGTGGAGCAATGGCTTATGACTCAATCTGACAAGGGTGCTGGCGATAAAGTAAAATTCTGGATCGAAACTACCAAAAACTTTTAAGAATATCAAATAAAAGAAAAGTTTCTTTCTCAGTTATTTTTAATAATAATCAAAACTTTGTTATCTTGATATACAAGGTATTTTTACAATTTTAAGGGCACAGAATGATGTAAGAGTGAAAGTGCTATAACTGAGAAAACACATAGAAATATTGAAACACTTTTCTATCTAATATTTTAACCATGTTCTATAATACTATATTAAAGCGAAGATAATTTAAGTCATTTGTGGATAAGAAAAACATGTCTTCATACTTTTTTGATACAATATATCATAAATGTTATGCATTATGTTATCTATATAAATAAAAAACAAGATAAGCACGTGTGCTTCTCCTCTAAAGCCCAAACTAAGCAACGCAGAAGTATAAAACTTAACACATAATTATTCTAGTGCCTGATGATGTGCACTACGAAGAGTGTTTTCCGAAATTCCCTTTAGATTTTTTAAAATTAGATTTTAAATTGATTTTTCCATTTTTTTTCAACAATTGGGTTTTAGTTAGTTGTTTTGGCAACAGTCTCATTTGTTTTGCTTATCCATTTGATAATATTCCGAAACATTTTTGCATTCAACGCATTTTATCCTTTTACGTAATTTCAAAAAAAGGATGTAATTTAATGAATGTTATAATTTCTACTATATTCTAGGTTACTTCATATTTATTTGTTTATTTTATTCATGTTTAAATTTTTTATATTTAAAATTTTCCTTCAAAATTAGGGCTTAATTTTTCTTTTTTAGATAAACCTTTGATTTAAATTATTGCAATAATTTATATTTTAGTGCCACCCAGTTTTTTGTTTGTTTATTTTCTGAACTGTCATTTTCTTGCTTATAATTATGTGATACCGTGACTCAAAAATCAGATTTAAAGTCAAAAAATTATTTGTGAAGCTTTTTGTAAACATAAGCTTGGATAATGAGGTACTTATGTTTTAGCATCACCACAGCAAAATTGGTCTCACGTGAATCACACCTTGATACCAAAACAACAAAGATTCTAACATATTTTGTATAAAATCAGTCAGATTTTGTCGGAAAATGACGCGATTCGTGAGGTACCAATAAGCTAAAAAATGATTTGTGAAGCTTTTTGTAAACAGAAGCTTAGATTGTGTGGTACTTATGTATTAGCGTACTTAGGCTACAATCCATCTGTACCCAGTTCATTAATAAGTATAGCGTAAAACTAAGTTATCACCTGAATATTGGTACATTTAAGCAGTACTTCTTGCCTACTTGCAACTGCATAGCATGGCCATTTGTTCAAAAAGTAAGTTCTTATGTATTATTGCAGCCTATTGGCGGTATTTTCTGAAACGAAGCACACTGTTGCCAATTCAGTGTGGACGACACATAGGAAATGGCAGTTACCAACTTGGCTACTTATTAATAGAGTTGGAAACTATACATAAGTACCAATTCTTCCTATGACATTTCGGTTCTTACATATTATTCCAACCTATTGTCGACGTTCTATCAAACGAAGGGCATGGTTGCACAATTTTGCACGTACAACACATGCAAAATTTTGAACGTTGGCATTGGTGCGATAAAATGTAAGTAATAACATTTTTACCCATTGAAAAAGAAAAAAGGATAGTGCTTTTCTTGATATTTACATATTAACCGCAGCCAAAGTGGCACTATTTTCAATAAAATTTTACTGTTTTTTTCTTATATAAAACACATAATAATCTGTTTTGATATTGTGGTGCAAATTTTGCTGAAGTGATGCCAATACGTAAGTAACTTTTTCTTTTATTGGCAAAAAAAAAATTCCATGTTTTTCAATTGTAACAGAAAAGTAGAAAAATAAAACTAAAAGAAAATGACACTCAATTCAAACTAATTGGAATTAACAGATTGTCAAAGGTGTGTGTGATTTAAGTTAGAAATTCTATTTACATAAAAAAATTTCTTTATTTTTTTCTTCTGAGCTGCACACACACATATGGTAGTTTCATCAAAATCAGACCTTAATGTATGTATTTAAAGTAGCTGTTTGGTTTGAATTAATATTATAATTTCTACTATGTGTAAGGTTACTTTTATAATTATTTTTATTTTATGTGTTATACTGTATATATATATATATATATATATATATATATATATATATATATATCACTTATCGTTACAGCTATTTATATCATTGTACTCATTTGTTTGCTCTTAGCAATAAAATTTATAATTTTTAATAGAAGTATTGCAAAAAAGTATTGTCTCAATTTTTGAGCAATACGGTTTATCATTTGTTCCATTCAGTACTGTTGTTGGTTTTGGACTATTTCAACGGGGACCTGTTTTATCCGTTTTAGGTGAATTTTAATTTTTTAGTTCCAACTAATTAATTCTTTTTTAGTATTGAATTACATCGAATTTTCTTTTGCACTTTAAAATTCAGAGTTAATGCAATTTTTGTCATGTGGCATTATGGTTTTTAACTTTCCTTTTTACAATCTGTTCTTCATATAGATTTTTAAAGATTTTATGCATGTACACTTCCATGACATTTTTTTTTGTTGAAAAAAAAGATGATTGCTTTTTTTTCCTTCATCAGCAGATGCTGATCACTGTTGAACATCATGAAAAATATGCACAGTTATTTAAAATCGCATTCCAATGGTGAAATGCATTAAAAAATGGACGATATTGAACAATTTGTTGATACTAAGAAAACAATACAAAGAAAAATATCAGATTACTGTAAAATCCAGCATATAATGCTCACCTATACATTTGAGCTGCATTTTTTAATGTTTGTTATGTTCGCCGTATAATGCACACCCTCTTTTTTACGAAGAAACCTGAAATGTACACATGCAAAGCTCTCATATTTTGAAGTCATTATTCCAAGGTATAGAAAAAATAGTATACTTCTTATATAGAATTACAACCCTTTAAGTTTATAAAGAGTGTCGTTTCCCATAGCAGAAAAATATTACTGCTATTACTTTTCTGTTATAATTTTAATTATATTTTCATTCTTTCATTTCTATTTACCTTTTTAGCATTTTAATTTTCTCTCTTACATTTAAATATATGTTTTTTTATGAAAGCATTTATTTTCTGTGAAGCAAAGTTTCAATGTGAACACTCATTAAAAAATTATTTTTAAATTTTGGGTACACTATTCTGTAATGGCTCTACCCTCTTTAAATTATATAATGCGTGCAAAAAAAAGTGAATTTTATTTATTTTAATATTTTAACTTGATACGAAAACCACAAAAATTCTAACACGTTATGTGTAAAAAAAACAAATCGGTCAGATTTTGGTGGAAAATGGCTTCAATTTGGCCGCGGTGACGCTAATACGCAAGTACTGATAATAATAACTTATTCTTCAACGCAAATATCAGTGGATTTTTTAGACAATTTTCACTTCTTATACCTACTTTTATTCTTATGTTCAAAAATAATAATAATATTATATTGCACAAAGTTCCTTTCTGTTAGAAAAAACTTTATTGCTTTTCTTTGTTCAACAACAAGTTCTAAATCCCGCTTATTGTAATAATAAAGTAGAAAATCCAAGCTAGCCATATAACAAGAAGAAAATAGTACTAAATTAAACTAGTTGCTATTAACGGATTGGCAATATTTGTAAAAAACTACCTTCCATTTATGTCCATAATTGTTATTAACCAGATTTGTACATGTTGCTTTTCGGTTTGAATTAATGTTATAATTTCTACTATATGCTAGATTACTTCGTATTTATTCATGTTTAATTTTTTATATTTAATAATTTCCGTGAGTGTTTGTTTGTTCAGCACTGATTGTGGTAATTTCATCAAAATTAGGGCTTAATTTTTCTGTTTTATATAACATTTTAGTTTAAATTAATGCTATAATTTCTGTTTTAGCGTCACACATTTTTATTTATGTTTATTTTCTCTACAGTAATTTTCTTGCTTATTGTAATCTGTTCTTATAGATTTTCAAAGATTTTACATACGTGCATTTCTATGACATTTTCTTTGGTTGAAAAAAAAGATTATTGCTTTTCTTCCTTCATCAGCAAATACTATGTTCTCATCATTATAGGAAAACATCAGATGCTGATCAGTGTTGATCAAATTTTTTGTCGCATGGCATCTTGCATCAATGTTGCTTTTAACATTCTTCAAGTATATAAATATATTTATACCATTTGTGTTCCAAAAGTTTTTGAGGAAGAAAGATGCAGCTTGATACAATTTTTTCATATTTCTCTTTGGATTTCTTTAAAATTTAGTGTTCATGTGATTTTACGTCTCATGCATCACAGTTTAACTTTACTTCTGATAATATGTTCCTCATTTAGTTTTATGAAGATAATATACTTTGTGTATATACTGTTCATATATCATATATATATTTCAATTATCACTATAATTAATTATCATTGTATTTCCTCATTTGTTGGTTCTTTGCAACAGAATAACAAATATTTTTTAACAAAAATTCTGCAAAGAAGTATTGTTTAAAAAATTAATTTTTTATCAACAAGGTTTATTATTTCTCTCATTAGGTTCATTATGTTTTTTTCAACGTAGGTCTGTTTTAGGTAGTTTATTTTAGTATTTACTATTTTAATTTTTTCACTATTGTATTACAGCTGAATTTTATATTAAATGTAATATAGATGTCAGATAGTATTACTTCCATTCCTCATGTGATATTAATTTAATGCTGCAGAAAATTTAATTTAATGCTTTATTACAACGTAGGCTTATTTTATCTATTTTTTACAATTTTAGTTTGTACTAATTTTATTTTTTTCCAGTTGAAAGTTTCCTAATGTATGTTAATATTTTAAGGAAATTGTTTATGACATAATTTTTTCTTTTGGTTTATCTATTTCAGATTATTTCACTCATAGTTCCCATAGCAGAAACATACTACTGTTGTTACTTTTCTGTTATAATTTTTATTTATATTTTCATCCTTTCATTTCTATTTACCTTTTTATCAAGTTAACTTTCTCTCTTATATTCAAATATACGTTTTTATGAAATCATTCTTTTCTGTGAAGCGAAATTGCTATGAAAACACTCATTAAAAAATTATTTTTTACTTTTGGATATACTGCTCTGCAATGGCTCTACCCTCTTTAAAATGTATTACGTTTGTAAAAAAAGCTAAATTTTATTTATTGCGCTACAGGGACACAACGAACGATTTTCCGTACTGTAAATGCTGTTGGACTATTAGTTTCGTTTGTTGCCATTTTTTAATTTAATAAATGGATTTATACTTTTAAAAACTGTATATTACCCACTGTCATCCACTACAAGTAAAAAAATAAAAGCAATGTCCACATATATTACGATTCATTATCAATTGCCATCCTTACTTTCTATGCCTTTTATGATACTTCAAGAATTCTCTAAAGTTGCAAAAGTAATTTTAATTTCAAAATATTTTTTTCACTTACATACCACTTATGAAATTCATTTTACACACATATGGAAATAATAAGCAAGACATAATTAGCCATATATTATTTTTGAAAAATATAATAAATCTGATAATTTTCAATTTTTTTAAGAATAGTTTAAAATGTTAAACAAAAATAAAACAGACACTTTTATCAATTTTATTTGTCATGTTTTATGTTAATTTTATCAATGCATATATGAGTGTTAGCATATTTTAATTCTGAAAAATATATACTATTTCTTATAAAACTGCAATAGCCTGTGCAACACAAAGAAATTTCGAAAAAGTATATTACTAAAGCTCTTGCTTACATAAGTACAGAAAGCCCGTGCAACGCCGGGCCATACAGCTAGTATATTGATAAAGCATACAACTATAATATATTGATACGCATATTATTACATATATACTCGTATTTCAATGTGCTGCATATTGATATTTATTGAAATAAAGATAGAATTTTAGAAAATGTTTCTAAGAAATATACATCTAATCTAGGGTGGCTACCCCGCTGCACAATGTGGTGCGTGAAACTTATTGAAAAATTAAAATTAATTGAAATGTGGTTGTGTCTCACACAGATAAAAAAATCAACATTTATTTCATATAAATTTAACTGATTTAGAGTATAAAATTATCATGTATAGAATACTCTTTCATTGTTGTATGATCTGTCTTTCCAAAGGCTGTACAAGTGAGATTTTGGAATGTGATGAAGCATGTTTTAAAATATCTGGAAGAAAACAATAAACTACCCAATGAGAGATTTAGCTTTCTTTACCAATATTGTAGGACATTTAAATAATTTAAATTTAAGATTACTGGAAAAAGATTGTATTTTTTTTACCCTAGTGTGTCATATATCTTCTTTTAAAAACGATCTTTTACTATTGTGTCCGGGTTTTGGAAAAAATAAATCGTACATTTCACATTAATGCAAGAACTGTCTGCTAAAGTTAATAATACTCCAAGCTATATGATAGATTGAAAATCTTAATATTCATTTTTCAATATGAATTCAGTGTTAGTTTTGATGATATTCAAGGTGATAAAAAACGCTGATCTTTTCACAAATTCTTCATAAGTTTTTCTGCAAGGTGTTATAATTGTTACTCATTTGAAATCCATTTGAAAATTATTGATCTCGAGCACCATGCTACACTGAAAAGCAAATATAAGATATTAGTTTCTACTGCAAGTAATTCAAATTACATTGAACTTCGGAAATTTGTACCAACAATCAATTTTTTTTCCGAATTTACATTTAGCTGCCAGATATTGTTGTAAGTTTGGATCACAACTTACGTTAATGAACTATGCTTCTATTATGAACATAATCTGGACCCCGATTTAACGTACCCCCACCTAACGATTTTCGCGATTTAAGGAATTTTTCTCTCTCCTCGATTAAAATGCAGGCAAAAACCCCTATTTAACAAATAATAAACCGCAAATCAATGAATTATTTCGACAGTTGACATTTTGTTTTATTAGTTTGTGTTAGAAAAATGTTTTTTTTCCAAATGACATCATTTTTGATCGGAACAGAAAAAAAAATTCTAGTTCGATGCAAATTTTGACAACCAGAGGTACAGAGCGTTATTAGACTTAACAGGGGCAGATGAGTCATGAGTGTAACCTATCGTGTGAGTTTTCAATACGACAAGAAACTCCTTTATCATCTCATCCCACTCCACAACGCAGGAAAACATTTTAAGATTTTTCGATAATGCGTTACATTTGATGACGGCTTGCCTATCTGTGCAATTGAAGCTAATGAATAGGCAGAAATTCTGATGCAGAAATTGATAATGAAACTAAAATCAAAACTATTCCATTTGCTAATGCTTAACATTCTTTGAAAACTGAAAACATACCTTATGCAATAGGGTGTAAATGACACACCCTGTTACATAAGGTACTGAAAAAAGAACTCTTTCAAGTCAGGAATCAAAAAGAATTTCAAACATCTACCAGTCATTGTTTTAAAATTTCCATTTAACTGACGCGTAATAATTCTCACTAATAGTGTTTTTAACTGTTGAATAAAAAGTTAGTAATTTCTAACATTAGATATTTTTTGAGTAGCTGCTTATTGTAGAATTTCCAAAAGGTAAACACAAAAAATTTGTATTATATTTGGTCACGATATAACGAAAAACCTCGATTTAACGAACAAAATGTTCAGTCCCGAAGAATTTGTTAAATCACAGTATCTGACTGTATATAAATTCAAAATATCACTGAAAATTGATTTATATGCATCTAACTTTACTAAAAAACCAATGAAGATCCAATAAAAAAAAACAATTTCTTAGCATCTTCAAGAGACAAACCTAATGCAGATGAAATGATAAAAAAACTGCAAATTTAAAAACCACATTAAGCAGATTCTGACTGTTTAATGATTACTTAGAATTGAATGTTTCAAATCACTCAGTTTTATTTTTTATACCTAACTTAACTGACTAAACATGTAAAAAGTATATTAACAATAAAAGCTACATCAGTACATTTGTCGTATTTTTTGTATTATAGAAAGTCATTCACACTTTATGGAAACAATTTTGTAATTTATTTTCTTGTTTGCATTTTGAGATAAAACCTTGAAAACTTTAGAATAATAGTCTGCTAAGGTTTTCTTTTGATCGGAATGTAAAATAAAAGATTTATTTTGAAAATGACTCCTAAAATTGATAGATGGTTCAAAGGTTAGGTAAGGGCCCTTTTTAAAGAGAAATATTCGTATCCACACAAATTAAAAAGTGGTGTAAAAATTTCGAACACAACATTTCAAAAGAGGTACTTTATATATATATAATGCATTGAATTTGAAAGGAAAAACAACTTCTCTCTCTATATAGCTAAAAGTAAAAAAGAAAAAATAACCTCGAAACTTCATCTTAATGCTTTTAGAAGGCGGGTACTATCAAGAAAGTGTAGTCTCTGATCTTAAAATAAAATCTGCCGACTCAAAGATTTATTCAATCGAAACTAGAAATGTCTTCCGGTATTGTAAGTAAACTCACTCGTAAAGATTTAAATTTAAAAAAAGATGTTTAAACCTAAAGTTCATCTACTTTTTTGCTAAAACATATTGCTGAAAGAAAAACATTTTTTTAAAAAAAATGTATGAAAAATACCCAGCAGCTGAAAAATGGAAATTTGTAATAGCACTCGATGAGGACTGAGTATATTTAAGGGACTGAAATAAAAAAAAAACATCCATGTTTTATTGCACACCTACCGGAATGACCGTACATAATGGCTTCGTCAATGTATAAAAAAGTTCCCGAAGAAATTCATGACCGTTGCCTGATTTTGTTACAATGGCGAATTAAAAATCAAAAAAGTCTCAAGTAAAGACAAAATCAATTCACTCTACTATCAGCAGAATATTTTAGAACCCTTTTTTGAACAAAAAAGTCCAGTCTTATATGGAAAGGACATTGATAAAGTAGAGCTTCACGTGGACAAAGTCTGAAGTCACTGGTCCAAATCAATTGCCGATTATCTAGAAAAGAAAGGAAGAGGATTTAAGTATATCCCATTTGATGAAATACCTGTAAAATCACATGATATTCCTCCAGTGGACTTTTGCGTTTCCATTTTAATAAAATGAGCTTTAGGAAAACGGCATCCAAGAATATTGAATGGACTTTGGAAAACAGTTCAAGAGGAACGGTATAAAATTGGCATGACAGTACTTAGCAAAATGTTTATTTACATATTAATTTAAATCTAGAGCTAATGTCAAGAATCATGGCTATCAAATATAAGTAAATCGCCACAAAAAATATGAAATTAACTATCAAAATCGTGTCCATAATGTTTGAGCGAGCTTCTGTATTTTTAAATATCCTCTACTTAGGTGTGTATAAAAAATGCCCTATTTGCGTAAAAATTCCATAATATAATTTTATAAGTAACATTTTTTTTAACCTTTTTCATTTTTTTTGTTGGAAGAGTTGGAAAAGGCACGTATGATTTTTTTTTATCGGAAAGTGGAACTCTTCTCCAAAATGTTGGCTACCCCTGATCTAATCTCAAGCCTTACCGAAAATACACATAAAAAATTATTTCATTATTATTCTTTAAAGTAAATGTGGAGAAAATTCTTAATGTGTAAAATTCTTCCTATTTATAGTTATCTTAGGTTTATAACTATCCGTTTGTTTTTATATTTTCGTCTATATATTTGTATATATATATACATATATATATATATATATATATATATATATATATATATATATATATATATATATATATATATATATATTGGATTTTATATTTTAGATTATATATATATATATTATATATATATATATTGGATTTTATATTTTAGATTATATATATATATATTAATGTATATCGAAAAAAATGATTTTTTCGTATTTTGAAACAGCGTTCAGACACTTATCAACTGTACCTAACTTTAACTAGATGTGTTACTATTACACAAAATAAATTTGGATTACGTAGGTTTTAATCATTTTTAGAGGAAAGTATAACATTTATTTGTCTATTTTTACTATTCTCATTATAATTTAATTGAATGGATAGTTCGGCGGCGATAGCCTAGTGGTCAAGTTAACAGATTTGTAGTTGGCTCATTATGAGATTTAGCATATTACCACTGAAGACTCGCCACGCAAAGAGGGCTAATGCACGCTAAATATGTCAAAGCTCAAAGTCCTCCTATTGGTGCTGTGTGGATGTTACGAGGAGAGTGCCAGAGCTCAGGTGGCGTCCTTGCCACTTGACCATGATTCAAAATTACGAGGTCCGTCGACAAAAACTCTTGAGTTGCTAAATAGTGTGATATTAATATTAATAGCCCTTGTAAGGCTATCACGCCTTACAAGGGGGGGCGGGCGAGCATATCGAAAAGTGGAAAATAAAAAAAATGAAAAAAATTACAAATTTACTGAAAGGAAGAAAAACAAAATACATTCTCTGACATAATAAAAGTAAAATACACATTGCCACAGATATAATATACTTAGAAATGCATCAGTAATGCACAATGTATTTAATAATTAATCTATCAATACAAAGTTAAGAACAAAATTAATTATTACCAGTGACTCCCATTGGCTTCTCATACACAGAACTATATAAAAAAATGTATACTTATCTTGATAATGTGAATGATTTACTATTAAAATCGCATTGTAGCTTTACGTCACAAATACGTTTTTATTGAATTCAATACATTGTTATTATATGGGGAGGGGCGTGATGAAGTTTATGATTGAAAATAGGGTCGCAAGTATATATATATATATATATATATATATATTGAAAATTTTTAGAAGCACTATATTAACGATTTAAAATTTGAATAAGATTATATATATATATATATACGGAGATTGTGAACTAATAGTAGGAATTGAAAAAGAAGTGCAATTTTTTTTATAAATTCAGTTAAAAATCTAACATTTTATACGCACCAATTTAAAAACAAGATTTGATACAAAGATTCAATTTTCGATTAGTTATATATTTGAAGATGAATCAAAATACATCTTTAATGCAAATATTAAATATTAGTACGTAATTAACATAATTAACAGAAATTCTGTAGCATCCTCCAAACCTTTTTCACGTATGAGTACCAGTTGAAAAAATCTAGCATGGCACTTGGATTATACATCATAATCCAGTTCCATTTTTAGTGGCTCGGATATTTATAACATCCATTAAAATGCGGAACTTTTAATGTGGCTTCATTCCTCTAATGAAAAGCAGGAGGAGAAAAAAAAGGAACATTTAAATAAAAATTTTCTGTTAACTCAAAACTCGTACAAATTGGCTCTCTAAAACTAAGTACAGTATAACCACTCATTAGGGATTTTTTTCCCCTCTAAATTTTTTATTTTTCTTTAAATACCCATCTTTCATCTTTTCTTACTTCTTTATCATTTTAACTAAACCTTTCGAAATTTAGCTTTTCTTTTGCTGCAGCCAATGCTTCACGCACTGTTGATCATGTCAGAGAATATTTAAAAAAAAAAGAACCGAGAAAAAGGTTTGTTTTTAATAAAATGAATGCATTTTTTCCTCCTCTTTTGGTTATATTTCTCCCACAAAAACGATGCGCATTTGTTCTGCTGAGAATTTCTTACTATTTTTCCCCTTCTTCATTCCATTTTTTTCTCCTCTTTACCTCCTTTGTAAAATCGTAACCGCGAACTTATCTGGGGTCCGCTAGGGAACAGATAATGAGAGAGAGAAAAAAAATAAGTCGAACGCATATCAAAGATACCGAAAATGAATTCACAATGCTCACTTGCGAAAATTTATATATTTTTTTTCCGTCTATCGTAATATTTGGTCCTTGAATATATTTTTAATTGTTTCTTTTTTTCATTTTTGTTGAATATTTGAAACACGTTGCAAGATTGTTTGAATTCAGAGATTTTTCCTTACCATTTCTCATTGGGATTTGACAATAGATATTAACGATCAGTTATTTCTTAAAATTTGTTAAGAAATTTTTGAAATTGAGAAAACATTTTAGTGGTTAAGCACTGAAAGGAAACAAATGAAGATATAATTGGTTTTACATTAAAGTGAAAATAACATTGAAAAATATGGGAAGAAAATTTATTTTGTGGAGTATCTTCTGAACACATTTCTTCTCACTGTACATTAGTGCAGTGGTACTCAAATTTTCACTACTGGTGACCCAATTTTCAATCATAATTTTTATCGCGCCCTTCTAAAAATAATAATGTATTGAATGCAATAATAATGCACTTTGGCGCTAAAGCTACAATACAATCATAATTATAAACCGTACAAATTAACAAGATAAGTATTAAATTTTGTATATGTTACTTTTAAGTAATATATATTTTCATTTTTTTTTTTTAACTTTTTAGTTCGATTCACTATAAAAGCCCGTTTTTTGTTTGTTTTAAAACTATAATTTATTTTATAATTATTTTTACTATACACGATAAGAATCACAATTACTGTGAATAATTTAATTAAGAGAAAATATACTTACCCACTTTCAAGAACTCTTCAATTTTTCTTTGTAAATTTTCGAAAAAATCCAATAAAACTGAGGAAAATGTTCCAAATGTGCGTGTCCTTAATAAAGGACGTAAATCTCAGACACTTTTCGCTAACACAGGAACGCTATTTTCCACAGAAACTGCCATATTTTGTTCACTCTTTTGTAGTTTTCTGTAGTTTGATGATCTACAAATAGCATTTTGAACTTTTTCTTCCTTGTGTCTTTTTGACAAGGCGAAGTGCTACATTTATGGCTTCATAGTTTTCTTCATAGAGATGTTTAAGCAGCATTTGAAAATTTCAAATCAACTCAAACATTTCATGTCTAAAACTTTTCTGATATTTACTTTCGCTTTCTTGATTAAAATGCATTATTTCATTAGGTTCTTTAATAGCTTGATCACTTTCAACTTCTTTCAATATGAATCACAGATGCCCATTTTTTTTAATATTCTGCTCAATTTACATTTATAAACCATAATAAGTCACACAACACAATAATCAATACCACAAAATTGTTCATGGGGAAACGTGTAGCATGTGTTCTAAGCAATAATTTTGTAAAACGTTTTTCATTATGCATTATATGTTTCAAATTACTCAAAAATATATCTTTTCCAAATAATTCTTCAAAGTGTTCAATATGCTTATCCATATATCATAAAACTTTCACATGGAAAAAGGCGAAACAGAAATATATTATTTACAACTTCCCTAAAAAAACTACGGAGATAACCATACCAGTAAGTTCAAAGGTCTGCTAAAGTATTATTTTAGGTTAAAAGAGACGTAATAAAAAAACTCTCATCGTGGGATTACAGCAAAGTAAACAAAATATTTTTTTAATTTTGTTATAGGATCAAAGATGGCTAATGAGCGTTTGAAGTGGAATCTTTTATTTTTGATGATCACCAGATGATAAAAATAAATTATATTAGTGTAAATGTGTATTTTTTTATTATGTCAGAAAGCATTTTGTTTTATTTCATTCCAAAAAATTATTATTTAATCCTTTTATTTTCAATATGCTCACGCCCCCCTCGCCGGGTTACCGCGCCCCACCCAGGGGGGCGTGCCCTACAGTTTGAGAAACACTGCATTAGTGTATCTATTTTTTTATAACTCTTAAAGATGTCAGAACATGGTCAAAAGAGTAAAATGTCAAAATCATGACTATTTGTTTATGGAGCATATATCTTAAAAAATTTCCAATAGAGTTAAGAATTTTTTTGTGATCTTAATAAAGTTATTTTAATAATTCTGTAGAAATACAAAAATACTTTTTTCAGTTAATTTCTTTTCAGTTTAATTTAAGTTGGATACAGATTTTGAGATCTCATAATACATGCTTATGTTTAGCATGTATATTGCTTGGGAAAAAGGTATCTAGTAAATATGTAAAGTATATTTTTGTAATAATAAAACAATGCACAAAATATAGTGAACTTATTTTTAACAAAATATTAAAATAGTCCCTTTAAAAAAATTTAAGACTTTGTAATTTTGGAAATTTTTATTCGCCCCCTCCCCACCTTTTATCTACATTAAACTATTTTTAAAAAACTATTTACTTTTTCGGTTAATAAAAATAGTTTTGCTATATGCACTGGTATCCTATATATAAAAAAAAATTTGGAACCATATAGTGCAATAATTTTTGAAGTGAAACTTCTTAGCGCTCAAGAGTGAATGAGAAATTTTCCCAATTTTGCGTAACAGTGAAAAAGTGAACGGAAGTAGTCTCCCCGCTTCCTCCCATTCCCCCGAATCGTCACCATGATGACAGGATAGCGAGTTGGGAGGAAAAGGGGGAGCGGGGACTCAACGTGACTTGCGTCATATCCGTGTAAACGCTGGATGATTGCTCACCTCCAATTGCTCAACTTGCCCAGCTTCCTATTGGGGGTCCTTTCCCCCCAGACCCGGGAACATCTATCAACGGTTGTATGAGATGCAGTGATATTATGGTATAGACCAGGGGTGTCCAACCTAAATGATCTTGCGGGCCATTTCGGAAAAACATACTCTCGCGGACAGCACATAAAAATATGTACCATTGTATCAGATTTGGAAACAAAAAAACATTTATTGAGTGAAAATTCAAAACAGAATGAATTATTTTCATTGTTTTCATTATTTTTCATGTATACAGAGATAGATAATGTAATAATGTTTATATAATATAATAATGCAATGATCAAAAAATGTTTAAAATATTACAGTTGCCATTTTCTTGAAATATACGGTGTTCCTTTTGAATTGATCATTCGTTACTCATTGTTGAAATTTGATAATGCTGTCATTCGCAAACGATTAAGTGTACATTGCCCTTTATCTTAACCATCCTGAATATTTTTTTAAACTTGAAAAAAAAACATCTCTGAGTGCCTTTTGCTTTTTGGGCACTCCAAACAGAAAAGGAGGAGGAGAAAGGAAAGTAACACAGAGAATCATGTATCATCCACAGTAAAAGATATGCATAATGCAATTCAAAATTTATTAAAAGAATAATTTATTATAGAAAAATCTAATATGTAACTGTTTGATAAAATATAAATCTATCTTAATCTAAAAGACATTTCTATTATCAAAAAGGATTTATTTTAAAACAAGAACAGGTAACAGGTAAATGCATTGTAGATTTATATTTTTATATATAAAAATTTCTACTCAAATAAATTTCAAAATGAAGACACTGTAAAAACCTGATTTTTTAAAAAAAATTATAGAGTCGGTGGGCTGCAACTTACGTACTGGTGGGTCACATGCGGCCCATGGGCCGCGTGTTGGACACCCCTGGTGTAGACAAAATAGCTCTCGCAGTAAAAGCGTGCTTTTTTGAAATATTTTCTTAGATTGTTTGCTACATGGCGATGTTTTCGGCGGCTAATTTGCTTTTTTGACTTTTATTTGCGTTGAATTATATTAATTCTAATCAGAATGCCTAAATAAAATGCACAAAGAGGAAAAGTGTTTCGTGAAAGAAAGAAAAAAAGAAAAACTATCAACAATTCCAGTCGAAAAAGTGAGAAGTAAAAAGCAAGGGGAAAAAAGCCAGAAAAATATTGCAAATTTATTAAGTGCAACTGCGGTATCTGCATCAGAGTACATGAAAAAATATCGATCACTGAAAAAAACACTTCAAAATACTCTCTTAGTGCTCAGTTTAAGGGATGGGAATGCTATTGAGGCTCTTCTAATGACTGCACAGCTTAATACGGACTTAGTGAACCACCCTGTGCCATTAACTACAGAGCCCTCAACAATTCTAGTGCGTGTTGGAACTGATGCATGTAAATGAATAATAAATTCTATCTTTCGTTACAAAGACTATGATTCCCCCATAAATGCTTATAAAGATTTTCAAAAGTGATTCATTGATAATCGTTCAATTGATACGGGCGTTCAATTACTGCTAGATTATGGTTTAGAGATGATTTAAGAACGTCTGTTGCTGAGCACAAAAAATATTTTACAAAATATTTTACCAAGAATTAATTTAGAAGACACATTAAAGCATGCTACAATTGCCGACAAAGTTTAAATAGGAAAAGTATACGAAATTTATCAAATTATAATGGTTTTGTATACCCAAAAATTCTAGGACATCTTTCTACTTTGGATTTGGTATCAGAAAGACTCATTTCGCCACGAATACCTTTCACGCAAATTAGGCGATTGAGACATGTGCTCGGTCAATTTGGAATATTAGGGTAAATAATCAATGTTCCAACGTCGCCAAATAAGTTTCACTTCTATCGCATGGCGTTCCCCGTACCATTTTTTAAAGTGTACTTAAAAGCAAAAAGTTATACTTTGGAGAAAAATTTAAGAAACTAACATTTATGAACGTCAGGAGTGTTAAGCCCGTGGCCCGCCAGTACGTAAGTTGCAGGACGCCAACTAATTTTAAATATTTTTTAAATATCAGTTTTTTAAAGTTTTTTCAATTTGAATTAATTTGAAGTGAACCTTTTAAACATATAAATCTACAATGCTGCCTGTTACCTGTTCCTGTTTTAAAAGAAATCCTTTTTGATAATAGAAATGGCCTTTAGATTTAAAATATTTTTTTAAATATTTAATTAAACGTTTTCATTTGTTTTTACTAAAATAAATTACTTTTCATAAAATTCTGAAATGCATTATGCATATTCTTAACTATGGATGATACACCGATTCTTCGTGAGTGCGACTTTTATTGCTCTTCCTCTTCTATGTTTGGAGTTTTCAATCAACAAGAGGCAGTCAGAGGTGTTTTTTAAAGTTTAAAAAATATTGAAGACGGTTAAGATAAAGGGCAGTGTATAATTTTTTGTGATTTTGATTTTAAATCATAATAAGCTAAAACGTTATTTAATAAAAAATGTAATAACATTTTAACAATGAGTAAAGAATGATCAATTGAAAAGGAACGTCGTTATTTTCTAGAAAAATGGAAATGCAATATTTTCTGTGTCCAAAACAAGAATAAAAAAAAACCTTGATATCTAAAAATTCTATTTCAGTTACTGAGAAATATTATTTTAAGAGTCCTAATGAAACACACACACACACAAATCATGAAGCAAACTATGAGTAATACTTTACATAATTTCTTGGAGAGGTCCGATTGAAATCAATTATTCAAAAAGAATAGTGTACTTACTAAATTTGTTCCAAACTATACAGATGATATAAAAATATATTATCACATTTTATATATATATATATATATATATATATATATATATAATCTCGCAAGCAGATCGAAATCATTTACTAAAAGGGAACTTTTAACGAAATGTTTATTTAAAACAAAAGAAATATTATCTCCAGCACAAACGAATCCAATTTAAAAGTGTAAGTTTAAGTGGAAATATTGTAGCCAGCAGAGTAGATGAAATAGCCGAGAATTTAGCATAATTCTACAATATCAACATTTGAAGCCTATTTTATTGCAATATTGAGGAAATACAGATATTCGAAATTTTGTTTAGCTGGTCCTTTTTATTCATGGATGCGAGGTTAAATTAAAAAATAAGTGAGGATCTTTTGGAAAGAATTTATATTCATAATACAACCCCTGGGGCTGGTATTTTGAATGTACTTATACATGTTTTCAAGAAAAATAAGTTTCCATTGGAAAAGTTGGTTTTTCTTGTATGATGATGCCCCTACCCTGGCCGGTATTACTAAAAGAGTTGTTGCAAGATTAAAAGAAACTTGCAAACAGCGTGACAATAATAATTTTGGATAGTTTCATTGTATTATTCCCCAGCAAGTTTTGTTCTCCAAAGTTTAAAATATATGGCGTGCTTTAAAAATAGTCACCGACATTGTAAATTATATTCAAGAACACATTGACTTTTAATCATCGTTAATTTGCTTCTTTTCTGGAAGGTAAAAAAAGTTGAGTACAACACTGTACCATATTTTACAGAAGTTCAATGGCTTTCAAATCATAACGTGTTAAAATGATTCGTTAAATTACTGAACGAAATTACATACTTCTGTGAATCCAAAATTATGAATGTGGTGAATTTAAAAGATGGACATTGGATAAAGTTTCTTAGTTGATATTACAAGTCATCTTAATCAACTTAATTTTTCACTTTAAGGCGAAAATCATATTTTTAGAACTCTGTTTGATACTATTGAAACTTATTACTTTGGCGAAAATAAATAGAAAAAGAAAACTTGTCTCACACTGAAAGCTGTCAATATCTATTGATTAAATTCCATAAATTAAAATTTACTGAATATGCTCACTACATTAAATTGTCAGATACGGAATTGAAGATAGAAGCTGATTCTAATTTTAAAAGCTGTCAGTTACAATTTCGCACGTTTACCTGATCTCTATCTATCGATATTGAAATTGTTGATGAGAGCGCTTACATATGAGATCAATTGAAATGCAATATGATTCTTTGTTGAAGTAAAGATCTATGAAAGTTGGAATTCTAGATTTTTATACAGATTTCTAAGAGAGTAGATCGGTTTTCACAAAATTTATCGTTTGTTATGCGAAAAATGGTTAATTTTGGAAGCTCTTATTTATGCGGGAAATTATTTTATTTAATGAAAAATAGCTAAAATTCAGAAAGATCAAGATTAATCAATCAACATTTATCGTAAATTTTAAAACTTACATCGGCTCAATACTTTAAATCAAATCTTAATGACATGCTTCGTGAAGAAAATAATGTCAAATATCTTCTAAAAAAATTTCTTCTTTTGTTAAATTGAATTTCTTATTATAATTTTTTTAACGAAGAATGTAAAATATTTATACTTTGAGTTTAAAAATAACAAGAATTATAAAACGACGACGTATGTATAATATGCAATATCTCGAGTCTAATAAATGCATAATGCATTTTAAAAATCGTATTTTGATTTTTTGAATATCGAAAACATGTGGTCCCCAACTTATATTAAAATTGACCATGTGCCCGTGATATCGTATGAGTTTGACATGCTTTTGTGTCAATTACTTTTCCTTCATTTTTAAGATTATTTTATCAACGAACATGTAAGTGTAATACATTTTTAGATTCGGAAAAATATGTACTATTTTTTAACATTAAAATTGAAAAATCGATTTTTTGAATGTGTATGATGTCCAGGTTCCCTTAAGTCAACATTTTGAAAATGAACATCTCGAATTAAATTTAATTTTAATACTCCCGATACTTAAAATTTTATTTAATTATTATTAATAATAATTATCAGTTTTCAATGATGTTTTTATAATTATTTATTGCTTCTTGAAATGTTGGGAATCTATATTTGAAAACAATTAAAAAATTTTAAGTACTGATGTAAAGAAAAAATTTTCCTAAGAACCAACTTTAATATTTACAATAAAAACTTAAAAATCTTTATCCCCCCACTTTGCTGAGTATTTCATGATGTATAACTGCATATTGCTTTTTTAAGTTATTGATATATCTAGAAATAAGTTTTCGATATTGTATTAAAATCCTAATTATAGCCCTCCACTATTTATTTAAATAGGTTAGACTTGAACTTCAAAGCAGGGAATATAGTGCTTCCTCATCGTGACTCTGTCCCCTCGGAGTCAATTTCCGAAAAACCTCTTCTTAGCATATCTCTGAAAAAAAAAACATGCTTACCATTTTTCAAGTCCGTAGGTCTAATAGCTCAAAAACTATTTTTTTTCAATTCCTACTATTAGCTCACTCTCTCTCTCTATATATATTTATATATTTATCTTGTTCAAATTTTTAATAGTTAATAAAATACTTTCTAACCATACAATCAAGTTCAAATCAATTTTTTAAAACTTGTAGTGGATGACACTTGATGTTAATACAGTTTTTTCAAATAATAATCAATTAATTAACTTAAATTTAAATAATTACTGATTTTCCACGCCAATTTATATTCGTCTACATTGTTCAAATGAAAAAAATTGGCATCGAAAACTGCTTTTTCATTTAAACTCGCCAAACAGCGTGTGCATTGTTACAAAAATGCAAAACAATCAGGTTTTTTTTCAATTCCTACTATTAGTTCACTTACTCCCTATATATATATATATCTTATTCAAATTTTCAATCGTTAATAAAATACTTTCTATTTATCCATTCAAAGTAGGAATTGACGTAAATTTATTTTTTATATATTACTAGTTTTAAGTATGAAGCCGCCGTAACCTTCCAAACCCTTCTTGAGACTGGATTTTCACAAAACCCGTTTTTAGCAGATTTCTTCTCCACAAAAGATAAATTCTATCCAATTTCAAAGTCTAGTAGTTCAAAAGCGGAAATCTTTTTTTTTTTTTTTTTTAAATCTATTTCACCACCGTAAGCTCTTTGAAGTTCATTTGTGCAAAACCCGTTATAGCGGATCTCTACTCCCCACAAAAAAGCATGCCTATCAATTTTGATGCTGGTATGTTTAACAGTCCAAAAACTGGAATTTTTCTTAAATAACGCCCACCTTCTTTCCGTAATCCTCTATCGGGTCAATATTCGCGAATCCGGTTCGCAACGAATATCTACTTAGTCAAAGAAAATTTCTTTCCAAATTTTAAGTCTTTAGGTCTAGTAGTTCAAAAACAAAACTTTTCTATGCATAGCACTCTTTAACTCTTTGGGAATCTATTTCCCTGTTTTTAAATCTGATCTCGATTAAAGGAGCATGTTTGCCAAATTTCAAGTTTGTAGATTTGATAGTTCCAAAGCAAAAACTTTTACATGTAAGATCTCCGTAATCCCTCTTCAAGACCGATTTTCGCGAAACCTGCTCTTAGCGAATCTCTACTTAACTGAAGAGACATGCCTGTAAATTATCACACCTACATGCTTAGTAGTTTCTGAGATTTTGTAATGAGTGAATGTATGAGTGAGTCGTTTTTCTTTATATATAGACTGCTGAATAATAATAAAAAAACTCTACTAGTAGTTGATGTAATGCTTGTGTACGCATGCTCTAAAATCTCAGGTATTTATGAAATATTTTCAAACATTTTGTGTTATTATTGAAACTATAATATAATTTTTAAAAAGGAAAATAAAATATCTAAAGATGTCTTCATAAAAAATAACACGTTAAAAATAGAAAAGACAATGTTTTAACTAGCCATACGATCTGTTTTAATAACGCTCCTTCAATATACTGCGATCTGATATGATGCAATTTTAGATCAATTTAAAATAGCATTGTGTGTGTTGTTTTTTTTTGCTTATTAAGTTCCAGTTAATGTTCATCATATTTTTTGTTTTATTTTTTATGGGCCTTGGGAAGATTATTTCCCATCTATATTGTGACAGGCTCACACGTCTTTTCTTTAACCTTTGTCCTTTGGGTTATTTGGGGCCAGAATTAATGGCAGCACTTTTCAAACCAAATAGAAGAAGTGAAGTGTGAAAGAAAGATGCAAATTAGGAAGCTTTTAAATATCAGAACTTAGAGAAAGCGGGATGGCAATTTGAGGAATGTAAACATAATCCGTGGTTCAAACGTGAAGAAGTTTTGGAAAACGTTACGTGGCGACTAGTAGAAATTATACGTGATAGAGATCCATTAAGGCAAGGTGCATACCATTGCACTCGAGGAATTACAAGGCTTCATCTAAGATTGTTACTTCAAACTACAATATGGTAGGATTGACTATTTAATATTAGGATCTGTGTGATAGTATTGAAATTGAGTTTAGGTGAGTCAGTTATTGATAGTGGTCCGGGTTAGGTTAATTCGGTATTATATATAGTGTGTTTTGCCACCGTAGATTTTCTCACATATATTATTATAATCTAATTTGTTAAAGGATTAAGTTAAATATCTTAATAAAGTCATATTAAGATAATGTATGGTTGCAGTTCTTCCATTAATCCTACACTTCTAGCTTCACGCGGGTAATCAAAGAGATTTTCACACGAGGGAGGAATATCACAATATTATTTTACAAAATACACCTGTGGAAAGCTCAAAACTAATTATTATTCATTGGACTTGCTATTATAACGATGGGAAGTAAATTTCCTCTTCAGTTTTGTCCTACTGCACATAATCTAGCGATTATGACATCTGTAAATCGGAAAAAAGGTGGTACTGAAAAAGAAGTATCTTGTCCAAAAACTGTCGCTGTACATAATGATGTGATGGAAGGGGGGTTAGTCGCTTCTATCAAAGAAAAGAAAGATACCAAATAAGAAGATTTGCATTGAGATTGAAGTGTGACCTTTATTTGTAAGGAATATTTTCTTATTGACCTTGCCATCATAAATAGTTTCATACTGTGACAAATGAACAAAAGAAGTTTTCACCAGCTAACATTCCTCAAAGCATTAACTCGTCACCTAGTAGATGGATATTCCTCAAGAGATAAGAAAATACATCCTGCTGGCTTCCAAGCTGAGAAGTGAGTAGTTCTGGATGATGTGTGCTTAGCCAGTGTGGGGAATCAAATGACAAAGATGGTTTCCAACTATAGACGATGTAGGAAATGTAGCAGAAAGGAACAAGAAAAGAGGACCAGCTAAACATGTCTGCAGAAGATGACATCCACTTCTGCATTGCAACATGCTTCGCATCCTTTCATGGCAAATAACCATAATAACCAAATAACGCTATTGTTTAAATATTAATAACTCGTAAAAAACGGCAAGAGAAATTCAAAACAGAAATAAATGGTCCACGAAAAGTACCCGTTGTAATTTAAATGCTGTTACCATTTTCAACTACATATTTCTCGAGCTGATCCCACTAAAAATTTGTTCATCCAGTGCGTGTATTGAGGTGGGGAGGGAATGTGGAGTAATTCCTTCTGGAATACTTCGCATCCCTTTCTTCAGGCGACATTTTTTGTTTATGGTTCCATTCTTTCACATTTCTGTTCTTTTAACCCTGAGGCAAACAGAATTATTTCTTTCAACGTTCCAAAGGATATACACTTTTTCAGTGACAGTTGTCCGTTGATAAATAGAGGTCACTCTCTTGTTATCTTTTCTTAAACATTTATTGAAATTTCAGATTTGATTGTTTACCCGAGTTTTTTTATATAAATGTTTCGTTATTCATAACATTGAATTTTTTTGTGTGTGAAAATGAAATGATTATATAGTATTTTTTTTCTTTAAGGTGTGTTAGGGTTATTTTTTTTAAAAAAATTGTTTTCTGTGTAGAAACTTATATTCTCATTTTTATTACTTATTTTAAATTTTACAAATGTTTCTTAATTATAATCTAGAATCTATTATGGAATGTAAATGTATCTCTAAAGCAAGTTATTCTTCTGTCCCGTTTTTGATCTTGAAATAAAATGAAGATCTTTAAAAAGGATAAACTCACTTTCGTAAGACTTAAAATTCAATTTTTATGTATGCTGCTTAAACCGTAAAATTTTGTCTGATGCAGAATTATATCTTTTTAAAAATAAGAAAACAGAATTTAATCGTGAAGGGGGCAGGACATAAGGAAACCTCTAGAAGTTCGCATGTAGATCAATAAAATTATTCCTAAATGCCGTCAAAAATAAGACTTGCTCGTTCTTGCGCCTATTTAATAGCCTTGTGCAAAAGAAAAAAAAATTATGAAGTGTGAGGTTGATTACTCTCATAAATGTCGAATGTACGGTGGGAAATGGGGATGAAGCTTTGAAATTTGAACCTCGGCCAGGTCACGAAGACAAAACTTCAGCCGGCAGTTCTCTCTCCAAGCTTCCCCACAACACTAACATGGGGACATTGAGCCTGGGCTGATTTAATATGCAACTTTCCCTTTGCACGGTAAATTTTTAGTAGTACCAAGACTAAATCGAAACAACCTCATCCATAAGTCCATGATCATGAGCATTCGTTAACCCCACGGCCACAATTTAAGTACTGAATTTGTGTGAAAATTATTTTAAATGATTTATAAATTGCAGTAAGCAGTGTTTTAATGATATACAGTCTATGCACATGCAATGCTATTTATTTAGTGATTCGTACCAATTAAATACATGGTAATTTTCTTCGCATATATTAAATACATTCAAACTAACTTATAATTCTTTTTTACAGTAATTTTAAACAGATACATATTTTGCATCTACATATACAATGCTTGCATGTTAATTATAGGAAATAATTTCATTTGTACAAATACAAACAAAATATGTATTTAGTCATTAATATCGTTATAAGGAAATTTTGGAGAAATTTATGAAGTTTTTCGGATTTTTTTTAAAAAGTGGTTTTTGATTGCAATTGCGCAGTAATTTTAATTTCTGTATACTTATATACAGTAATATTCTACATAAAATTCTTTACATAACATTTAAAATATAAACGAACATTTCCCTTGGAATTTGCAGCTTTATTTAAATGATTAAATTCTTCCAATCATTTTCCCTTACCGTATTTATTCGAATCTAAGCCGCATTTTTTCCCCAATTGTTAATTCTACGGAAACTCAGGTGCGGCTTTGAATCGATGGAGGAAAAATTCTTTGAATGAGGGAAATTGAACATTATAGTGACGTGCGGTTAGAGCAATTACAGACTCATGTAATTATCTGAAATTATTTATACTGGTAAAAAAATTAATTATTCGCTTCTTATTCGTTCCCATTTATTTTTTAATTTTTTCACAAAAACGTTTGTAAATAGGGTGTGCGGCTCAGAATCAATGTCGGTTTAGATTCGAATCAATATGGTATTTTTTTTAAAAAAAATATCTTTGGAAAACTAAATTTAATTTTTAATAATATTTTAATGAAAATATAATTATGTACATATAAAAAAGCATTTTAAATTTCACAGAACAATAGTAATAATATTCGATAAATTATTCTTTTATCTATGTACAATTTTTTTCTGCAAGAAAAGTATTTAAAATCGGGTTTTCGCATAGCTGATATAGAACTTGTTGTTTGATTATGCAGATATTTGCCGTTGATAACAAACTGCTTCAAATATTTTATCTTTTATCAATCTTAGAAGTGGATCATTACAATTTATCAGAGCTCTTCCCTTTATGCCCTATTTATTTTATTCATAAAATTTTCTACGATTAAAGATACAGACACACTAGCCAATGAATTAGAAACCTTTGAGATTTACATTTAATGCGTGCTAGGGATAAAGCATACAATTTTTTTATGACGTGAGTTACATGTGGTTAGAATGCTAGTATAAGCAAGATGTAAAATGGATTTTCACGATGAATGAAGTTAAAAGGGAAAAACGACAGATTTATCTCCATTTTCTGGTGCCCGTTTAGCAAAGTCTACAATTTTGAAGATAAAAAATCTCTCTCGCTGGGTCCTTAAAAGCAGCCGTATGAAAGATTTTCAAAAGTTCGGATCAGAACCCACAGTCCTTTTCTAGAAGACGTAACTACGGTTCGAGCACAATTTTCGTAGAACTTGATTGCTTTTGTCTTCTTTGACGAATTGTACGGCATCACATGTAATCTACTGTGCTTCAACAGACACGTATCTGACTTCAACTAACTTTTTCGATTAGATTTTAACCTGAACCATGCGTAGAGAATTACAGAAGATAGGAACGCATTGTCGGGTTCCTGTGAGGAAACCACTCACACAGTCGGGGTATGGGGAAAAAGACACTGGGTATGTGAGAACTGAAAATGGGTAATGTGGTCAGATGAATTACGCTACACATTATTTTGCAAATTTTCCTTACAAAGCGATGACTACAGCTTGTCTAACTCGCCCCGTGCAAGTGTCTGGTGGGAGTAGTATGATGGGCCATGTTCTTCTGGAATGGAAATGGAGCTCTGGTATTCCAAGAGGGTAAGCAAACAGCCATGGGTACCTAGATATACTGGCAGATCAAGTGCTCCCCTCAATATTGCATTTTTACCCTGAAGGTGACGGATACTTTAACGACAATAATGTAGCTATGTAACTCGTGCCAGAAGTGTTCAAGATTGGTTTGCTGAACATCAGTCTGACTTCCAACACCTTCTCTAGTAACCGCATAACCCGAATCTCTACCTGATAGAAAATGTGAATGGTGCAAAGACACATCCGACAGCACTGTACTCTCTTCCCCACTAATCTAAAGATCTAAAAGACCATCTATTCCAAGATCTAAAAAGCTGCATAGATAATGAGTGCATGGTATTCTCTGGACGTTAATGCACTCAAGAAGCATGTAGATTCGATGCCCAAACGAATCAGAGCAGTTATTAAATACTCTGATCTTGGGTTTCTAATTCATTGAACAGCGAATTTAGCAAATTGTCACGATATATTTACTACTTGATAGATACTGCAGTTGCAGGATGACATTGACAACTTTACTCTCCAGTTAGATGTGATCTCCCTAACCCCAGTTCCACTGTCTTAACCCATACGGAAATCCATTCTTTCCAAAGAAATACAATGAATTTAACTTGGCGAAATCATCCTGCTCACCACTGGTACGCAACTAAGAGTCCTGGTCTATCTATACAGTGCAGGAGTTCCAGGTCTCATCAGACGGCCTTGGCGCGCTTTAGAAGCGGTCACCTGCGTAGTATGATTTTTGTGCAGGGGGTAAAGTCTTGCACAAATTTGCCTGTCCCTGCTCTCTCCTTGCTTCTCCTGCTCATCTTCTGGACTGCTAGGGCATTTCCCTGCGACAGTTGTATGAAGAGCAAGGCCTGGTGGGGGAGACTATTACGCGGAATGGTCAAATGGACTTGGTGTAGGCTTTCCTGCTCCAAGGAATTGGAAACAGCAACAACAACAACAATCTCCAATTATATGGTACACCATCACATTGGTTAGCCAAAGTGCTAGATTACCTAGTGGAACATTTCCCTTCAGGAAGGAATGGATGAGCTGAAGACTACAGCATACCACTTACCCAATAACCATCTAGTCCTCCTGACTTAACACCTTGTAATTTCTTTTTGTGGAGTTATGTAAATGACTAGGCATTCATCCATCCTCTTCCTGTTGACCTAGCTCAGATGAAACAGCGTATCACAACCGCTATCTATGGACTTGATTCAGATACCTTAACGCGCGTTTGGGCGCAAATGAATTACCGGCTCAATGTGTGTCGGGTGATTAAGGGTTCCCACTTAGAATATCTGTGACTGTCTCTAACAAAACTCTAAACAATCCCATAAAATTCTGTTAAAAGTAACATATATCTTGCATTGTTCTTGATTTATAGTGCACTGAAATGGGTATGAATCACAGTAGATGACGCTTATTTAAAACGAGATACATTATGTGTGTTTAGGTATAATTCTCTAGATCTTTCATTTATATTATATTTAAAATTGAACCATAACTTTTATTTCCATCATTTTTTGTTCCTTTCCGGCTTACTTTTACCATATTTCTCAAGATGAAAGTTTGTAACAGATTAAGTGTTTTTAGTTTATTAGTTTGGTAATTTGTTGCCTCCCCCGGGATACTTGAAAGGCGATCGTAGAAAAAAAGGCATGTCTCTACAAATTAAGAAGATACATTGAAAACAAACATACCGATAATAAATGCAGCTAAACAGAAGATATAAAATAATTCATTTCAAATTGCATATTTCGCTATTATATAATTTCTTCTTTATTAAATAATTCTTTGAGACAGTGGAATTACACATTCCAGCCACCCTTTTTCTAATCACCTACAATTTAAGATTCATGCAGTTCTTGAGAGTTCACTGTCTTAATAATCCTTTACTTTGCTAGTTCAGATTTATAAAGAGTAGATGTTGCAACTTTTTTTTTCATGAGTAAATTCAGTGAACTACAATTGCATACTCCCTTGAGGTGATAAATTTGCTTTGTCAGTCCGTAGATTCTTTTCCGAAGCTAGAAACCATTTATATGTTTTAACGTTGGTCTTTTAAGATACAATGTATTGCAATTGTACAATTGCATTTATACATCGATATAAAATGTAGTATGTTGTTTCTTCTATAGAAAATATCATTTTAAATGCTTGGAATAACTTATATAAGTAAATGACTTTTAAATAGATTTATAACAGTCTATAAGTACATAATTTTTGTAAAAAATATAATTGTGAAATGTATTTTTTCAAACAAACTGCTTTAACACTTGCATTAGATTGAAAAACTATTTTTTTATATAATTTTTTTTAAAAAATAGTAAGAAAGAGCATTTATATATGATTTGAAATGATACCTGGAACTAATTAGGAAATTTAGATAAATGAATACAAAAATATTCAAAACTATAAATTTTTATTCAAAATATATGCGATTAGTTTAATATTTCCGTACTTTTATAAGCTAATGGATTTTTTTTGTATTAAAATTGTTTTTAAGAAGTTATATAGTATACTTCATTCCACACACACTCGAAAACATCTTTGTATATTTTGTATTTTAAAATTCGTTGTCATTATATTGAAACAAATGTTCCATGCATAAGTGATATATATATATAATGCTTCCTTTCCTTTTTTTATTTAGACTATGCAATTTAAGCTTGGTAAAAATAAACTATTCACATTTTAGATAAATGTTTTGTTACATTGAAAATTAAAAATGGTTTATAATTTTAAGAGAAAGAAATATTCTATTTAAAAAAAACATTATATTGATATTAAAATTACCTTCATAAAAAGTTTTTTAAAAAATTAGTGAATAAAAGGCTTTAATGGAATGAAAAAAGTTTAATAAGAGCTTAAAATGAAAAAAGAGTCAATTTAATTTGAACTTCGTATTTTTACTTATTTAATGTTTATGTTAAATCAGGTATGCAATAAAAATATACTGTAAAGATCCCGAAAATTGAATATAATTGAAATTAAGAGAAGCGTAATTATTACTGAATGCATGCGCATAGTAAAAATTATAGTTACTAAAATACTTAATTGTAACTATAAAAGTTACAATTATTTGAAGGGAAATTAAAAGTATTTCCCTTTTTGTTTTGAAACTAAGTATAACGAACATTACCTCTATAAACAGCATGTATCACCAGTATTCTATTTTATGATTCAATATTGCAGATTTTGCTTTGAAAACGTTTAACTGAGTGTATTCTATTTCTGTTTATATCAAAATTTAAATTTACAGCTAAGTTTGGTTTAGAATCTGGCTCGTACAAAAATGTGCATTTTAAATCAACACTTTAACAAGAAGTCTAAAATGACTTAATTTAAAATAAGGATAAAAATCTAAACGAATCTATATCTATAAAAAAAAGCAAATTCAAAATACCTCAATAATTTTCGCTTTATATACATAAAGTAGATACATATTAGTTTTTCAGATGCCACAAAGTGCATAGTTTCCAAGATATCATGCAAATATAATTTGGGAGTTACATTTTAAAGGGAATTGAAACATTATTTTTAGCGTTGTACAAATGAGACCATGTGACGGGCTCACGCGTCTTTTCATTAACATGTCCTTTGGGTTCTTTGGGGCCAGAATGAATGGCAACTTTTTTCCAATCAAATCCAAGATGGGAAGTGTGAAAGAAAGATGCAAATTAGGAAGCTTTTAAATATCAGAAGTTAGAGTAAGCGGTGTGACAATTCGATGAATGTAAAGATAAACCGTGGTTCAAGCGTGAAGAGGTTTTGGAAAACGTTAAGTGACAGCAAACAGAAATTATACATGATAGACAGCCCTTAAGAGTCAAGGTGCAAACCATTGCACTCCAGTAAATACGCAACTTCATCTAGTATTATTGTGATCGCTACTTCAAACGACATTAAAGGTAGGAGTGACTCTTTAATATTCGAATGTGTGATGATCTAGGAATAGAGCTTAGGCGAGTTAGTATTGATAGTGCTCCGGGTTACGTTATTTCGGTATTATATATATTGAGTGTTTAGCCACGGTAGATTCTCTCCCATATATTATTATTATCTGATTGTTAGACGTTTAAGTTAAAGATCTTAATAACGTCATATTAAGATCATGTCTGCTTCTAGTTCTTCCGTTATTCCTACACCTCTAGCTCACGCTGATAATCAAGGGGCGATTCCCCTCTCACCCTCTCACCCGAGGGGGGCGGGCCCTTACAAACACATTTGGAAAATAACATCACGCTCGTTTTGTTTTTCAGAGAGGTAGCCATTAATATGAGTTACATCATACTGGATGCTTAAAAGTTGAGTAGTTTTTACTACTTTTTAAAAATTAATCTCATTTCTACATTTTCCCATTTCTTTGAAGTTTAAACGTAATAAATGGCTAAAAATTAAAACGAAAACCTGAATGATAGAAAATATTTTAAGTAAAAAAATATTAAAAGTAATTTCTTAAAATTTTCGTAATTTATTTCAAAAATGATTGTAATAATAAAAAAAAATAGTTTGTAATTTTGTAAATTCGCAAGAAAATAAAATAAAAGCTATTAATTTCCAGACATTATTCTGAATTATGTAAGCATATAATTTCTCAAGATAAAAAAATAACCCAAACGGATTCTTAGTCATGTGAGAGATTTAATAAAAAAGAAATTTGATGAAAGAAATGAAATAGTTTGTTAATCTTCATGAAAAGAAAAGAAAAAATTAATAAATACTTTTCCATTTCGATGGCTCAAATCTCGCCAAGCAGGTTTTGTTTGTGAAAACACACAATACACCCATAAAAAATGTTAAATGTAAATTCTCATTGGCTTTTCATTTTTTTTTTATGTATTATGAAAAAGAAGTTATTGGCAAGACTTGTTTTGACAATGTGGTGTAAAAGGTTACCAACTGGAATATTCCGTTTGGCGTTGGTTGTATCATGTTTATCGACTTCATCGCATGCACCGACGAAATGGAAAAGTACCAAAAAATACTATACAAACAATTTGGAATGAATTATTATGCATATCTAAACTAATATTTATAAATCTAACAAGTATGAAGAATTATCTAAATAAAAGGATTAAAAAGCAATTTAGAAAATGAATAAATAAACCAACTCAAAATTATATAACATAGAAATTTAATGTTGCTGTTAATTACTCTGAATTAAACTTTTGTTTTGTTGGTGTAAAGAACGAGTACCTCTTATTCACTTTTCCATGAAGAAAGGAATATTATTTAAAGACAAAACAAATTCATTTGTATTTAAATTTACCGTTTCAAATACATTAAATTTCCACCATAAAATTCATGTAAACATAAAAAAATGCTGTACAAATAATTTGAAGAAAAGTATGACTCTTTTTATTTTGCTCTTATACATAGATATTTATAAAGTTCAAAAGTAAGAAGAGTTCTTGTAATAAATAACGTAGTAATGAAAATGAAAACGAAAACAAAAAATAATAAATAACATAGAAACTTAATGTTGCTGTGATGTAATTATTTGAATTCGGCCTTTTTTATTTTGTTGGTGTAAAGAACGAATGCCTCATTCTCTTTTTCCGTGAATAAAAAACATTATTTCAAGACAAAAAATTCATAATTTACATTTAAAGTTATTGTTTCGAACATTTTAAACTGTTAATATATAATTTATCCAACCACTTTACGCTATTTTTAAAGGAGTCACAACTATAAAATGGATAACATGAGTAATCCTATTAAATTTTTAAAGCGGATATAATATTTTTGAATAATTTTCTACTCTTTTCATTTATTTCAAAAATATGTATATCAAATACGTACTATACGTACACGAAGCTTGAAAATCAAGTCATGCCTACTCAAATGGAAAAATAAAAATACTAACTCTAGCATTGTTAAAGAATAAAATATTACAGGTATTTGTATTCACAGTGTTTGCTCAAATCTAAATGCCGACTTTAAGTCAATACTTCATGTCTGTAATTTCCAAAATAGATATATTCTAATTGAATTACTTAAAATTATCAAATTTTTCCAGTATATGATGTTAAATATTTACTTAGGAATTTAATAGAATTAAAGCGTTATGAGAGGGATTTGATTAAAATATTTCGTGGTTTATGTAATCGTAAACTATTCGTTTCATACTCTGAATATGATATGAAAGCGAAATATCATGTATCATATAGACTAGTTAATAATTCCTGTTATTCTCATTCAACTCGCGTACATTTTAAGAAAATTTCTTCTGGGTAAATGATGATAATATACATTAAGTTGAATTATGAAGACTTTCAGATTTCCTCATTTATTTATATTACATAAAAAGTGATATTTTGATATACGATATTTTAGTGCACCAAAAGATTTGTGATAAGGATTAATTTAACTGTAAAAAAACTATTTATTTCATAATTACATTATTTTGTTCTGGTTTTAAGTTTGATCAAAATATAAGTAACATGTCAATAAACTGCTTACGTCTTTGGGAGAATCAAATGTGTATGATTCACTTAGAATTAAAAAGGTTTGTGAGGCGTTTTCAAAATACAGTGAAAATTGTTTAACATGAAAATGAGGAGACTTACTTGAATGTTTTTCGTGTCAAAAAGATTTCGTGTTAAGGTATCCGACTACGCTCGGAACCGTGATTTTGCAAAAGCGTATAAATGGATAATATTTATATTTAGTGTCACTTAGATTAGAAAATGTATATAAAATTGTTTTAAGAATAATATTACGACAAAAAATTATTAAAGTACAATATTTTGACAAAAAATGAACATATAATGACCCATTTTCAAAATATTCTCCTTTTGTGAAAAATGCTTCTATTATAATAATATTTTGCCTGTTTATAGCTGTGAGCTCTCTACAGAGACTCAACTAGAATTTTTGAAATATATAACTTAAAAGTGGGTTTTTATCCATGTTTTACAACAACAGAGGGGAGAAATTCTAAGGGAAAAAAACACCGATAATTATTTCAAATGGTTGTAACTCTGAAAATAATCTGAATTTTTCAAAAATCATATTTGAGCCTCTGTACAGAGGTCTGAGCTATACACAGGCAAAATATTATTATAATAGAAGCATTTTTTACAAAAGGAGAACATTTTGAAAAAAAGGTATTCTAAGTTAATTTTTTACCGAAATGTTGTACTTAAATAATTTTTTTTGCCAAAATGTTCTTAAAGCAATTTTATACATATTGAAAAAAGGTTATTTTAAGTTAGTTTTTTTTTTGCTTAAAAATGTCCTTAAAACAATTTTATACATGTATTCTAATTTAAATTTAGACTAAATATCGTGAAAATTATCCATTTATGTGCCTTTTTGAAATCACGGTTCTGAACGTAGTCGGATACCTTAAGGATATTTATTGCAACAAAAAAATATTCAACAAAACTAAGTTTATTAGTTCATTTTATTTACATAGATATGTGTATATAAATGTATATAATAATAACAGTTCAAACATTTACGTAAATATATCTCTTTTTTTAATTAATGTTGATAAAGCTGAGTTAGCAATACCAAAATCTTTACAGATTTCCATTTTTGTCTTTTATTTTTGATCAGCAGCCTTAAGAGAAGCTCTATCTTCATTTTCCCTTTCAGCACTTTTCCATTGTACTCGCAAAAAAATTCTTCTGAAATAGAAAAGAATAATACTAATCAAACTCACTGATTTTTACTCATATTGCGATATATTCACTGAATTTCAAAGTATCTGATGAGAGATAAGTTTTTGTGTGGTGTTTGTTGGGATGGAGGATAAAAGAAACTTTTTTAGATGAATAAAAGTGGCTCAGGCTGTTCCGAGGGTATTTCAAAGGCAAGATAGCCTCCTTTCTACGAAACACTTGAAATCACCCCTCTTAATGTATGTTACTACCTTCGGAGCACTTTTTTTTTAAATGTAAAAATTTTCAACTAAATAAACACTTTTTTTTATTTGAAATAGGGCTTAAAACTAGGAATTCAAGTACAATTTCTGCAAAATTAAAAATAATTTTGTATATATTGGGAATTTTGAGTGAAATTTTAGTGAAAAATTGCAGTTACGATAAGGCTTGTATTGAAAACTGTATAATTAATATATTTGAATAATATTGATACAGTTTACAAAAATAATATCATTATCTGTGTTTAGAGCTATCAGATTTGTAATACTTTTGAAATATGTCATTTTTATGCAAGAATTCAGTTTTTACAAAAAAAAATGTTATTTTATCACAAAAAGTGTAATAAAATACATAAATACATACAAGAGATTAAATGATAGTCTAGACAGAAGATAAAACTAAAGAAAATATTTTCGGAAAATTTTAATTCAATATCATAATAAACTTTACCGTAAAGCAAGGAATTGAAAAACATAGTTTCTCAGAAAATGCATTTAAAGATTTTAAAGCAGTATAAAAAAATGTTCTACTAATTGCAAATTTTTTAAACTCACCATATTTACAGGTCAAGATCTTATTAGGTTCCTGCTTAACTAGTTTGGACTTTTTTTTTAACCTTTTTGATGTTTTCTGGAGAGTTTTATAGACTATAACAATTGCCGTTTTTTAATGAAATTGTGATGAAAATTTGCAGTTACACAAAATTCTAATAAAGGTTTTCAATTAATATTTTTACAGTACGTGTATACCATCTTTATATGTGTTAGAAATTAAGAGATTTGTAATACTTTTGAAAGTTTTTTAAATATGCCAAATTATATACAAAGCATGATTTTTTTTAAATTACTGAATTTTCTTCCATAAAAAGCAATAAACTACATAAAGATAAACACATAGATTAGATTTTTATTCATAACACAGATAGAGCTAAGTAAAATATGCTTTGAAAATTTCAATTCAATAACTTAAAAATATTTTATGTAGGGATCTACTTCCGGTTTTGTTAATTCCATTCCCGGTTTATTAATTATGCCATAACTTTGCTTCTAGATACCGTAGAAACAAAAATAAAGTGTTTTTGGAATGCTAAATGTATGGGCTATAAAATAAAAGAAATTTCGAAGCTTTTCACCGAAAGGGTGAATTTTGGGTAATCACATATCTTAAATTTAGCATACGCGTATTTTGTTTTTACGGATTTTGTTTACTCCCAGAAGGGAAAAATCTGTGTTTAGAGAAAAAAAAGGCCTGAATATACATAGTAGTTTGGTGGGACTGTTATATTTTTTTTGTATTAACCCAGTGTTTCTCAAAATGTGGGGCGCGCCCCCTGGGGGGGGCGCGAGCGTATCGAAAATTTAAAGATTTTTTTTAAAAAAATAACCGGAAAGAGAAGTAAAACAAAATGCTTTCTTCCATAATATAAAAAAAATACACACAACAACACTGACATAATTTATGTTTATCTATGTTATGTTATATTTATCTGGCTTTTTTCCGTCATCAAATAGCTATCTTTGATCCCAAAACCAAATTAAAGAAAAAAAAAACATTTTGTTTTATTTGCTGTATTTCCTCAATGAGAGATTTTTTTATTACGTTTTAACATAAAATATTACTCGTTAAAAGAAAAAACGAAACCCAGACTCTGAGAAAAATTCTAAGAAGATAAACAATTCACCACTGTAATTATTATTGAAATACTGTACATTAGTTGTAGAAAAAGAAAAGGAAGTCATGATTCACTTTTCAGCCAGGCTGCATAGTACATTTGCTAATCATTTGATTGACCTTCAATCTTATGGTATGGTTATTATCAATATTAGTTCTCTCCCATCTTTTATGCATTTGCTTTTCGCTTAGGGAAATTGTAAATAATTGAGTTTTGCGATATTTGGAAAAGAATTGATTGGTTTAACATTTCTGTAGGATAATTGAAAAGTGTCTGATTTGCGTCCTTTATTATGGTCTTGTACTTTTCAATCATTTTAGTTCAGTTTTATTGGATTTTTTTTTCTCAAATCATCAAAGAATTGAATAGTCCTTGAAAGAAGGTAAGTATACTTTCTATAAATTAAAATATTCACTAGAATTCCGATTTGTATCGTGTACAGTAAAAATAATTTTAAACAAATGATTGGGGTGACTGAGTCCCCCGCACTACCATTAATGTTAGTATCGAGTACGCGCCTGCTCCCGGGTTAAAACATTTTGAAGTCTTCTCGCTTTAAATGTTAAAAAGTAACACAATTATTCTTCATCGGAATTTTATATTCTTTTTCAGAATTTAACATTAATTCTAAATGCTAATTGTGTGAGGTTTAAAATTACAGTTCTTTTAAACAGTTATTTACAATTATAGCATTTATCTAAAAAAATCATTTTACATTTTTGTATACAATGTCGTGCACACAGTTTTACTCTCCTTACAGTTCAGCTATTATATCAAGAATAATGTTTTATTTTTTTAAAAAATGAACTCTTGTGAAGAGTCGGTGTTTCAGCCAGTATACGTTTGATGTATCAGTACTGAAGAAGGTATTTCATAAATAATTTCTTATTACTGAATTTGGCCGCGGTGGCCGAGTGGTATAGGTATCGGATCGTGGCTTGTCTTGTCACGAGTTCGAGCCCAGTACCACTAAAGACCCGCCGTGTAGGGCAGCGATGCACGTTAAACCTGTTGAGAGTTGAAACGTTTTCCCGTTGGTATGGTGTGGTAGTTAGGAGAGAGGGGTGCTAGCTCAGGTGTCATCCATGTCACTTGACCATGGTTCAAAATTACGTGGTCCGTCGTCAAAAGCCCTCGTGCAGCTGAACAGTGTGACGTTAATATTCAATCAATCAATCTTATTACTAAATTAAGAACAAGTTTAATAATTATTAGGGACTTCCACGGGCTTGTCTTGTAAAGGAAAGTTTTTCAAAGAAAGGTTTAATATCAGAAATTGACACTTAAAGAGTTATTTTTCTATATTTAGCTGAGATCTATATTTTGTCTTCAAGGCATCCACTGCAGAAAATCCGGTTTGAAAAAAGGTAGGATGTTGAAAATGGTAATAGTATACGAAGTGCTTTTGTTTTCAGTACAGATAATTCCTCATTCACCTCTACTCCAAATTCAAAGAGTGATTTATTACAAAATTGCCTTTTAATTTTTCTCTGGATGTGAAATCTATGAAGATTTCTTCTTCGGAAGTTGAGAGCCCTTCTGGAGTATCTTGAAATAGATCCCTAATCCACTCGTAACTTGCTACCAAGCTGTCCTCATCCAGAAAATACTTTTTAAAATTCTTTGCCAACATAGCTTAATGATTTTACATGTTTTAAAAACAACTTTCACATGTTGTTCTACAGATTTGTAAGTTTTAACACATATCGAGCTGGAGCTTTTTTTCCATCATTTACTTCAGTACTGGTAAATCCAAAATTTAAGTATTTTTGAGAAGATCGCCTTGATTTAATTTTCGGAACCATGCTCGTTCGTCTGTGTACTTGTTGATTCTTTATTATGGTCGAATGTTTGCTTACGACTTAAAAATGTATGTATGATATTGTTTTAATCTACTGCCATAAATACTTAATTACCGTGAATTACAATTAACGTGGAAATTTAAAAAAATGTACATTCAAGCTAGATTCAATAGCTATAGGAGTATCGAGTCGACCAAAACTGACTGGGATTGTACGAGGAAAAGCATTTTCACATGTTTTGCGCAGGCGTCCGATAGGTTGCCCAGACTCACGCAAACGTACTCTATTACGCCAGATGTGATGGATATGATAGAGAGCGACATTGACTAGACTATTTTTCGAATGACATTTGTTCTTTGAGAAATGAATGCTGAAGGAAATAAGTCTTTAATTAAATACATCATTTTGCCATCTGTTCCAATTTAAAAATTAGAGAAAGAAAAATAACATAATTCTAAGTAATATATATTTTAAGTAATTTTCTTAAAATATATATTACTTAAAAGTTACATATCCACAAAATTTAATATACTTATCGTATTAATTTGTACGGTTTATAATTAAGATCGTATTGTAACTTTAGCGTCTCTCTCTCAAAGTGCATTTTTATTGCAGTAAATCAGTGTTTCTCAAAGTGTGGGGCGCGCCCCCCTGGGGGGGCGCGATGACCCTACAAGGGGGGCGCGAGCGTATCGAAAATTTAAAGATTTTTTTTAAAAAAAATAACCGGAAAGAGAAGTAAAACAAAATACTTTCTTCCATAATAAAAAAAATACACACAACAACACTGACATAATTTATGTTTATTATCTGGCTTTTTTCCGTCATCAAATAGCTATCTTTGAACCCAAAACCAAATTAAAGAAAAAAAACATTTTGTTTTATTTGCTGTATTTCCTCAATGAGAGATTTTTTTATTACGTTTTAACATAAAATATTACTCGTTAAAAGAAAAACGAAACCCAGACCCTGAGAAAAATTCTAAGAAGATAAACAATTCACCACTGTAATTATTATTGAAATACTGTACATTAGTTGTAGAAAAAGAAAAGGAAGTCATGATTCACTTTTCAGCCAGGCTGCATAGTACATTTGCTAATCATTTGATTGACCTTCAATCTTATGGTATGGTTATTATCAATATTAGTTCTCTCCCCATCTTTTATGCATTTGCTTTTCGCTTAGGGAAATTGTAAATAATTGAGTTTTGCGATATTTGGAAAAGAATTGATTGGTTTAACATTTCTGTAGGATAATTGAAAAGTGTCTGATTTGCGTCCTTTATTATGGTCTTGTACTTTTCAATCATTTTAGTTCAGTTTTATTGGATTTTTTTTTTTTTTTTCTCAAATCATCAAAGAATTGAATAGTCCTTGAAAGAAGGTAAGTATACTTTCTATAAATTAAAATATTCACTAGAATTCCGATTTGTATCGTGTACAGTAAAAATAATTCTAAACAAATGATTGGGGTGACTGAGTCCCCCCGTACTACCATTAATGTTAGTATCGAGTACGCGCCTGCTCCCGGCTTAAAACATTTTGAAGTCTTCTCGTTTTAAATGTTAAAAAGTAACACAATTATTCTTCATCGGAATTTTAAATTTTTTTTCATAATTTAACATTAATTCTAAATACTAATTGTGTGAGGTTTAAAATTACAGTTCTTTCAAACAGTTATTTACAATTATAGCATTTATCTAAAAAAAAAAGAAATCATTTTACATTTTTTATACAATGTCGTGCACACAGTTTTACTCTCCTTACAGTTCAGCTATTATATCAAGAATAATGTTTTATTTTTTTATAAAATGAACTCGTGCGAAGAGTCGGTGTTTCAGCCAGTATACGTTTGATGTATCAGTACTGAAGAAGGTATTTTATAAATAATTTATTATTACTGAATTTGGCCGCGGTAGCCGAGTGGTATAGGTATCGGATCGTGGCTTGCCTTGTCATGAGTTCGAGACCAGTACCACTAATAACCCACCGTGTAGGGCAGCGATGCACGTTAAATCTGTTGAGAGTTGAAACGTTTTCACGTTGGTGTGGTAGTTAGGAGAGAGAGGTGCCAGCTCAGGTGTCATCCACGTCACTTGACCATGGTTCAAAATTACGTGGTCCGACGTCAAAAGAACTCGTGCAGCTGAACAGTGTGACGTTAATATTCAATGAGTCAATCTTATTACTAAATTAAGAACCAGTTTAATAATTATTAGGGACTTCCACGGGCTTGTCTTGTAGAGGAAAGTTTTTCAAAGGAAGGTTTAATATCAGAAATTGACACTTAAAGAGTTATTTTTCTATATTTAGCTGAGATCTATATTTTGTCTTCAAGGCATCCGCTGCAGAAAATCCGGTTTGAAAAAGGTAGGATGTTGAAAATTGTAATAGTATACGAAGTGCTTTTGTTTTCAGTACAGATAATTCCTCATCCACATCTACCCCAAATTCAAAGAGCGATTTATTACAAAATTGCCTTTTAATTTTTCACTGGATGTGAAATCTATGAAGATTTCTTCTTCGGAAGTTGAGAGCCCTTCTGGGGTATCTTGAAATAGATCCCTAATCCACTCGTAACTTGCTACCAAGCTGTCCTCATCCAGAAAATACTTTTTAAAATTCTTTGCCAACATAGCTAAATGATTTTAGATGTTTTAAAAACAACTTTCACATGTTGTTCTACAGATTTGTAAGTTTTAACACATATCGAGCTGGGGTTTTTTTCTATATCATTTACTTCAGTAGTGGTAAATCCAAAATTTAAGTATTTTTGAGAAGATCGCCTTGATTTAATTTTCGGAACCATGCTCGTTCGTCTGTGTACTTGTTGATTCTTTATTATGGTCGAATGTTTGCTTACGACTTAAAAATGTATGTATGATATTGTTTTAATCTACTGCCATAAATACTTAATTACCGTGAATTACAATTAACGTGGAAATTTAAAAAAATGTACATTCAAGCTAGATTCAATAGCTATAGGAGTATCGAGTCGACCAAAACTGACTGGGATTGTACGAGGAAAAGCATTTTCACATGTTTTGCGCAGGCGTCCGATAGGTTGCCCAGACTCACGCAAACGTACTCTATTACGCCAGATGTGATGGATATGATAGAGAGCGACATTGACTAGACTATTTTTCGAATGACATTTGTTCTTTGAGAAATGAATGCTGAAGAAATAAATCTTTAATTAAATATATCATTTTGCGATCTGATCCAATTTAAAAATTAGAGAAAGAAAAATAACATAATTCTAAGTAATATATATTAAGTAATTTTCTTAAAATATATATTACTTAAAAGTTATTATATAGACAAAATTTAATATACTTATCGTATTAATTTGTACGGTTTATAATTAAGATCGTATTGTAACTTTAGCGTCTATCTCTCAAAAGTGCATTTTATTGCAGTAAATACATTATTGTTGTTACGGGGGCGAGACAAAAATTATGATTGAAAATTGGGTCGCCAGTATTGAAAGTTTGAGAAACACTGCTTTTAATGTACGAGTGGTGCACAGAGTATTTTATGACTAATTAATTAATACTAAATTAAGAACAAGTTTAATAATTATTAGCTACTTCCATGGGCTTGTCTTACAGAGCAAAAAGTTTTTGAAAGGAGTTTTGAGATAAAATTGATCCTCTGAGTTCATTTTCTATATTTAGCTGATATCTATATTTTGTCTTCTAAGCAACCACCGCATTTTGTAATATGTTCCAATTTAAAAATCAGAGAAAGGAAAAATAACTTAGTAATTATCCTATTACTTAACTGTTTTTTGCTTAAAAGTAACATATACAAACTTAATACTTATGTCATGAATTTGTACGGTTTATAATAAATATTGTTGCTTTATCGTAAAGTGCATTATTATTGCATTCAGTAAATTATTATGTATAAGGGGGCGCGATAAAAACTGTGATTGAAAAGGGGGCACCAGTATTGAAAGTTTGAGAAGCACTGCAGTAAATACACATTATTGTTGGTACGGGGGGCGAGACAAAAATTATGATTGAAAATTGGGTCGCCAGTATTGAAAGTTTGAGAAACACTGCTTTTAATGTATGAGTGGTGCTTTTAGAGTATTTTCTGACTAATTAATTAATACTAAATTAAGAACAAGTTTAATAATAATTAGCTACTTCCATGGGCTTGTCTTACAGAGCAAAGTTTTTGAAAGGAGTTTTAAGATAAGAAATAGACCCTCTGAGTTCATTTTCTATATTTAGCAGGTATCTATATTTTGTCTTCTAAGCAACCACCGCATTTTTGTAATATGTTCAATTTAAAAATCAGAGAAAGGAAAAATAACTTAGTAATTATCCTATTACTTAACTCTTTTTTTTGCTTAAAAGTAACATATACAAAATTTAATACTTATGTCATGAATTTGTACGGTTTATAATAAATATTGTTGCTTTATCGTAAAAGTGCATTATTATTGCAGTCAGTAAATTATTATGTATAAGGGGGGCGTGATTTAAATTGTGATTGAAAAGGGGGGGCGCCAGTATTGAAAGTTTGAGAAGCACTGTGTTAACCGATATTTCGTCTTAAGAGTTTCTGTTTACAAACATGGTGAGGCAGGCATAATGAGCTTCATTTAGTTAGACGATTCTAATGAGCATGCTTTATATTTTTTCATTCCAGTGGAAGGGATAAGTTGTCGACAAATTGGAAATGAGCGATAAAGGAACGAAATTAAATTTTCATTTTTGATTAAATGGCAGAAAATTTGTTCTGCATTACAAATTTTGTAGAGATCGTTCACTCACAGCGAAAAAAATGGACGCAATTAGGGTAAGATTATCATATCTATATACAGGTAATTTTAACGGATAAAACTAGGATATGCACAGCTGGTGATTTGGAAATCAATTTCATACTACAACAAAAACACAAATATCCCCAAACACTGTTGTAAGAAGTTTCAAAGGGGTAGGCTGTACATCCGAAGACCTGTTATGTTATGTATCCCTTTTTCGAGATGTCACCGTAGAAACCGTTTTCAATGGTGTCGTTTACACCACAATTGGACTGCTGACGAGCAGTCTACCATGCTCACTTCAGATTCAGTCTATTCAGGGGCGTAGCTACCCTCGTATCAGCCGTATCAATGATACGGGGCTCCCAGTCTGCAGGGACCCCAACATGTGTGTAACTACAGTACCACTAACATGCTTTCATTTCTAAGAAAGGGCCTCGAAGGATTTTTGATATGGGGCCCATTAAGAACTAGCTACGCCAGTGAGTCTATTGTATAATTTTAGACATGAATATTAATATTGTTCCTGGTTTGTTGTGCTTATTTTCTTGAAAATATTCTAGAAAATCTCAATGTATAATTCACTGGGAATTGAAGTTGGCGCACGCTTTATATTCCAAAGCCTCATAGAGTAATGGATGGGCAAACCCATCCATTAGTGTACGAGAGTTAGAAGGAAGATTAGCCATAGTCAAAACAAACACAATTTATTAACAAGTCTCAACAACCTAAAAAGTTTTAACAACCCAAGTTAGGAAATGAATCTTTAGGTAAATATGGGGGCAAAAGTGAGGTAGACGAGATAGCTGAATATTTAATTATAAATCAAATCATTTACTCTTGGCACGCCCTAGAAATACACCTTCTAAATATTTGAAATTACGTTCTAATTTAATCTACTTCAATCCGACACTATTCCAATTTAAACTGCTAATTGACCAAATCGCCAATCTTAAATATTAAGCAAATAATCTACGAATCTCTCTCGACTAGCTTTATATTACTTTACGTTAATCGCTAACTCCTATAATTTAGCTTCTAACTTCTCTCCTTCGAACCTGAAAGCGAATCTTTAAATATACGCCTTGATTTGCATAAGTCACGTCTTCTTCAAGAGAGAAAGTTTCCAATAGAATAATATTTAAAGAAACAGTTTTACCCCAAGAGGATTAGTAGGAGGTACACGAATATACCCGTTACAAAGATACTTTATGTAATTGATAAAGGGTTGAATGTGAATCGGAAAAAAAATGAAGCTTGTATATACACAGTTGGCCATTAAAATTGCAACACCAGCAAGAAATGATTCGACGAACGTCAAAATCACATGAAAGGAGGAAGAGGTTGGGATATGCAAATGAATAGTATTTCAGCGCAGTTGAACTAAGGAAGGGAGAAAAGACATCTGAAACACTGCATAAAAGAAAAGTTGTATAGCACTTTTCTCGTTTTGAAAGCGCTTTGAGTAATAAGAAATGCTTACTAGAAAGTGAAGGAATTTGATACCGAGACGCGTTACCTATCGAGGGTGTGGATTATCATTCCATGATACGAGTATCACTTGTCGTGCCGGTCAAAATCCAAACATCATCATGTGAACTGCCATAGGTTGCCGAGAGTCGTATAGAACGACAGGCATGCTCTCTACACCCTTTCAAGAGTGATACAAAAATGACAGTGTATGTAGTTATCTTCCAGAAGTCCATGCGTTCCCGGTAGTCTAGTTGTCATGTTCATGAACTTGTGGCCCGTGTGTAATGAGTTCGAGCCTTAGTACATCTGAGAATCCGCCGTGTAAAAAGATTGATGATTGATGCCTTTTAAATCTGTCGATGCTCAAAGTTATCTGTTTAGAGTGGTGTGGTAGTTTGGGAGGTATCATCTATAAGTGTCTAAGCCATGTATGCCCAATGTTATTTGACCATGGTTCAAAATTATGAGGTTCGTTACCAATAGCCCTCATGTTGCTTTATTGTGGAAGGTTAATAAACACTCAACTCAGAGTTTTATATTAAATCATGTTCAACAGGCTGTAAATACCATAATTTGTCTCCCGGTGTTTAACCATACGTAAAATTTCATTTACATGCTCATTTCTTCGTCTCTAAGTTTTGTACATGAGTTAATGTCTGAAAAATGTGTATGTTTACTGAGCATAACACTACGGAATAGAATTTCTAATAAATTGCTACCGATGTGAGAATGTTATATTACATTATTATACCCAAAAGCAAATTAATATGGTGCTTACTTAATATTCTCGTTAGATTAATTGTTTCTAGCTGTACTAACCATGTTAGTAAAGTGATTGATAATGCAACCTTTGCAAAATTATTAGCCTAGAAGTGAATATACTCATATATAATGAAGGCGATCAATAATAAATAAAAATAGTTAATAAATTACTTATTTCTCAGTTTAAGAAGCAAAAATAATTCTTATAAATCAATCTTCATATAACATAATATATATTGAAGTCAGCTTATTTTAGCTTCTAAGCAAAACGCGCCTCTCAAGTTTACAATAAGGAAAATAGCTTCCTGTATAAATATTCGTGTGGGAAATATATTTTCATTTTTACCTTTGATTTTGTGTATCATCCAGTGTTTTGTTATTTTAAGTATTACATTTAGATATTAAATTACTAATTTGATGTAAGGATATATTTAATCCATATAATAATAATAATATCACCGTAATTAATCATCAATTAGTAAACAGGATATTCTGGATAAGTTTAGTGAATAACACAATAAATTTGAGACGGGAGAAGAGTTGAGTAGTATTTTGCATTGCTATTTATAATGAATTATGAATGTATTGAAATTTAACCGTTCACTAAGGATTGACATTGTCGTTTATAACTGTTTATTATGGTGATTTTTTGTGCCCAAAATTAGTGTTGTTTTGCCAAATAATAGCTGCTTGTGTAAACCAAGCACACAATCTGATAAAAAATACATATAGCTCTGATATGTAGAGTATTAGCTGTATAACCATGTCTGTGATCAAATGACTGTTTTTTAACGTCGTGTTTGTAATCTATACGTACGTAATCGCCACGAACTCTTTAAGTTTAAACTATGATCAAACGATGAGGATGGCACCTGACCTGGTTTTCCAAACTTCCCACCACGTCATTTCATCTGCGTAGTACGACTGCTTTCCTGATTGAAAACTCAGGTGGATGGCGGTGTTTAAGTAGTGTCAAAAATTCGTCAAAAAGTAGAGGGCGGGGGACTGCTGCCCAGTTAATATAACTCAGTTAAATGTTACATGATGTGGAAAGTAAGCATAAATTATAAAACTTAGATAAGTTATTTGATTGCACATGATTATGATGTCCTTAACCGATGGTCATTCGTATAGTTTGTAGCGTGACATAATTCAACGAAACGCGATTTTCGCAGTTTAGGTAAGAAAAGTTCTTTCAAAAGTTTAAATTACATTACAGCTAGCAGAAATACCCATTCTTCATACGGGTTAATTTTTTTTGAAATATAAAATATTGTTCTTGATATAATAGCTTAAGGAGAGTAAACCCTACAAAACAATGTATAGATAAGTTTAAAATAGTTTTTTAACGAGTGCACTTATTATTTATCTACAAAGCTCCATGCCCTCACAAAACCCCTTTTGTAGCAGATCTCTACCCCATGAAAGGAACGTGCCTATATAAAATTTCGTGTGTAGGTCTAATAATTCAAAAACGGAAATATTTACCTTTAACGGCCCTTTAGGGTCAATTTTCGCAAACCCCTTTTGTAAGGGGTTTCTACTTTATGAAAGAAACATGTCTACAAAATTTCAAATCTGTTGGTCTAATAGTTTAAAAATAGGAATATTTATCTGTATTGCCCCTTAAGCCCTAGCCTCTTGTGGGTTGATTTTCACAAAACCCTTTTATAGCGTATCTGTACTCCAACGCGTCTGCTAAATTTCTAGTATGTAGGTCTAATAGTTCAAAAGCGGGAATATTTATAACACACTTTAAGCACTAGCAACGCCCCTTGCCTTATCGGCATGCACATTGTGCATTCTATTTTATAATATATAGCGATTAAATTTAAAATATCAAAGTATTTAGAGTTGCGGGGTTGTAAAATATTACAATTTGACATCTTTATGAACTGCGAAAGATGTGTTTTCTTTCTACCGTTTATTAAGTTTAAATTTAGTTGGAAAGGGGGAATATGATCACTATTAACCTTTTAAATGCCACCGACGTATATATCCCTCCCGCTCAACCAGTCCGTTAAGTACCGTGTACGGACAAAAACGACCAACCAAAATACAATCCTTTTTTTTTTTTTTTGCTTTGCTACCAATAAAATTATTCATTCCGAAGACTTTGCAAGACAACAAAAGAACCTTGACAATGCTTGGGAAAAGGAGTTACTTATTTTACAAAAAAATTTACTTATGTATACATTTTCTTTCCACCCTCCCCAGTACACCGCATACGCGTGCCTATGGGAAAAACGATGGCACTGAAGTGTAAACCACGTTACACACTTTTAATCAGCAGTTAAAAGATTAAAGGTTGAGAGGTATTCGCCTGTGGGTGATACCTTACTTCTTAAACTAACTGGGTTGCGATAATTATTTGTATCCCAATAAAAATATCGTCTATGGGAGAAAATATATAACATTTAGATCACACCATTGCTAACAAACGTTTTCAAAATGAAACTTCAATTACTTTGCACCGGGTCATCTATAGGTACTAAGGGTCAAGGGAATCTGTGGAGAACTTCCTTCCTCGATGTGCAAAGTCTACTACATTTTCTCTGCCAAGAAGGAAAAATGTTATATTCAATAAATAATTTCAATAAATGTAAATTTCAACAGTAACTGTAAATGTTGTTGCTTAAAAAGAAAAACAAGCAACATAAAAAAATTAAGTCAATTCCTACTTAGATCAAAGAAAAATTTCATTTTAGCTTCTTTTTATTAAATAGTTAAATTTAATATAAACATGTATATACATATGAAAGAATCACAGCATTAAGTGGTAAATAATTTTTATTAATTATCATTAAAGTATCATATTGTCATCTAAGACAATCATGTATATAAAATTTCAGTTCAACTGAATGTCTTAAAACGTGAGAAAAAAAACTTTTCTAAGTTTTGACACAAGTCGCCAAAATTGTCGCTAACGTGGCTGTATTTGTAATTATTTAAACACTTAGTTTTAATCAATTAATTTTTATTAATTACATTTAAATTATTGTATTGTCATCAAAATAATGATGTATATAAAATTTCTGCTCAATTGAGCGCTTTATAATGTATTTTATTAACGATTGAAAATTTCACCAAGAAAAATAAATAAATAAATATATCTATCTCTCTATCTATATATAGATAGATAGATAGAGAGAGAGTGTGAGTTTTTTAATAGTAGGAATTGAAACACACTCTCGCCAACAATGTTGTAAAAAAATTATTTCACTTTCTGTCTATTTCTGGAATTAGTGCTTTAACTTATTGATTGCATTGCATTGAAGTTAAAATGGAGTACGGTGCACTCAAATTGTGACTTTTTTTCTGGTTTTAAGTGATTTTATTGGACTAAACTATGTTTGGCTGCGTATTGTTAACTCCATGATAATTTATTGCCAAATAGCTAGTGCATACCAGAGATTAATTGCAAGAATAATTTAATTTTACCATAGCCATGGGATTAATACGTAAGTATAGGGTGTTTTTGGAGAGGTATAGAACTTTCAATTGCAATAAAACAACTATGTATTATTCGATTGACATGAATTTTTTTATTCGAAAGATAATCTAGTGGCATTACATTTTAAATATGATTTCTGGCATAGGACTGGCTCAGATGTAGTGCAATCTGGACGTCCAATTTTTGATGACTTTTTCCAACATTTGTGGCCGTATATCGGCAATAACACGGCGAATGTTGTCTTCCAAATGGTCGAGCGTTTGTGGCTTATCCGCATAGACCAATGACTTTACATAGCCCCACAGAAAATAGTCTAGCGGTGTTAAATCACAAGATCTTGGAGGCCAATTCACAGGTCCAAAACGTGAAATTAGGCAAACGTGTCTTTAAATAATAGGATTGTGGCACGAGCTGTGTGACATGTTGCGCCGTCTTGTTGGAACTACAGCTCCTGGACATCATGATTGTTCAATTCAGGAATGAAAAAGTTAGTAATCAAGGCTCTATACCGATCACCATTGACTGTAACGTTGTGGCCTTCATCGTTTTTGAAGAAGGATTCCACCAGCCCATAAAGCGCACCAAACAGTCAGTTTTTCTGGATGTAATGGTGTTTCGACATACACTTGTGGATTAGATTCACTCCAAATGCGGCAGTTTTGTTTGTTGACGTAGCCATTCAACCAGAATTGCGCTTCATCGCTAAACAAAATTGTTGGAAAAAGTCATCGAAAATTGGACGTCCAGATTGGATTACATCCGAGCCAGCCGTGGCAGTCTTGTGCCAGAAATCATATTTAAAATGTAATGACACAAGATTATCTTTCGAATAAAAAAAATTCATGTCAATCGAATAATACATCGTTGTTTTATTGCAATTTAAAGTTCTATACCTCTAAAAAACACCCTATACCTTCCTTTTGCTAAACCTTACGATAGTATTCATTTTTCATAACCTTTCAGAAAATTCGGCTTTTTTTATAACTGGCAAAAACACTAAGCTAGACTCTGTATTTTATTTTAGCTGTTTATTTTAAAGTTTTTAACATTTTTAAAAATTTATTTTATGAATTTTTAATCTCCCTTAATAGCGTATATCTCTTAAGCTATCACTTTAGAGAAGTATTGTACTGTTAAATTTATTTTTTTTTAGTTCATCATTACTTTTGGGGACATAGTAAGAAATATAAAAAAATATTTTTGATTTAATGGTTGCCATAAATTATTTGTTTGCATCCCCTCCCCCTCCTGATATTTATGTATGGTCTAAAACAATTTTTGGGCTCAAAATATAACAAAAAATTAATTTTTTAAGAGAAATTTGAAAATTCATGACGTGATTTTAAAATGTATTCCTTGTATTCTTATGAAATTTGATTTACAAGTACATTACACTACCTATAACAGAAGTTGGTATCAGTTTTGTGAAAACATGATTTGTATTTGTAAAATACTTTCTTTTATGAATGTTTGGCGGTCTCCACCAAAGGTTCGATTTTCTGTTAGGGAACAAGTGACGATCATCTTGAAGTTTCGCGTGAGAAAGTATCTGAGACTGGACACACGGATGCTTATGTTCTAAGGCAATTCAAACTGAGACCTTCCTTTAACCAGCCAATAAAGAGTTAACCGGCGCAGAGAGTTCCTACACCAATCTACATCTTCAAAGTCCACCGCGTGAGAGGTGACCAAGATCAAAAACCGAATAGTAATCTCAGCTACGTCCAAACAGAATTAATTCTTCCTCACGTGTTGATTTTGTAGGCGTGACGTATTCCGCATTTAAATAGACATTAAAGGGAAAACTAGCAGACTCTCGATACGCTATAAAGCTTAACAGATGATAGAGAGACACTTCTACAAGCTTCAAAACTGTACGACATCCCGAAACACTTTAACGGGCTCTTTCTACGATTGACTTCCAGATTCGCTTGGATTCTCTTACACTTACTGTGGACTATCAAAGTTCCTATCCAACGAGCATGTCAATGTTGTCCTCTCTCTCTCTAACGTAGTCTTTCACAGGAGTCATCCGGCCTCAAAAGCGACCTCAACATAGCTCTTCTCCGTAGTAAAGGCTTATTGAAAATTACTTGAAAAATGAATAGACTCTAAATTCAGCTACTATTTTTTAATATATAAATATGCTTCGATTCTAAAAAAGCATACCAACTTTTGTAACATGCATTAATAGCAATATCAAATCATTTGGCATAATAGAAAAAAGCCTAAGCATTTGCAATTAAGAAAAACTAGTTTTCCGAGATAAATCAGTTGAGTTTTTATTTGCTATAGGGATGTGAAAAAAGCGAACTTAAAAGTTTTTATAACTTATAGCTTTTAAATTTTGTGAGATTATAGAAAAATATAGAAATAATAGTTTAGGCTAAAAATTTGATTTAATTTTTTGAGAGATTTTGTCATTTCAATCATACTGTGTTCCCTTAAAAAATGTCTAAAATTATAAATAACTTATTATATCCTACTCTAATTATTCAAACACATGATAAATTATTTCTCTATGCATACAAAATACAGGGTTGGTCCCGAATTCATGGTACAATCTTTAAGGGTAGGTACAGGACAATGTATTAATCATTTATTGTATAGGAATGTATGGGTGCAAGTGACACGATAAGGCGCAAACATAAAAAATAAGAGACAAAAGGAAAGACAGTGTTTATTGAAAGCGTCGTTAACAAGAGTAATGTTAACAATAACTGTTAATAAGTATTCAGCACACGAGCTATTAAGTCCAGCTGCAACACAAAATGCTGTACCTTTCACTGGCAATCGGAGAAGAAAGTCTGCCAGACTCAAAGCTTATACTCCCTAAAAATGGAAGAGGTTTAAGCGATTTTCGTTTAACATTCTACAAACGGTCTGATGATTCAAACTTACGGGATTAGCAACAGCTCTTGTAACTTGACTCTGATTTATCAGCCACAACGTTCAAGATGATCTCTTCCAGGCTTGAACTGCGTGCAGTTCTTCATTGACTAGCATCATGTCTGGTGACGTGGAACGATCGTTTTTTACGAAGTTGACGATGTTACCGCAAAAAATTCTGTTATTCGACATTCATAGATCAGGAAACTGCGCGTGATACATTTGTAGCGCAGCTCGGCCGCTACCATTTTTTCGGTCGTACATGTCTGCATTTTTTTGGCATACCTAAAGTCTCCCATCGTAGACGACAGCCCGGTTGCGAATAGCGCTTTTCCTTACTGGGATGCATCATGTGTTGAATTGTGGCTGGACATTTACTGCCCCCTACCGGCAACGCAATCAACCGATAATAACATTTCTATTTTCCTTTATTTCCCCTGATTGTGCTTTACTGCGTCACTTGCACCCATACATTCATATACAATAAATGATTTTTACAATGTCCTGTATCTACCCTTAAAAATTGTACCATGAATTCGGGACCACCCTGTATTATTAACAAATCTATGAAATGAAAAAAAAATTGAATCTGATCACAATCTTTAGAAATAACCAAACTAATCTACCAGTTAAAAATTTCACTCAACAATATCCTTAATCACTTAATAATAATAAAAATGCTTCTATCTAATATTTCAAGGCTATATTACGAGCAATAATAGAACTAAATTAAGAATTTTCAGTTGCAGTTTTTAGAAATATTTCTACGAGTCAGTCGTATACTTAATTGCTCCTCCTTGCAAAATCTTCAAATGATTTAAGAGTTGAAACTCTAGAAGACTAAAGAGGTTTTTTTTTCTTTTTGCAGAAATGATCATTAAACGAAATGGCATGAAATTACAGGAAGAGCAGCTGCATTGTTTCGCTTTTAAATGCAAAATTAGATTCCTCTCTTACCAGCAAACAAAAATAATGGGTTTCATCCGTTTCGTTGTTTATTAGAAAATGGGGAAGCCTATTATTTAGACAACTAAGATATTAAGTGAATAAATTAACTAAATAATGAACCTTTCCCTATTAATACGCTGGGAATTCATGTCACCAAACAAACTGAAAATTGCTCGGATCTATTTAAATACAACTGAGGAAGGCAGATTTTGAGATTGATAACTGGAATATTATTTCACGGTTTGAAGCAAAACGTGCTGAGACATTCGTAACATAATTGAAATTATCTGTGTATTTTAGATGTTTGAATTTTCAAAGTTTTAAGAGGATTAGGAAACTTCTCTCTATATATATACCACACTTTTAAATTAGCTATTTTCGACGTACCTTTTCTCAAAATCTGTTATATGTACATGTTTTAAATTTTTCATACTATTAAAGTACACCTTTTTCATTATACGGAAATGAGATTTTAGCTATAACTTGGAATTTTTTCCTAATTTATAAAATATTTTATTAAATATAGTGAAATTTAACCCATTTTTCACATAAAAATTTATAAAAAATAAATTTTGGGGTGTCTTACAAAAAATTCATTTCAGTATATATTAGCTATCATAATAAATGTAGCATAAAAATTTACATACCTGTGAACAGTAGTTTTTCAGAAAAAGTACATCGAACATCAAAATTTACATCTTGATATAAATTGATTTTAATGTATACAGTGAGACTTCTAATCGGCTAGGAAATAAAAAATGAAAAGGCTCAATTTACAATAACAGATACATGTTTTGGTTTAAATCAGACGTTCAACTTTTAAGCAAAAACGAAGTTCTTTGTTTACGTTTTTCGCCATTCAAATTGGCAAGGCCCAGTTTCAATGATTATTTAAAAATAGGTTTTAAGGGTTTCTAATTACGCTAGAGGTTAAAGTAAGGTATTAGAAAGGTTAAAATTCATACAATTTGAAAATGTAAAAATCTCAAATTGTCAAAAAATAAGACTTTAGCTTTCCAACACTCCTTAAAAATTGTCACGGTCATTTTTTTCTTCCCCCTCTTTCCCTTCTAAGTTGGAATCATTAGAAAACTTAATTTTGAATTTATAACAACTATATTTTATTCCGTAATTCATAATTAAGTAGGCAAATATTTATTCGTGTTTTATATGTATTTTGTTATTATACATATAAACAAGTAATAAGTGTTAATTGCTCCAATAATTTATTAATATATTAAGTACATTTTTGTTTCAAAAATCTTCGATCTTTTTTCTTCTGGGGAATGCAAGATTTTGAGATGTTGATAAAGTCTTTTAGAAAAATATTTCTGATCAACTGTAATCGACATATTAAAGACTCATTTTTTTTAAAGTTTAGACTAAAGTAAAATACTTCCTGTACGAATTGTTAACCTTTACAAAGCATTTCCAGACAGTGAAACAAAAGTCGCCAATTAGTTTTAGAAATTTAAAATTGACGAAAACTTTATTCGAAAAAAAAAGTTTTCAACAACACTTGCAAAACTACTAGAGTGACATACTAATGAGGAATGAACTTCTCGGACGGGAAAAAGAAGAACGTTTGTCTTTTATTTTTTAAAAAAAAAGAGTTTCTTTTTCTAAATTCACTGAAAAAAAGCTGATGTAACGAACTAAATACAGTAGATTTGCAATGCAATACATTACATAGAGTGTTAATAGAATATTCATTGCTACAAAGTGATTTCAGAGATTTTTACTTTGAATTCGAGAAGTAGCTAATTTTTTAACAGAAACGTTTAGTTAATGATCGCCATACAGTAAAGATGAGAATGCATTGAATTTTTAGTTGTGAAAAATAAATGAAAACTTAGTGAAAAGTACATAGCTTGAGTAAAATTGTTTTCGACTCTTTGTTGTGGTTGATAATTAGAAACGCACATTGTCTAAAAAAGACAAACGTAAAATTCCTTTTGTGAATATTTTATGATACATTTGATGCAGACATTGTTTTATTGGCATTGGCGATATTCTTTTGAGATTATTAAAATAAATGGTGTATTTTGGAATAGCAAACTGAGGGTAAATATTAATGTTTGTGAGCAGAAATTTTTAGGAAGTTTTAATCGAAGATGCCTTCGAATTAGAAATTTAAGTTGGCTTGAAACTACTGATGTGTGAAAATAATTCAAATGCTCAAATGATCAGTACTAAAATGGAATGTTATGTGGCAGGAAATAAAATTTTAAAAAAAGCTAAGTAAACCTGATTTTATGTTAGTTGCTTTTGGTTTTATTTTCTCCATCATGAACTTAAATATGACGATATAAATCAACAAAAACTGTATAATTATGTCACTTTTATTAGTGCTTCATTTTACACTCAAAGGCTTCATAATCTAGAATGATTTAAATAAGGCAATTTTCATTCTGCATGCTTGAAATTTAATTTCAAGCATGTTTCAAACTTCTAGAAGAGGGTATTGATAAAGAACTTTGCATATAATTACAATTAATCTAATTTCTTGAAAACTAAGGAAGGAAATGCAAAATCAATGCTTTGAAGGTTTTGGTTTCTCTTACGCAAATATATTCATACGTGTAAACTTTTCGTTTAAAAGAAAGTTTTTGTATGCCCCATACGCGTGCGCGCGTACCAGTTACCACATTTTGTTCACTGGCACACCTCGGTGGTATATATGCAGGATTGGCGAGGCATAAAACTGATTAAACTTTACTTCTTTTTTAAAAAATTGTCATCTTCCAGTAAAGTATATAATACTGAAGTATTGTGTAATACTGCTGTTTCTAAAACCTCAAAAATAATTTTTGTTATTTAGTACTGAAATTCTTTCAGAATCTCTCAAGTAGATTTTATTAAATATATATATATATATATATATTATATATATATATATATATATATATATATATATATATATATATTGTCTTTGTTCGAGAAAATGCTGTGATACCGTAATCCATTCTTCATGAATGATAGTGTTATTTAGATACCGATTCTCAAATTTTCATCATAACACCCAATTGGTGAAATCTGTGTCAAAAACTTAAGAGAAAGCATTTTGAAAGTATGTACTGCTGAAGTAAGAAATAGCATCATCAGGACGACTCTTTTTAACGATAGAAATACCCAATTTTTCTCACATATCTGGCTTTATAGAACATAATTTGAATAAAGATATTGGATAATTTATATAAACTATATTGCTCTCTCTCTCTCTCTATATATATATATACATATATATATATATATATATATATATATATATATAACCTTGAAAAATAGATGACATTATCACACAACAGTTTCTCAGAGACTCCATAAAGATCACTGACCAATGATGCTTTATTATGGTCGATTCTCCTTTTCTATGGGGGCTTTGACTTGTGCCGAACAAGAGTCCTGAAATACATATCATTAATATCCGAGTTATGAGCTTCTTCATGTATCTTTATTTTTTCGGTGTCAGTATGTAAGAGTTTCACTGAAGTACTTTGATAAGTCTGGGGCTTTCTGCTATTTGTTTCTCTTTAAAGCCTCTGCTAATTTACGTTTTCGTTTGTTGTAAATCTTACCATCCAAAATTTTCACCTCCATATTTTTTTACAGAAACATAAAGCGTAACTCAGTCAAAGGAATTTGGTTGAAAGAATCATAGTGAAAGTTAATTAAAATCATACTTCCATATAAATTTGAATTTTTTAATTAGCAAGTGCAGTCCATGGCAATTGAATATTTGTAGGCTGCTTTGTCAAAATGCAGAGCATATTTTCGTTTGAAGATGTCCATTTTTTTGACATTTAGCCCCATTTAAAACACATTATTTGGACTTCCTTAGTTATTATTGTAGTAATTTATTATTATTTTTAGCTGAACTATGTTACGCTTGAAAACTGCAAGAAGTGAAGCTTTAACGTACAAATATTTAATTTTCCAAGTCACCATTTCAGTTTCTTTACAAAAGCTAACACATTTGTCGTTGGCTCATAGTGAGATACACTGGTGGGAAAAAATCCCAACAGAAAGAAAGAATTATCGTAAAGTATTGGAATTTGGACAATGCGGTTGTCTAGTTAACATGTTTAATTGATTCAATTTTCAAGATCACAGGTTAATTTAAACTCAAGAAAATGCATTTCAAATGCAAAATGCTGCTACATTAATAGCCGGTATAACCTAAGAATTTTGAATGCAAGCGTGCATGCATTGTGTCACACAGGTGCCGAATGTCACTTTGTGGTAGGGAGTTCCATACTTGTTATATTTATTGTGTCAATACTAGGATGGTCAATGCTGGCTGTGGATGATGCTGGAATTGCCGCCCAACGATATCAGTCGGAGACAGATTTGATGATGTCGCAGGCAAAGGTAACATGTCAACACTATATAAAAGACGTTGAGTCACAACAGTGGTGTGCAGGTGAGCATTATCTTGTTTCAAAACTCCCTCTTGAATGTTGTTCATGAATATCAGTACTATAAGTTGAATTATCAGAGTGACGTACAAATTTGGAATCGGTGTGTTTGGGACAACCACGAGTGCTCCTGCTGTCATAGGAAATTGCTCCCCAGACCATGACTCCAGTTGTAGATCCAGTGTGTCTTGACCGCAGACAGTTTGGTTGCAGGCATTCTCCTGGTCTCCTTCTGACCAACACACGGCTATCACTGGAAACAAGGCAGAACCTGATTTCATCTGAAAGCACATATCTCCAACGTCCTCCAACGAATTTTAGCTTGACACCAGTGACGTCACAAATGACAATGGCTTGGAATCAGGAGAATACACTCTACAGGGTGCCTGGCTCGGAGCCGTCCTTGAAGTAACCGATTTCTAACAGTTCGTTGTGTCACTGTGGTACCAACTGCAGCTCGATTTTTTTCCACAGACTCAGTACGATACACCCCAGCCATACACAGAATACGGTGGGCTTCTGAGAGAGAAGTGACACTTAGCCACCAGGAACCCGGTCCCCTTGAGGCAGTACCATCTCTTGAGCACTGCTCTCAACAATAATGCGCAATGGATACATTCCTGCAAAGTATTTCTGTAATATCACGTAAAGAATATCCTCCTCGTAGCTCTATTACACAACCTCTTTAAAACTCTGTGAGCAGCTGATAATCGCTTCTTCGTCTTCATAAAGATCTTCTTGGCTAGCATTAACTCAATACGTCAAATTTTACAGACAAATAACCCTCATGAATTTAGCAGCACGCGCATTTAAAGCAATCCTGATTTGTAAGTTCTGAGTGGCGCTACTAGCACCACACTTAAGATCGAAATTTGTATCGATGTCATCTTTCAGATAAATAAACACATCTACCAATTTTCGTTCATCTCTAACACAAATCTTTCCTGAGGTTGGGATTATTTTTTCCGCCAGTGTATATCTTTCTTGGAAACATCACTTTAAGATATCTTTACGAAAGTGAAGCTTAAGTCTGTATGAGAAGAACATATTCAGTAATAACTTGGATTACTGAATAATAGGAGCTTAAAATGCTTTTTAACAACGACTTTATTACACTTAACCGTTTTATTACATTCTTCTGACTTGCATATTCAACATTCAAAAAACATTTGAAAATATAAGTAAAAATAGTTACCGAGACATGAATGACCCCATTATCATCTGTTGAGAATTGACTGAAATGTAAAATAATTTGGTCACAACTGTGACTAGGATGCCACCATTCCCATAAAAAGAAACTGAATATGACACATGTCAACAGGCTAATTATGTTAAAGAAAAGCAGGGTCTCAAAAAGGTAAGCTGCTAATTGTATTCTGTATTATTTTCGCATTATGCTCGAATTTTCTCGGAAATCTAACCTCAAAAGCCATTCTTCTCTGCAAAAAAAAAAAAAAAAAAAAAAAAAAAAATCAAAATGAAAATATTTCTTATTTATTAACATTTGGTTAATTAAAGCTGAAAAGATAAATTTGAAGAAAAAAAAATAGGATACATTGCTAGTTTTTTTTTTTAAAAAATGTATTTTTTTATTAGATTTTTGCATTAGCAAGAAATATTTTGAATTTACTCATTAAATTGTTTTCCTTCACAGCCCAAACATAAAACAACACTGATCATCCTTGAAATGACATCATTGACTAGAAATTGCTATGGAGTTTTCTATCGTGCAATGGTTGCGATCCACGCGCGCGCGTCCTTTTTTCCCTTCTGGGTTGTGGTTGTTTAAATTATTTAGAACAAATGTTCAAAGCTTCCCCGTCACACCCAAGAGATGGAACGCTGTATCAGACTTGAAGTCAAATCACCTCAAAATTGTATGATATTGAAGTAAGAGATGAGGGAGAGACATTATCAGGACGACTCTTTTCATTATGATCAGTTACAAATATTTCTCAAAGATCTGAATGTAAAGAACATGAGTTGAATAAGAATAAGCTTTGCTTAATGATAGTTCCATATATATAGTAAAAGTATTTGAGGGGTGAAATATGTTTACCATTTTGTGACAAATCTATACGGAACTTTATCACTAACCTTCTGAGACGTCTTTTTTAGGGAAATTTAATTCCCTACCTATTTCCAATCAGCTCCAAAAAGAGGTCAGGGATTCCGTGTTATTCAGATTAGATGAAGTATTTAAGTCAAACGGAATAGTAAAGTGAGAGGCAGTAGGAGAGACAGATTGAAGCAGGAAGTTATAATAGTGAAGTTAGAGATTCATTATTGAAGATTTCTAGGTGGATAAATTAGGCTCAGGAAGAGCTGAGATTCAGTGTGGTAAATTTTGATTTATAATTAAAGTATCATTAAAGTTTTATATTAGGAGTGAGATTAAAGTTAAATGTTCAATAGAAACATTATTGAATATAATTCTGGGATCTCTTATTGCGGTAATCTCTGCGTGATCGATATTCTAATTGTTAATTAATTGGATCAGTAAATATTTAAGTTAATATAAAGGAAAGTCCATTTAAACCTCATAAAGCTATTTGAATTATTTGTTATTAAAAGTATTTGATTCTATTTGGGAAAGATAACCAAATAAAGAAAGTTATTCATAAAAATGACTACTGGTTCTTCTTTGACTCAAAATTATTCTCGTTCTCAAAGTGAGATCCAAGGGGATCTTCACAATTTATATTAAGTTTATTACTGAAGGAGAAAAGCTGAAATCGAAAAAGAAATTACGAAACATTACTGATTTTACAAGAAGACAATTTGTTTTTCAAAGATTTTGTGCAAACGATAAATATTTTGAATTTAAAAATTATAGTTTTTTCTCAGTCGCCATATCTCAAACTTCACATTTAGAGCATTAGCGTTACGACTTTAACAAGTTAAAAAATTATAAGAAATACTCCTTTTACACCTTTCTTTCAACCTTTTAAATAAAAAAAATATTTTTTATTTAAATTTCTTTTACTTAGGTGAAAAGTGACTTTTCTAGGGAGTAAGGATTGAAAAAAATTCGACCCTCAATATATATGTCTTCAATAAAAAATACATTATTACATTTCTCATTTTATATTATAACTGAAGTATTCCGAGTCTAAGATCTGGATTTATCTAATCATTAATGTGTGGATAACTGTAATCCTCTTTCCCTCGCTCCTATTTGGTTGTTTTCAGTTCACTAAAGTGGATACTGACTTTTGCTGATTTTATTTAGTATAAATATTGTACTATTTTTTCCCAATATATACATATCTTCGCTAACCATTTAAGTTTTAGAATATTCCTTCAATTTCTTAGGAAAGACTACACAGCTGAAGGAGATTTTTTTTTTTAAAATTTAACTTAATCGAACCAATTTCTTGTAATGTTTTAGACAATCACGGTCAATTATACTCTTTCAGCCCCATTTTGTATTCTCTGTACAAAATTGATTAATGAGTGTTTCCGTAAATATCTTTTTCTACTTATGTGTCCAATTCATTGTTCTTTATTGTTTATACTGAGTTTTGAAAGATGAATAGCTAAGATATATGTAAAATAAAGAAAACTGTGATTGGATTCTGAAATCATAGAAAATCAAACAGCACCACAAGGAAAGTAGGAAATAGTTAGAATTTCATAATTACTTAAGTATTATAAGGTCTATAATTAAAAAAGATTTATTAGTAACGCATTTAAAGTTACCGGTAGGAAAAACTCTTAAGTATGTAATTTTTGTTTAGTGTCCATTCTTTAATTGTATTTTTGGTATGATTTGACATTATTTCCGGCCTTAGATTTATTTCAGTATGTATTCCCTTCCCAAAGATGATTTTCATGCCGTATGTACTTTTCAATTCCTACTGTTAGTTCACTCTCTCCCTATTTGTATATTATATATATATATATATCTTGTTCAAATTTTCAGTCGTTAATAAAATACTTTCTATTCATCCATTGAAGTTCAAATACATTTTTTAAACTTGTAGTGGATGAGACTCGATGTTAATACAGTTTTTTAAAATATTAATTCATTAATTAAATTAAAAAATGAATAAATAATGACAAGAAAAATGATAGTCCAACAGTATATATAAAGGGTGTTTTTTTAGAGGTATAGAACTTTAAATTGCAATAAAACAACGATTTATTATTCGATTGACATGAATTTTTTTTTATTCGAAAGATAATCTTGTGGCATTACATTTTAAATATGATCAAGCAAGGCATAGATTCGTCGAAGGGCCCAAAACGAGATTGCCGTTGTTCCCAATTTACATAAGCGAATTTTGTTTAGCGATGAAGCGCACTTCTGGTTGAATGGCTACGTCAACAAACAAAACTGCCGCATTTGGAGTGAAGATAATCCACAAGTGTATGTCGAAACACCGTTACATCCAGAAAAACTGACTGTTTGGTGCGGTTTATGGGCTGGTGGAATCATTGGTCCGTACTTCTTCAAAAACAATGAAGGCTACAACGTTACAGTCAATGGTGATCGGTATAGAGCCATGATTACTAACTTTTTCATTCCTGAATTGAACAATCATGATGTCCAGGAGCTGTAGTTCCAACAAGACGGCGCAACATGTCACACAGCTCGTGCCACAATCGATTTATTGAAAGACACGTTTGGTGACCGCCTAATTTCACGTTTTGGACCTGTGAATTGGCCTCCAAGGTCTTGTGATTTAACACCGCTAGACTATTTTCTGTGGGGCTATGTAAAGTCATTGGTCTATGCGGATGAGCCACAAACGCTTGACCATTTGGAAGACAACATTCGCCGTGTTATTGCCAATATACAGCCATAAATGTTGGAAAAAGTCATCGAAAATTGGACGTCCAGATTGGACTACATCCGAGCCAGTCGTGGCAGTCATATGCCAGAAATCATATTTAAAATGTAATGCCGCAAGATTATCTTTCGAATAAAAAAAATTCATGTCAATCGAATAATACATCGTTGTTTTATTGCAATTTAAAGTTCTATACCTGTAAAAAAACACCCTTTATAAAGGGAAATCGTTCGTTGTGTCCCTTTATCGCAATGGACTTCTATTCAAAGGGTCGTGGGTTCGAATCCCCCTTGGGATTTCCTAATTTCTAAGAATGTGATATCTTTAATATTTTAATTTATTAGAATAACTTAATTTAATTAATGAATAAATAATAACAAACCAAGAAATTGTCCAGCACCCTATACAGGAAAGAAAATGGAAAATCGCTTTCCATTTTGTCACGTAATATTGTTATTCTGTCGTATGTATATACATATTTATATTGTTACGTTTTCGGGGGTTCGAAATAATTGAAGCCGAAGAGCGGGATCCAAAACAATTTTATTCTTGGCCAATACAGTCCTCCACAAATTGTAGAACAGTTCGAGAAAGTCACGTACAATCGATGAAAATATTGATAACACAGATGTAATACACTAACAAAAGCAATAGTAAACACTCAGCACAAAAATAATAACTCAATAAAAGCAATAACACACGCACTATGCAATCGTCTCTCTCTCTCTCAAGCACAGAGAGGTATCACTTGCATGAAAGCTGAGATCTGACTAACTGACTAGCCGGCCCGGGCCTTTTTATACCTTTCAGTCAGAAACCTCTTGCACTTGCCAGAATAATCGAGAAATAGAAAGGTCTAGCAAAATCCGGAACGTACGAGAAAAGCTCAATACAGTAATACATTCAATACAATAGTGTTACAATACCGCGATAGGCTTGCCAGACAGGGTTATTAGGAGCAGGGTTGCCATGGTCGCCAAGCTTATCGCCCACATTTGGCGATATGTCGCCAAATTTGGCGCCAAAAATTAAGTCGCCAAATCCGTCGCCAACTTGGCGCTAGCTGCAATATTTGGCGAGTTTACCATTTAAACCAATGTTAAAGCATGGGGGCCGTGCAATGCAGTGGAAATGATATTACAGGTAAACAGGGTTGAAATCACATTAGATACGACAAATTAAACTGTAAAATGAACACAAATGAGTAGAAACAATTAGAATAAGACTAAATTCGTAACATTGCCCCCCTCTCAAGAACTGCACGTCCCGGGCAGTACAACCCTTCATCAGACGTTAACATAATAATAAAGCAATTGATTAAAAATAACTAAATGAATATGCAATAATAAACATGTAATACATAGTACAAAATAAACACCTAATGCATATTACAAAATAAACACGTAATGCATAGTAGAAAATAAACACTTACAAAACAATAAACAAAATTATTTACAAGATTATTTACACACTAACTTATTTATACAAGACCATGGTCAAAATAAATTACACGATAATTGACACACTAAGAATTATGGCCATAATATGGAGCAAGCCTGTCGTAATGAAACGACTCTAGGCTTCGAATTCGTTGACTTACGGATCCGGATTACGACGTCGTTTATTATCTTTAAAATTGTATAAGGACCGTCCCAATGGGATTGTAGCTTAGGAGAAAGTCCTTTGCGTCGAGTCGGGTTGTAGAACCACACCTTGTCACCTTCCTTGAATTGATGTCCTGTGGCTTTTGTGTCGTACCGAGTCTTCATCTTCTCCGTCCTCAGGTTGATCCGTTCTCGAGCCAAATTGTGTACATCTTCAAAACGTGCCTGGAGATTCTGCACGTACTCCTCAGGCGATGAAGGTGTATCCGGAGGGCGACCAAACAGCAGGTCACAAGGGAGACGAAGTTCTCGGCCAAAAAGCATCTGGGATGGTGAATATCCGGTAGTCGTGAACGGCGCTGCGGTACGCTAGCAGAAAGAGAGGAACTTTCTGGTCCCAGTCTTGTTGGTTCTTGGAGACCATCAGTGAGAAGTTATTCAGGATGGTACGATTAAACCTCTCCACCATGCCATCTGACTGTGGGTGCAAAGGTGTGGTCTTGGTCTTGTCAATTCCGAGTAGTTCACAGACCCCTTCAATACCGCAGAGACGAAATTTCTTCCCTGATCGGAATGAAGTTGAAGAGGTACCATATCTCGATATCCAGTGCTGCACTACAGCATCCGCTACGGTGGGGGCTTCCTGATCCGGAATGGGGTACACTTCGGGCCATTTAGTGAAGTAGTCAATGACAACAAGTAGGTACTTATTACCAGACGCAGTCCTTGGCAGAGGTCCCAGGATATCGAAAGCGATACGTTCGAAGGGTGCTCCAACATTGTAGCGATGCAGCTTCCCTCGGCTACGTATCTTTGGCCCTTCCGATCTGAACAGGCATCACAGGACTTGCACCACTGTTCCACGTCAGCTCTCACTTTACCCCAGAAGAATCGCTCTCGAACTCGGTGCAAAGTTTTCATGACGCCGAAATGACCTCCTGTTGGGCTGCCATGCAATTCTTTGAGTACCTCTGGGATACAAGATCGAGGAAGTACTAATTGCCACCTGAATGTCTTTCCATCCTCTGATTCGAATTTTCGGTATAGAACACCATTCCTGAGATGTAGAGAATTCCAGAGGGCCCAGTACTGCTTAGTTGTAGGACTATAAGCCGAGATGTCCTGCCAACTTGGTTTATTGCTGGAAGACTCCATAAACTCTATAAGGGGTTTAATATCAGGATCCGCCATCTGGTCTTCTCGAACTTTCTCGTCACTCCAGGGATCGGGTGGCGTCGCTGTTGAAGTTGTTATCTGGCGTATAGCATAGTCATATTTGGTCTCTACTCTGGAACAATGACGACAATTTTCTGGGCATGGTCTTCTTGAAAGGGCATCAGCATTTCCATGCGAGGAGCCTTTACGATGTCTGATGTCAAAGTAATACTCGTTGAGCCGTTGTATCCATCTGGCTACCTGGCCTTCAGTACGTACGGTACGATCGGTACGTAGAAGAAATTTTTGGCCATAGAGATAGTGATGGAAATGCTCGATGGCTTTCACAATAGCCAGTAGCTCTTTTCGAGTGACACAATAATTTCTTTCCGGTTTCGATAAACACTTACTCCAATAAGCTACGACTCGTTCCTGGCCATCTATTTCCTGAGATAATACTGCTCCGACACTCTCATTACTGGCATCAGTGTCCAAGATAAATGGCTTGTCCGGTTGTGGATATATTAAGATCGGTGAAGACGTCAAAGCTTCTTTAAGCTGGAGGAAGGAATCTTCACATTCTTTTGTCCACTGAAACTTTTGTTTACTTTCTGTTTAGCTTGTGCAAGGGTCTTGCGATGTTAGAGAACCCTTTCACAAACTTTCGGTAATAAGTACATAGTCCCAGGAAGCTTCGCAGCTCACGGAGGTTTTCAGGGCGTTTCCAATTCTTTACGGCGGACACTTTTTCGGGGTCCGTACGAACACCTTCTGCAGAGATGATGTCCCAGATAATTGACTTCTTTCTGGAAGAACTTGCATTTCGAAGGGTTTAGCTTCAAGTTAGCGTCGCTTAATTTTGATAACACCTTCCAGATATTTTGAAGATGTTCTTCAAACGTACGCCCTTCTATTATGACGTCATCCAGGTAAATAAGGCAAGCTTCAAAAGTCAGACCCTTTACCACGGTCTCCATCAGGCGCTCGAAAGTAGCTGGCGCATTGCAGAGCCCGAACGGCATGACTTTGAACTGCCATAGTCCTTGGCCGGAAGTGAATGCTGTTTTTTCTCTATCTTCAAGGATGGATCTCCACTTGCCAGTATCCGCTCTTTAAATCTAAAGTCGAGAACCATTTATGACCGGAAAGGGTATCCAGGGTGTCATCTATCCTTGGAAGAGGGTAGCTGTCCTTCTTGGTGACGTCGTTAAGTTTTCGATAGTCCACGCAAAATCTTGTGGAGCCATCTTTCTTACGAACCAAGACGATTGGAGATGCCCACGGACTCGAAGACGGTTCTATGATGTCATTTTCCTGCATCTCTCGTAGTAGTGTTCCGACCTCTTCCTGTTTAGCAAACGGCAAGCGTCTTGGGTGCTGTTTAATCGGCGGATGGTCTGCTGTATCAATTCTGTGTTGTGTCACTGTAGTATGGCCAATATCGCTACTGTTTCTAGAAAAAACACGTCTTCAAATTCTTGGAACAGTCTTTCTGCGGAGCTTTTCTGTTCGGGGGACAATTCAGCATTTTCTAGAAGGTCGGGAGTCAACTGTTGAGGCGAGTTGGATAGGAGCAAGCTCGAACTTTTGCAGACACACGTTACTGGACTGCAGGTTGCCAACACTTCACCTTTCTGGAACACTCTAGGTTTTTCAGTTACGTTGCAAATTCTTACCGGGATAGTTTTTCTGGAAAGGTCCACTAGCGTCGAAGCTATTAGCAATCCATTCGCTTTATTTTCCGCAGATCCAATTAGGCCAGGTTGAAACTCACATCGTTACCGATGTATCCAGGTACTATGATTTCAGTCCTTGGGGGAATGGTAATATTCTCGTTAGCGGTTACCTGTCGAATAGATTCTGTCCTGTGTTCAATTTTGAATATAGTGACTTCTTCGTGTATGGAACGTAATTCGTTCTTGTTGAAGTCTAGAGTGAAACCATGCTCCTTTAGAAAGTCCAGTCCAAGAATGAAAGGGTCTGCAATATCTGCGACATACACAGCATGTTGGTAGGTAGTGTCTCCAAACTTGATCTTGACTTTTAATTTTCCGTGAATATCAATCTTTTTCCCCGTCACGGTCTGTAGCCCCCCACGCGGGGCGGGGTCCAGATAAGTTTCTCTTTTAATTTTTTGAGCCAGATCGTTCCGAATGATAGACACATTGGCTCCTGTATCGATGATCATGTTGCAGGAAGCTCGTAAACATGTCCCATTATAAAAATTCCATTCTCACCGGTGCTCTTTGTCGAAATTTGACACACTTGAAAGTGGGGCTTTCCGAAATCTGGCAACCTCCGCCCCACGAGATGGCCATTAATTAGTTTTCCGACACCTCCTTTCTGGGATGCGCTATTAGTTTCAGCGCCTTGGCGTGCCCGGCAGCTTCTCTGCAGATGCCCTTCTCGACCGCAGGTCCAGTATTTAAGGGTCTTCTTCCCGTCTGCTTTCTGGGACATCAAAGACTCAACTCTATTCATGAAGCTTCTCATCTGTCGCTCTAACCGCTCCACACTTGAGTTCGACGTGTCCGATTCGTTGACGGCTCGTATGGGGTGTCTGTCCTTTCGTGTTGCTTGCTGGGCTGCCTCGAATTTCATAGCAAACACTAGGGCCCCCTTTAAGTCCTTGAGATCCGCCATTCGGAGAGCTTTCTGGATTTCCGGATCACGCACCCCGTCGATGAAGTTTTGCAGCGCCAGGACTTCTCTTACTTCAGTCGGACAGTCAGAAAACGCCAAGTGAGAAAGCCTCTCGACGTCCGTCGCCAGTTCTTGGAGCGTTTCGGACACTTTCTGCTGCCGTGACTTCAGCTGGAGTCTGCTGTAATCCTTCACACATTTCTCTCCGAAGCGTAACTCCAGAGCATTAACGAGAGCGTCGAAATCCAGCCGCTGTGTTTCCGGCAGTTTGCAAAATGTCAGCAGCGTCGGCTCGAAGAGAAGCAGCTAACTGGCAGGCCTTGGTCTGGGAGTCCCACTGGTTTGCATCCGCCACTATGGAGAATTGGGTCTTATACACCTGCCAAGAGGACTTTCCGTCATATGTAGAAAGCTTTATGGAAGGCTTGGAATAAGGAGCTTGAAACTTAAATTCATCCCCTCGACCAGTCATGACTTTCTGCTTCAATTTCTCTAGGTCACTCCTGAACGAGATGGAAACATCTTCTACCTTTTCGAAAATTTTCGCCTCTAGTTTGCTCTCCATATCTTCGAATTTATTTTCAACCGACTCGATTCTTCCTTCCATTTCTTCAAATTTCTTGTCCATAGTCGTCAATTTTTCGCCAATGCCCTTCAAATCACTTTTCAACTCTTCCTTATTGGCGCTGATCTGCTCGTTTACGTTAGTAAGCTTGGTATTCACTTCTGCGATATTGGCGGTCAACTCCGATTTCATTTCGCCCATATTGGCATTCATGCTGGCGGTCAACTCCGATTTCATTTCGCCCATATTGGCATTCATGCTGGCGGTCAAGTCCGATTTCATTTCAGTCAATTTTTCTAGAAGAGTCTGGAACTGGGCCTCCATCGCTCTTGTTGTTGGCATTCGACCCCACTTCTGACACCAATTGTTGCGTTTTCGGGGGTTCGAAATGATTGAAGCCGAAGAGCGGGATCCAAAACAATTTTATTCTTGGCCAAAACAGTCCTCCACAAATTGTAGAACAGTTCGAGAAAGTCACGTACAATCGATGAAAATACTGATAACACAGATGTAATACACTAACAAAAGCAATAGTAAACACTCAGCACAAAAATAATAACTCAATAAAAGCAATAACACACGCACTATGCAATCGTCTCTCTCTCTCAAGCACAGAGAGGTATCACTTGCATGAAAGCTGAGATCTGACTAACTGACTAGCCGGCCCGGGCCTTTTTATACCTTTCGGTCAGAAACCTCTTGCACTTGCCAGAATAATCGAGAAATAGAAAGGTCTAGCAAAATCCGGAACGTACGAGAAAAGCTCAATACAGTAATACATTCAATACAATAGTGTTACAATACCGCGATAGGCTTGCCAGACAGGGTTATTAGGAGCAGGGTTGCCATGGTCGCCAAACTTATCGCCCACATTTGGCGATATGTCGCCAAATTTGGCGCCAAAAATTAAGTCGCCAAATCCGTCGCCAACTTGGCGCTAGCTGCAATATTTGGCGAGTTTACCATTTAAACCAATGTTAAAGCATGGGGGCCGTGCAATGCAGTGGAAATGATATTACAGGTAAACAGGGTTGAAATCACATTAGATACGACAAATTAAACTGTAAAAATGAACACAAATGAGTAGAAACAATTAGAATAAGACTAAATTCGTAACAATATTAATTGTTAATATTTAATGAAAAGTATCTAAAATAATATTGTTTCTTTGTTGTCGTAAGTAGGAATTGATTTAATTTTTTATAGTTCTGTTAGAAACACGTTCATATCGAAAACAATAAGATGATTTCTACAGCAAGTTAAACTGAGAAGCTATTATTATATCCTTCTCTCGCAAACTATGGCTAAAAAGCAATTGCTATAAATAAAAACTAAACGTAGCAATACTTTTTATTTAAATAAAATGAAACATACTTTTCTATCATTTGTTAAAATATAAGGTACTTAACATTGTACCTTTGACCTATTTCGCCAAATGAAAAGACACCGCAAATTTAAAAAAAATCGCTAAAAGCTATAATCGTTATTAGTATTGTCTTCGAATAGCGTCGGAATGGTTTCTAATATTGCAGCATTTGGCGACGTCAATTTCATTTGATAAAATTAGTTGATGGTTTTATACGCAAGTACCGATTTTAGTTATATGATAACCCTAGAAATACCATTGGATTCTATAATTTAGATCCAAATGAATGTGAATCAACTCAGTGAACTTGGAATTATTCAATCCCTTGTTAATAATAAAACTTCTGTTTTCCACTCCATACTGTCCTACATGTTATTGGTATAGATCATGGGTGGCCAACCTTTATTGATCAACGAGCCATTATGTCTAAAGAAGTGTTTAATGAGATATAATCGAGCCATCAAATAATTTTGACTTGTGATTATTGGGAAAATAATAAAACTAAATTCAAACAACACAAAAATCTTTACTTACTACGAAAAAAATACCTTTTGCACTATATAGTTGTAAATGTTTTAATTATACGTGTAATTCAAATTAAAGTAACATTAGTGTGACGTCTGTTGTTGCAGATTGGATGACAAATAACTTATATTACGATAGTAAGATGTATCTTTTAGTAGAATGCATGTTGAATTGGAAACATCTGTCGAATGGTTTCTAAGCAATTAATTATTTTTGCTGTGTTTCCCTTTTTTGACAAGAGGGTTTGTGATTCGTTTCAAAATGCCATTTTACAGACGATGTTTTGCATACTACTGTTCCAAAACGTAAAACACATACCACTTTCTCGCCTTTCTTAATAGTGCCATATTTCTAGATTCACCAAGTTTGAAATTTTCTGTTACGCTTACTATGTTACACTTTTTGTTCTTTTGCTGAACTAACCATATTAAGTAACAGTTAAAAATTGTAAACATAACACAAGTAAACTTTAAAATATAATTGGGTCAACGAAATTGACTGTGCTATGCGTAGACAAATTTTGCATCATAACTGTAGAACGCGACGTAACTAAAGCAAGACAATAGCAAACGAGTGTGCTCCCAGCCTTTCAGCGACCGATCACTCGCGTTTGTTCGTAATACTTCATAGCGAACTTTGTTAGTTTGAAATAAAATGCACAAGAAATTTTAAATGCTGGTGTGCCAAAAATATTGTGTCGCGTGCCATTGATGGCTCGCCATTCCTGGAAAAGATATTCGAAGTAAAGCTAAAATAATTTTCTGATTTATTTCCATGTCCTTCTTTTGTTCAAACATTTTTATATTAGGTACCTTTATAGTTCATTCCCTTTATAGCATATACACCCAACTCTTTTTTACACGATTTTGAAATAACACGGTATACGAATTTAACGATTGTTTTAGCTTCAGTCTGTGTCAGGCGAGTTTAGTTGGCTAAAAATATGGTGAATTTTCAAATAAAAATATAATTCCTTGAAATTAAAACTATATAATTCGAAACTCTTACGCATTATTTAAAAAGGAATACGGCTCTAAAAAAGTGTAAAAAGTTTAAAATATAATCTTAATTTTAAAAATTATAAGCATATGAAAATAAGGAACATTTCTGCAAAAAAAATAAATTAAATTCTACGTTGCACATAACATTTTCTAAGATAGTGGCTTTAATTTAAAGCAATAAGTTGATTTATTAAGTTAAATGTATTCTTGTTACACTGTAGTAGTTTTATATAAATAGAATAATAAATTATATTTTAAAAAATAAAAATATTACATTTTTATAATATTTTAAAAAAATAAAAATATTACATTTTTATATTTTTAAAAAATTCAATATTTTTCAAATATTTACTTATTTAAAATATATATAATACTAAAATTAGGTAGGGCTTAAAAAGTACGATACATTTTATAATTATGTAAAGTGTTATACATCATAAACTACTATTTTAGAAAATAGCATGCACAAGGTAAAAAATACTATTTATTACATAAGTGTTTCTTATATTCATATGCTTATAATTTTTAAAATTATGATTATATTTTAAACATTTTAGACTTTTTTGAAACCTTATTCTTTTATAAATAATATGCAAAAAATTCGAATTATTTAATTTAAATTTCAAATAATTATATCCATTTGAATATCGATTATATTTTAAGCCCTTGAGACAAATTTAACACCCGAGATCCTTAAAGAAATTTGAGGATTCATACCTATTGGATGAGGACGATTTTATCGAATTTGTTAACTTATGATAATAAAGAAGTCGATAATGATGAAGTTGAAGGTGAAGTTCAACTATTAACAGCTGATTTAATCAGTGAGGGCTTGAAATTTACTGCAAGTATGGAACGTTTTCTTATCCATGATTCTGACATAGAGCATGTGTTTTTATTTCTACGTAATTTTAAGTTTTGTGTAACATGATATCAAAAACTATAGAAGCACTTGGAGAAACCAAAAAAAAAAAAAAAAACCTCCGCTAATCACAGATTTTGTAAAAGCAACAAAAAATCCAATTGAGACCGTTAATAACGAACGAAGTACTTCATTTTAATCAAAAGCTGATAGTTGTGCTAGACATACTCCTGATGATAGCATTTTTGATTTAGTTCGCAATAAACGTGTACGTTTCTTTTCAAATAGTGATGAAAAGTTGTTAGTAGTTTTATTAATAACTTCAGTTTAGATTTTTATATGTTGTATGCACTTATAGACTAAATTTTTACTGTACACCAATTTTAATTTTCTTTTTATAAAAACGAACTACACTGCTCAAAACAATTAAAGCATATTGTAAGTTTTATATAAAATAAAGATATAAGCGATTTTTTTGCCGAAAACGGAAGGAGAGAATCACAAATGCAAATTTTTCTGATTTTTAAACTGTGGAGTATGCTAATTTTGAGTTCGACGTCAAAAACGTCGCTTCAGCGGCAGCGAATGAAATTAGACTTTCAACTGAAATGAAGACAAGGGTGATAGGCATTCAGTGACTGCTTTGTTTCGATGAGTACGATGTCTCAGCAAAGTCATTTAACAGATTCAGAAGTTTGGAGAAATGTTGGTAGGTTAGAAGGGGGCCAAACTCAAGCCGAAGTAGCGAAAGCCATTGGAGTGTCACAAAATGTGATTTCCAGGATCTGGAACCTTTTTTGGAGACTGGAAGTACAGGCCGAAGACCAGGACAAGGTCGTAGACTGGCAACAACGCCCAATGAAGATCGTTATTTAGTGTTAACGGCTCGGAGACACCGAAACATGAACGCTACTCTTCTCCAACAACACCCTCGCTTTGCTACTGGCACCACGGTTTCAATTCAGACTATCCGAAACCGGCTCCATGGTGTAGATCTGTATGCTCGCCGACCGATGGTATGTGTCAGACTAACATCAAGCCATCGTCGCGACCGCAGGGAGTGGGCAACAGAGCATGTGAACTGGAGGAGAAATGAATGGAGCAATGTTCTTTTTACTGACGAGTCCCGTTTTTCTGTTCATCCGGATAATAGGCGTATTTTCATCTGGAGGGACCGTTGGAGTAGGAATAATCCTGCGTTCGTGCACGAAAGTGTCGTATTTGGCAGTGGGGGAGTGTTGGTGTATGGTGGCATCTCCACCGACGGGTGCACAGACCCCTACATCATTCGAGATGGACCTCTGACTGCTCGCCGATATAGAGATAGATCCTCAGACCTATTGTAGTCCCTTACGCTGCAGCAATCGGAGATGACTTCATTTTAATGGACGATAACTGCAGGCCACATCGTGCTAACCTGGTGGAGGATTTCCTTTTCGAGGAAGGAATCGTACGAATGGAATGGCCAGCGTGTTCTCCAGACATGAATCCAATAGAGCACGTTTGGGACGCTCTAGGAAGATAAATTGCTGACCGCAAACCACCCCCACAAACTCTCCAAGAACAGGAAAGAGCTCTTCTGGAAGAGTGGGACAGAATACCCCAACTCGTGATTAATAGCCTCATTGTAGATTAATAGACTCCGTGATTAATAGACTCCATGCCTCAAAGGTGATCAACGTTGCTGGCCGTCCGTGGAAACCATACCCCTACTGAAAATGATTTCCTTTGAAAAAAAAACTCCTTTTCTTATTCTTTTTTTTTCATATTCGCAAATTGTGTTTTTTTTCTTTTGTACACTAATGCGCACACAAAATGCATTTTTTTCTGCCAAACATGTGTAATTTATTCTCATATAACCTACTACGTCTGTCGACCATGTATCAATCAGCTAAAAAGTTTCCCAGCCACAAGATCCACCTAAAACCGCAATATCCTTTAATTATTTTGAGCAGTGTATATTTGTTTTATAAATGCATGAAATAGATTTTACTATTACTTTTTTTGCACAGTTTTATGCGAAAATATTTAGGTATTTTTTTTATCTTACATAATTTTTTTAAGTTGTGGAATATATCCCCAAATTTGGCATATATCACATGCATTTTTCTACGGAACGTATTCATCGTGTAGAAAAAGAATTGGTGTACAATCTTCTTGTTCTTCAAACAAGCAAACAAAAAATCAATTGAAAATTGTAGATAAAAAAATAAACCATATCACAATTAAATCAGCAAACTCAGAAAAAAAGAAACTTCTATAACCCGAAAAGAATCCCCAAGGTAGGAATTCGAATCACATGAGTGAATATGAAAATGGATACTCTCTTTCCCTCTAACTTTATTTATGTAAGAAAAATTTCTCTTGATCTTCCAGCTGGCTAAAGGTTCTTAGGTAACATCTTCTAACTCACAGAGCTCTCAAGAAGAAACCAGATAACAGAGTGGAAAACGGGGCGAAAGTCGAAATGCGAGAGATCTGCCCCTGTCATGCGCGCCCACTCCTACGCCGAGAAGGGCTCTCATTGCGTGGGAAACATCCGACTGAGAAGTATCGGCGGGAACGGGGCTCCTCCACTACCATTCCCGGTTGCGCCCCACGCGTCTTCGCGCTCTTAAACCATGTGCGTCGCGAGCACGGCTCGTTTGAGTTCATTTGGATATTTGGAGTTATTTTGACCGTTCAAACTATGACTTTTTAAATTCGTGTATGTTAGTGGTTTGCAAAAGATTTGCTTCTTAAAACTCTAGTAGTATAGTACGTACTGTTCATTGAACGTCACGTTCATTTAGTTTTGTAAGTAATCACAAGGGACAGTTAACGTTTTTGAGATTTGGTTCAACGTAAAATGGAAACAATCTTCTCGGAATTCTGTTTTTGATTAATTCGTATATATTTCTTGGAAAATGTGTAGTTATAAACATAAAACACACGTCATCTTTCTTTTCAAAACTTAGAAATTCGTAATGCATGCGTGTAAAATTTCATCGTATGCGATATTTGTAAACTTAGTACCCATCTTTATGAAGCATTGAACTGAAATTGTTGTCAACGCTTTATGAATTTTTGGAAAGAATAATATTACTAAATATAACAAGCAAGGCGATTGCAAAAAGTGCGAAATTGGCTGTCCACAGAATAAATAGTTTACAGCTTCTGGTGCTCTAATAAACTTTGAATTACTATCACTAAAACTAAAAGCTAAAACTCCACTCAAACCTTCACGAAATCTTTTCGACATTTTTTGTCTTTAACAGAGTAATCATTATTTGTACTGATATACACAGCTCACTTATAAAAAGAAAAAATTGTACAAATAGTTAGGTGAATCTATACTAACTGCGTACAAAGTTTTTCTCTTTAAACTACAACTCAAACCTTATGAAAGCATAAATAAACTAGTGCACGAATTGCTTTCCGGAAAAGTTCCACCGGAAACTAACTACTTTATAAAAATCCCGATAAAACTTCAACTTCTAAATCACATCGGAAACGGAAAGAGTTAAGCGAGTGTACACGAGCTTTTAAAGAGAGCTCAGTTCCAGAAATATAAAGTCGAAGAAAATTATTTGTTGAACTCCTATTGATGCCTCACGCCGACGAAGGAAATATGAAATCTTTGCTTATTCCCTTCTAAATGCCTCTTCTTCTTTTCCATTTTATACGCATCAGCAAGAGTTCGATAGTCAACTTGTGATGATGCAGACGTCATCAGTGCTATCAGTCGGTAACGACGTTGCCAGACGCCAAATGAACATATTTCTTTTGGTGGGATCGTTTTCGTTTCTGCTTCTCATGATATCAGGTAAGTTTACGTCGTTATATTTTGAAACCCCCCTTTCACCCTCCCCCTTGTTATCACATTGGAAAAAATGTCGCTGCGAAATCAATCTGTAATATTAGGATGCGATGTGAAGGTTAAACATCGAAGTTATTTTCGAATATTTTGTGAGCGAATTGTTTTAAAATTATTCTAAAGAAGCTTATATTGCTTTTTACGCAGTGTCGCATGTTTTTCCTCTTGCCTTTAATAACGTGTTTTTGATGAATCGTTAATATAATTTTTATGTTATATTTTTAACATGAAATGATATAATGACGAATGGCATCACATTATTTATTACACGGAAAAAAATTAATAAGACGTTGTTTTTATAGTTTAAAAAATGTTCCATTAAATATGCATGCAAATGTTATAGTAGATTTTATTTTAAATATCTGTTAGAAGATATTGGAAAACTTTCAGATAAAAATAAAATATTTTAATTGTTTTAATAAAATGTTTATATAAACATTAATCAAAGTACAGTTATTATTTTTAATAATTTTTAACTATGTCATTGTACAATAAATAATTCAGTGGTTTCTTTATTCCCGAAGAAAAATATTATTTCTTTTAAAAATTATTTTACATCACTAAGTTATGAGTTACATCCCCCCACTGTCTATGATCAAAAATGAAAAATTATTTTCATATAAATATGAAATAAAAGTAAAATATTTAATGAGTTTTTAAGCTTCTGATAATTTTGAACTATATTAAATAAAATTCAATTGTGTGTGACTATAATGAAAAAATGATCGGAAAATCATGTTTAAAATTCCAAGATCGGTTTGAATTTTAGATAATAATTACTTTGGGGACACATTGTGCTAAGAACACGATTAAAACATTTAAAAAAATAGATGAATATAAAATTATACTCTATCAGCAGATGTTTAAATATCATCCTAAAAATTCTAAATGTTACATACATTTTACTTTTACGAGACTCATTAAAAATGTTGAAAAACAAAAAGGCATACCAATTATCGGATGTTAAACTTTGCTTTCATTTTGAATAAAATTCGTTTATTTATTTATTTTGCTCTTCAAAACTGATATAATTACTTTCATTTTTAAATGAAACATAGGCTTTTAAAGTAGTTTCGTTCTAAAATTACTTATTTCTTCTTTGATCAGGCTCAAGTTATTTATTTCACTAATACAATATCTGTGGCAAAAATTCTTGCAATGATTTTTTTATAGACTCACATTTATAAAATTGATATAATTCAAATTATTCCAAGTTTAAAAATTATTAATTAAAAATTAAAATTTACTCAAAAATAACTGTCGAAACCTTCTTCATTTGATACAAGTAAGAAACTCAGTTTTCTGAAAATTATTTTCCATAGCTACCTTTCTTCTCTTTGATTATCTTCTGAATGATGTAATAAAATATATTTCAGTATTTATATCCAGAACTATACTTTTAAAAATATCAACATCATTTCTCAAGCAGCTTAACTCTTTTGGAAGTAATACAAATTAGTAGAAACATTTTAACATAACTTGATGCGGAAAACCTTGATTTCCCCATGACGTGCTTGATGCATTAGTAAACCTTTAAATACTAAAGAGTTTGCGGAAGAGCTAATCTTCCACCTAATGACACACAAACGTGATCATATACACGCAAATTCACCGAAATATGAGATAAAGATAAGATAAGAAAATGGAGAATATCTTGAGATATAATTCCTATCATATGATATACACGTCAAATTGCTTTTAGACTAACATTTTAAAAAAATTCTCAGTAATTGAGCTCTGGAAAACGTTCTAGGCAATTTTTCTTTTAATCAATACCACAAAGTGCCATCTTAAATTCACTTTAAAATTCCTTTTTCCTACGCTTCGTGTAGGATTAAGCTATCTTCTTACTGGAAAATATTTTGGTGTCACAAATTTTGATAAAGTAACTTTCAGCTGTGTGAAGTTTTTCTCCACCTGACTCCTGAGTGACAGTTCTTTCACTTTTAAACTAAATCCCTCTCTCATTTCAAAGTGATCTTCATCTCCTGTTCAGGAGTTGAAATTCTTGAGTTATGAAAGCTTAGATTTATAAAATATTACCCGCATTTCATATCCTGAGCATTTAAGAGCTCAACCTGCTCGTTGTTGTATTGTTGTGTCCGTTGTATTCTAAAAACAATTCTTTTGAATAAAATGTATTTATGAGGACTATTTTTTGAAAGCGCAGGAAATTGAGGAAGGTGTCTTTTTAAAGTATATGACTACGTTCAGAACCGTGATTTTGAATAAGTATATGGTGAATAGAAAATCTTTTGATTCTCATATAAATGGATAATATTTAGCGTTAGTTGATTTAGAATAAAACTTAAATGTAGTTTTCAGAAAATTATTACAATACAAATTATTTAAATGCATTCTTTTGGCAAAAAACAAAGAAAGAATGACGCATTTTCAAAACATTCTCCTTTCATGAAAAGCTTCTTTTGCCTACATATAGCTGGGAATTCTATACTGGAGTTGAATTAAAAGTTTAGAAAAATTCTCATTATTTTCATAATTACGATCAATTGAATTAATAACGGGTGTTTTTTGTTAATATTTTTCTACTCTGGTGTAATAAAACAAGAATAAAAATTAAGTAACACATATAATAATAAATTATATATTTCAAAAATATCTTAATTAAACATCTGTATAGAAGTCGTAGCAACATATAGGCAAAATATTTTTATAGAAACCTTTATCGTAAAAGAAGAATGTTTTAAAAATAAGATAGGATTTTCAACTTTAATGCTAAAAAAATTACATTTAAATACTTTTTCTTTTGTCATACTATTCTTACAACAATTTCATAAGCATATTCTAATTCAACTGACAATAAATATCAAAGAAATATTCATTTATAAGCTTTTTCAAAATCACGGGTCTGAACGCAGTCAATCAACTTAATGAAAGAAAAGATGAAATTACATAAAAAAAATATTATTCATAGTATAGCATATTTGTTTGCAAAAGTTGATTTAGAAACTCTATTATAGTTTGTTATCATACACGACAATATTACCATTTCTCTAGTAGGTATAGTATCACGTGCAACGTCCTACATTATATATGAAGTTTAAATGTACTAAAATAGAGCACACACATCAATAATATTTTTTTTAAATATTAGATTTTAACGAATTATATTAGCATATTATTATGAACATATTACACTGATTAATATATGGTTGTGTTTCTTGCACACATTTGTGAAATTTAGTGAAATATTTCTCTTCCTTTTCTTGGTGGAGAGATTCTAATCCTATTTTAGGCTTTTTCTATTAATTATCGCATGTGATATGCTACTTGTTTTTCAATGGACTCACATTTTTCAATGAATGCAAGAAATTCTGCCAAACACAAAAGAATACACGAAAGCTTCATCCGTATTCTTGGCAATAGCAATATTTACGATTTATTTTCCAATAATCTACCTTTCACTTATCTCTATTGAAATTAATCATTAATTAAATTATTATGGATAGTCTATTGGGATTGGAGAGCTTTTACATAAACGAACGCTTGATAAATGTCGATAAAAATCTTTCAAATACAGTATAAATAAGCGTGAAACAGATCATTTTACGAAAGTCGAGAACAATTTGTATCGTCTTAAACCCTAAATTCACGACTTTTCTTTTTAATAATCAATCGTGAAATGGGCGTAGTTCATGGGGAAAAAAACAAAGAAAAATCTATAAGATTTTTTGGCATATTGATGTATGTTAAAAAAAGCTACAGTTTTCTTGCATAAATTTATCAGTATATGCCAAAAAATATAAATATTATTCTTTACTATTACCTTGATTCTGCACGAAAACAATTTTCATATTTTGTTTTTTTAGTTACTTTATATATAACTATAAATAAATACCGTGAAATTCGGCGTATAACGCGTACCTATACTTTTAAGCTGTATTTTTTAATTTTTACGTATTTTTTCCGTTTAACGCGCACCGCCCTTTTTGTGAAGAATCCTGAAATGTTCGAATGCAATGATCTTATGTTTTGAAGTCATTTATTTGGGGCACTACCCCAGGCTTTTAGAAAAATAGTATACTTCTACAAGTGCAACCCTTTATATTCGTAAGGAATGTCATTTCTTTTAAGTAAACAGTATTTCATTATATTTAGAAGATACTTTTTTTCTATACTTTAAAGCTATCCCTTTAGTTCTTGGTGGACAGCACGCGCCCGTAAATTTCGATTTTTTTTGTTTTTTTTTTTTGTGAAAAATGCGTGTTATACGCCAAATTTTATGGTAATCGTAAATAATCGTAATATTGTATAGATAATGGTAATTCATAACACCAATCGAAATGAAATTGTATTCAAACATCACACCACCAATGAAAAGTTTCATAGGAAAAGAAATAAGCTATGAGAGACTCTAGTTGCGCTCGGAAATAGTTAAATACTTACAGTAAAATTAAAATTAAAAAAAACCCTTTGCATAAAGGTTGCTGCATAATGAGATATGAAGTTTTAAACATACGATGTGTGCAGATCGATATCGCTATGAATTTAAGAATTAAATATAAAAAAAATTAAAATAAAACCTTCTGGCTATATACTTGCAACAGACAATCATCAAAAAATCATAAGAAAAATAGATAAGCATAAGGTCTCGAAAAACGTTACAATTCTTTTAAATTCCTGTAAAATTTGAGAGGGTTTTTAATGAAGATAGCAACTATGTTTAGTATTGAAAATATATATAACTTTTTAATGAATATTCTAAAAGGAAACTTGAACAATAAAATTCAATGTGTCATAAAAAAATAACTTTAAACTGAATTATATTATTTAAGTTACGTAAAATGAGTAAGTTCAATGTGACTGAATGCGTTCGGAACCGTGACTTTTAAAAGAGTATATATGAATATATTTTTGATATTTAGTGTCAGTTGGATTATAATAAACATATAAAAGAAGTTTAAAATTATTACAAGAAACACAAATAATTTGAACTCAATTTTTTCACCAAAAATGAAAGGAGGATATATATTCAAAACAATCTCCTTTTGTGAAAAATACTTCTATTATAATAATATTTTGCCTGTATATAGCTCAGACCTCTGTACAGAGGCTCAACTAGAATTTTTGAAATATATAACTTAGCAGTGGGCTTATCCATCTTTTACGACAACAGAGGGGAGAAATTTTAAGAAAAAAATGCCGATAATTATTTCCATTGGTTGTAACTTTGAAAGTAATGTGAATTTTTCAAAAATAATAAATGAGACTCTGTACAGAGGTCTGAGCTATATACAGGCAAAATATTATTCTAATAGAAGCATTTTTCACAAAAGGAGAACATTTGGAAAAAAGATTATTCAAAGCTAATTTTTTGCCAAAATATTATATTTAAATAAATTTTTTTGTCAAAATGTCCTTAAAATAATTTTATGCATGTATTCTAATCCGAGTGACACTAAATATCATGAAAATTATCCATTCATTCGCTTTGCAAAATCACGGTTCCGAACGTAGTCGCATACCTTAAAGTAATTTTACATGTGTATTCTAATTCAAGTGACACTCAATAGCAAAAAAGTCTAATTTTTACGCTATTTTTCTTAAATCCCGGCTCCAAACTTAGTCAGTTACCATAAGTTGAAAGTTGTTTTGTGGTAACATATTTTAGAAAACAAAACGAACTTGAAGCGAAATGAATTCTTATTCTGGAAGTATATATTGCTGAGGTTTTATTAAAATGAAAGTAGATGGATTAAATTTGTTATGATTCAAGAAGGATCATAGATTCTTAAGTCTTTTGGCCCAGAGGAAAACATTATACTTAATGAAGTGTGGTAAGATAAAGTTTCTATGCTTTGGAAAAGCTGCGCTCCGTAACATTAATTCAATTGATTTGCGACGCTGACATGGAGGATTAGTGGAACCAATACAATAATTCAGTCTAGACGGGATAGATCATAATGTATTCTTTGGTCTCTAGAAAGATATAAAAACGCAGTGAAAAAATAAGAATAATAGTACCTTCTAAGTGATTAACAAAGCCGTTGCGATTATGCTGTTCTTTTTTAATGGATGAACGGAGAAAATATGTTACGCTTAAAACAACTTAGTGAAAATATATGGAAGTTTGAGCCAGTTAAAAAGTTTTTATAGTCTTAATGTTCGATAATATTTTTTTTAATACAAAACCCGTGTTTTTAACGTTTTTGCGAATTTTGTATAAAAATTGCTTAATTTTATACTAAATTAGTTTAAACAATTTACACCTGGATGTTTAGTACATTAATATTACTTTCTGATTTATTTATTTTATGGAAAATATTGTAATATATGCAAGCAAAGTCACCCCTTACATTATAATGGCGAAATTTGGCGATAATGCCTACTTGACATCCTTTTTGGTAACCAAATTTGGCTAGTTGGAGGCCATTTATGGTAACCACATGCATGCCTCTGGAAATTACTGGAGAATTCTATAATATTGCGATCTAGGACGAAAGCAGATTTTTCGAGAATGCGCTTGAAGCCTGCCACACATACTATAGATGGCAGCCACTCGTTGAAAATGGTGAGTAATACATGGATTGTTGAAGAGGATGAGAGATTGCTTACGGATAATCTTTAAAATTAATTACTTCCGTTATTAGACGCTTATAGTTGTGCCTGAGCCCTGTGGAAGCTGTGAAAACATTCTGGGATTTACTGTGCGAATTTTAGTGCCGTATCTTGTATTTTAAAGATAATTTTCCATAATAAGTTTTTATCAGTCTTAAAGAACTGCTTTACTTTTTAAGACTGATTGCATTAAATCCACGCACCCCGTTCTACGCAATAATATTTTATGAAGAAATCTTATCGAGCTTATTCTCTTTTTCTTTGCTCAAACGTATTACGTTTTAAAATGTTGTTTTAGATGTGGCAACTCCATGACAAAATTTAAAAAAAGGAAAAATGAAATAGAAAAGTTATACATAACTGCATGATTATCTCTTTGTATTCTTTTTGTGTGTAAGGAATATTAGTGAGACACGTATTTCAAATAATATATTTTCGGACCTTTTTAAGGGGAGTTGGGAACCTCTTTGTTTCTCTATACTGACAATGTTAAATTGGCTGTTTTCGATGTACCTTTTCTCAAAATCTATTTTATGTACATGTTTGAAGTTTTTCATAATATTAAAGTACACCTCTCTCATTATACTAAAATGAACTTTTAGCTAATTTTGAATTTTTTAATAAATTATGAAATATTTTATCAAACATTGCGAAATTTGACCCATTTTTTACTTAAAAATTTTGTAAAAATTAAATTTTTGAGTTTTTTACAAAAAGCTCATTTTAGTATATATATTAGACATCATTATAAATAATTCATAAAAAATTTACATACCTGTGAACAGTAGTTTCTCAGTAAAGGTACATCGCACATTAAAATTTACATTTTGAGATAAATTGATTTTAATGTATACAGTGAGACTTCTAATCGACTAAGAAATAAAAAAATAAAAGGCTCAATTTAAACTAAAAGATACATGTTTTGGTTCATATCAGTCGTTACACTTTTAAGCAAAAACAAAGTAATTTGTTTACAATCTTCGCCATTAAAATGGGCGTGGCCCAAATTCAATGCTTATTTAAAAATACGTTTTAAGGGCTTCTAAATACCCTAGAGGTTAAAAAGTAAGGTGTTTTTAGAAAGGTTAAAATCTATACAGTTTGAAAATGCAAAAATCTCAAATTGTCAAAAAAATAAGATTTTAGCTTTCCAACACCCCTTAAAGTGTAAAAGTTTTAACGTACTTTTGTTTTAAGTATTTCAAACAGCGAAATATGTTTATGATACCGCAACAGGAAACTTTTGAGAAAAAATTAAGATGTTAAAACTATTAAAAAAAAGATTGTCAAAATTGGAAAGAATTCTCAAGGGCTAGTTGAATGAGTAAATATTGAACTGGATAACTTACAGTGAATAAAAAGATTTTAAAAAATAAATTTGCCTAAAAAATTGTATAAAATGGATTAGCTTTGAAATAAATAAACGTAAGAAGTGCTATATACCATAATTTATACACTGACAGTTGCAAGATTAACAAAACTAATAAATGCAGAGTATAAACAAATAACATTACGAGAAAATTGTTGTATAAAACCTTATGTACGAGTCGTGCTTGAAAACTAAGTACCGTTTTAGAAGAACTCGCATAAAAAATATTTTTTTTCAAAATAAAATTTATTTTTACATGAAAGAATATATCAGAAACTATTTTATTACATAGTAATCGCCATTACTCAGACAAGTTTGTCATATCAGGAAGCCAACTTGTCAGGGATTACCCCATCTCTCTTTCCCACCTAGATGTGTGGGGAAAAGGGAAGGAATACCAGACATATTCAAAATCAACTTATTTATTGATCAACTAAATAAACATTACTGGTTCACTTAAATTTAAGAAGATAATGTTTCAATATAAACAATACAAGTGAAACAATAACGAGATTAGCGAATTTTACGAAAACTATGAATATCGACCCCTTTAACTTAGAATCAATTCAATTATCCCAAATAGATTAGCGTTACTTTAAGTTTAGTGACCAATCATCACTTTAAATCTTCGTCTATTTAATATTTTAAATATTCAATAATTTGTAGTGATACCTGATCAGTAGCATTCTCATCTGACTCCTAGCTTTCTTTCTCTCTTTCTCATCGTGCTATAGCTATAAAACCCCGACTATATATAGCAGACTTAATTTGCACATACATCACGGTTTCTTCTACAGAAGGGTTGGTTGTGAATAAACGTGAATGATAGCCCAAAGATTCCCCAAGAGGATTAGCGAAAGGTACGCTAATAGATCCGTCACAAACTCATCTATACACTCTTCAAAGAAAGGTGCCACAATTGAAGAGAGACACTTCTGAACAGTTGTTTGTGGAAACTCATCACAAACCAATTTTTATTGTAAACCGTCTGTATTCTTGCGATTGGTCTTGTTCACATTTTCAACCAAACCATCAATAACAATAGAAAGCCACCCACTCGGTGCTTCGTTATGAGCATTGGTATGTCGTTCATAGAACTGTTCATAGAATTGTCGAACGCATTTTGTCACCCCATTCCCTCTCTCACTACAATTTGACCATAAATCTGTGCAAGTGGACGATGAATTTCAACTGGTTTAAAGTTTATTCCTTTCAAAAAACAGGATTACTGAAAACACTTCCCAGTCGGCGGGATCGGCCACCACCTTAACCATTTTAAAAAATCACTAACACGTGAAAAATAACTCATTTAGATGGTAATGACGTTAGTTTACTGACAACTAACCAGAGACACCTGTGTGTAAGTGTTGAACTGCAATAATGCGGTTACGGTAGAATGAAGCGCGCGGTACTTAGTTTCCGGACACGCCTCGTATACATATATATATATATATATATATATATATATATATATATATATATATATATATATTTAAATATATATAAATCAATTAAAAAATTGAAATTATATGAATTTTGTAATACTAAATCACAATTCAAAATATCAATGGTGAATATAGAAAGTAAAATACTAACGTTTTTAAACAAAATTAAAAATTTTATAATATAAAAATTTATAAAAATATCCAAGTGTAACCTCGGACTTAGGACCGATAAGTGGGGTTAAGCTAGCTTGATGGCGCCAACCTTCCCCCTCTTACCTCTCAAAATTTTAAAATTTAAAAAGTTAATACTTAAAAAATTAAACTATTCAACATCGCATTCTGAAAGATATAACATTAAAATGATAAAACTCTAAAATAATTAAGTGCACAGTATAATTGAACCATTGAACACCAAAGATGATGCACCCATCTTTAAGATAGTCGTATAAGAAGAAAAAATATTTAAAATTCGAAAGTTCAAATTAAAAGCCCAGTATATTAACAAATGAATAGCGTATATCATCAAAAACTCACCCAAGAGCATCTTATCACTACTTCAATTCTCAATTTATGAACGGTTTGTCATATTTCCTACAACAATCACCACTCCTAAATTGCTCATAACTCCCACTAATGCCATATCAATCCAAATGATCCACACTCCCACCCCAGAGTTCAACATGTGTTTTTTGAAAGTGTATATATATATATATATATATATAAGGATATATAAATTCCCTATCTAGCACTTGACTCATCTTTCTCAGTTCACATATTCAAGTATCAAACTAATCACCCATTTATTTCTTCCGAACATATGGCCTTGCCAATAAACATGTCTAATTCCAGATCGTTAGATTTAACAGTCAACATATATCAGCATTAACTTTCAAATACCCTCATCAAATCCGCGATACTTACCACAGGTTTTTCAAGTGTTATCCATTTTAACCGATAATCTTGGCGTGCTTTTTTACTCCCTGCTCTTAGCGTCAGAACAGATGTAGAAATGATTGAATAAAGATCGTCCATTTTTCTAACTTTTAATCTGATTCTGTCTTCAAAATCATGTCTAATTCTCTACACAAATAAGAGATAAACATCCATCAATCACATTCGAAAAACACATAGACAGTTAGAAAATCACGCAATGAAGCACACATGAGCAACCCAGATTAAAAATTATAAAATGGATGCTGAAGTATTATAAACATTGCTGACTTAGAACAGCTAATATATAAAATAATTTATATAAAAGTGGGGTTGAACATGTTTTTTGGCTAGCCAATCTTCCCCCTTTATGTAAATAATACTGATCGAAAACCTATTGAAAGTAATGGATAGGAATATCTAAATCCATTACAAGATAGAGGTAACTTACCGAAAAATTGCACTTAAAAATGCAGATCCCGCGCTAAATCTGAGTGCAATAATACGTTATTACCAGATTCTGAACCCTAATGCAGATTCAAAGCCTGTGAATGGCTGATATGTAGTACTTAGCAAAAGTGTAAAAAGAATTGAAATAAAAATTAATAAGAGAGTTACAGATTATATATATACAGAGGCACACACAAAGGGGGGGTCCTGGGGGTCCAGACCCCCCCCAAAGCTCTTGATATTTTTCCGATTGACTATTATTCTAAGTATATAGTACATAAAATTTCATTAAGTATTTGTTATTAATGATTAATTTTATTAACTCATGCTAATTATTTATTCAATAATTAGTTTTTTACTGTGTTTTGTTCCCGAAAATCAACAAAATCAAAAGGAGCATGATACAAGAATGGTGAACTTTCGATCCCGGACCCCCCTTTGAAAAATTTCTGTGTGCACTACTGTATATATATACATACCATAACTTTAGTAACACTAGAGTATATTTGAATTAAATAATAATTTCGAAATTTTATCTAATATTAGAATATGGAGTTTACTATGTGACGTCTTACGCGTCTTTTCTTTAACAAGTCCTTTGGGTTCTTTGGGCCAGAATTAATGGCAACTCTTTTCCAACCAAATCCAGGAAACGAGATGTGAAGAAGAAATGCAAACAAACCGACTTTAAATATAGGATCTTAGAGTAAGCGGGATGGCAATGTAAAGGAATGTTAGACAATTGGTGTGTGTTGTGGTAGTTGATGATTATTACAGTTCGTGGTTCAAGATTTAAGTTCTACTTGCCGTGGATAAACACACACACATATTTGTGTTCGACTAGAAGTTAACCGTCAAGCTGCATACCATTGCATATAAAGACAAGTAGCATTATGGAATAATATTAGGTAGGATTGATTTCACTTTATTAGAATTGAGGATTAGGCGGTTCGATTATTGAGATTGGTCTGAATTAGAATTGATCATATTATAAATATATATATATATATATTGTGTGTGTTGCGTATTGCGTCATCGTAAATTCTCTCATATTAATTATTATCATTATATTTGTTAAAAGTTTAAGTTGAATATCTTAATAAAGTCATATTAAGATAATGTTTGATCCAAGTTCTTTCGCAAACCCTACACCTCTAGCTCACGCTGATACTTCGAGGGATGTACTTCCAAGGGAAGGTACATCACAACTATAACTAAGAAATAAGTAAATTTATATTAATAAACTATTTTTAATCTAAGAATTTTTAATCCTTTTTATTTTAAATAGATTTATTCATACAACTATTAATAAAATTAATTGGGTATTTCTGATTTAAGCAATTTTTTTGTGAAATGTTTATAATTATTTCTGATTTCTGACTTATATATATAGTTATATTTAAATTTTACACAACATTATAAAAGAGCAATTCTTTTTGGAGAAATTTTTGTAATCAAAATAATGCTTATTAAGAGGACATATTACGATTTACGCAAACTTTTTTCATTTAAGAATTTTTAAAACTTTTTGGTTGCCTTCTATGTGTGTATACTATTTAAAACAGATTTCGTGCACAAAATTTCATAAAAAGCTAGCCATTTAATTTTTTAAGGAAAAAATTTGTGAAGTGATTTTAAAATGTTACTCCTCCCCTACAAAAATTTACGTACACACATGGAATTTGATTTACAAGTACTTCGAAGTATATTTAACAAAAGTTGGTATGGGGTTTACAATAACATGATTGGTATCTGTACAATACTTCTTTTTATGAATGCTTAGTGGAAATTCCTCAAAAAATGTATAAATTCTGAGTTCAATTATTTTAAAAAAAGTGTCACTCTGATTAAAAAATGCACACCAACTTCTGGTACATGTTCTATTAGCAATAGGTAAAATAAATTTCAAAGCTTTAGGCACAATAAAAAAAAAAGTCTTAGTATTTTGGATGAAGACAAACTAGCTATTTTATCTTTTTGAGATAAGTAAGTTTAAAGTTATGATTTGCCATAGAGATATGAATAAAACCGAACGCAAAAGTTACTATAATTCTGCGTTTTTTAAGTTTCGAGATTTCAAATTTTCTGAGGTTATAGAAAAGTGTATAAAGAATAATTCAGGCTAAAAAAATTAGATTTAATTTTTTGACAGATTTTTGTCATTTGAATCGTACGATGTCCTCTTACCAAGAAAACAATGAAAACCAAGACCAAGACCGGATGCTAGGGTAAGTAGGAGACTATTTGTCTACAAATAAAAGCAACCTTTAATATATAACCTCGTATATTAAGATATTTTTTTCCATCTCGTGTAACAACGTGCTTTACGAGTAAACTTGCGTTTTGCCTTATATTAAAGTTGAACATACTATTTGTTAGCACTTTAATTAGTGATTAGAAATCATCAATATGAAAAACATAAAATACATTACACTGATTTCCCTTCTGAGAAATGTTATCATTGATGACGTTTCTATCGTTAAGATGAAACATAATATTAATTTAAAAATAAAGCTAGCTTTTGATGGAAACTTGGCCTATAAATTTAATTACTTTGAATATAATTAGAACCAATATTTGTAATTGACCCATGCTGTTATAGCAGAACAGAAATTTTGAGATTAGATAACAGAAAATAATATTATTATTGTACGTTTGAGAGCGAAAGGGCTATTTAAGATATGAGGTCTGAATCCAGCGAGTTCTTTCGAAATTTGAATACGACGTTAATTAAAATAAAATTATCTGAATCGGATTAGCTTTCATATATTCGGAGTAATAGTTTAAAGATATTTCATACCTTAGAATAAATCTTATCTATTCAACAAACATAGGCTTAAAGAATTCGATTCTCTCAGTTTTATTTGAAGCTGTCTTCAAATAATGTTGAAGAATAAGACCAAAAATCTTAAGACTTTTCCAGACAGGAAACTATTTGATATATTAATATTTTATCCTGGAGTCACTAGTACTTGGAAAATAGCAAGAATTTTTTACACCTTATTTCTGTTTAAATCAATTCATTTTTTTCAAGCATGAAGTAAAGTTTTATATTTCGTCTTTTGTATTGCGCCTTGTTGAATATGTTTTAAATTTTTCATGTAGAATAAAATGTTGCGTGTATATAGCATGTTTCTCAATTTTAAAAATATATGTTAACTGATTGCTTTTTGTAATTGTAATTTGAAAATGAGATAGTGATTACTGAAAAATTATGAAGGTAATTTACACAAATTTTTTGTGTAGCATTAGAATTGTTTTTACCAAATTTGTAGAAATCACTGCACTATTACAAAATTTACAACCGTTTATATAAGTGCAACTAGTGCTTCTTAGGCGATTTTATACAGTGTTAATCATATATTAATTATATATATTTTAATATATGATAATTATATATATTAATTATCATATATTAAAGTGGAATAAAATATTCCACTTTTTTTTGTAAAAATTTAAATTTCGCTGATGTTTCAGATTTTTTCAAATTTGTATAGCACACATAATGTTGAAAAAAATTGAAAATTTGCTCATAGATTTTTAGTTAAAAATTCGCAGCATTTATGTAGTTTTTTAAAATTTTAAAAAATTTAGTTTATTAATTTAATTTTTAAAAAACTAATTTTAATTTTTTATAATTTTAAATTGAATATTTAAAACTCTTTATACTTTCCTCTTAGTTTTTTCCCCTTTTGATATTAATTTTTCTTCTGTACGATTTTCGCTTTTTCATCTCATAATTTACGAGATAAACCTAAAAACCACAAAAAAAACCTCTCATCAAAATTTTAAAAACAAATTTTGCCATACAATCAAATACCTCAATTAGTTAGGGGTTGCAGGTTACTTTCTTTAGTAACAAAAAAGCATTTTTGCCCTAAATTTTATTTGTAAAAGAAGTTCATTGTAAATGGAATTTTCTTATCAAATACCAACAGCTATCTGCAATTGAAAGCTCATTGTTAAATCCAAGTACTTTATAAACTTTACTCGAGTAGAAGGAAGCACTTCCAGTAGTAAAATATTTTTAAAAATCAAATAAATGCTCTTCGACAGGCCGCACCTGCGATGTTTTACAGAATGCTAGAGTGCTGATCTTTCCAGAAGACTGGTTATGGAGCTATAAGCCGGGGGGGATCGATATTTCTTAATATCGACCTCCTTTTAAAAGGGAAATTTTCTTAGACCTACATTTTTACATCATAATCATAATACTAATAATTGCACATAAAAATCTTAGAGATAATAATTTAATTAATAAAATGAACAGAGAGAGAGAGAGAACATTAGAAAAAAAAAGTGACTTATCATGTTAATGTTTTATGTAATGCCTTTCCGCTTTTTAGGAGCTTAGACTAGTACTTTCTTCGAAAATCTACCGTATATTTTCATGTACAAATTGAAAGTTCTCGCAACATTTTTTAAAGTTAAACTAGAGGGGTCGGCTTATATACGGATCGGCTAACCTAACGAAAGTGTAGTTTAGAAAAACGAGTTTTTTAGCATTCTTCGTAAGCCATGCGCTAGCCACTTCAGTCATTTTTATTTTGGGTGTTTTAAGTGGAAACTTTAATAAAAAAATGGAAACCAAGTCCTTCTATGTCAGTATCACAATCTGAGTTTTCCAATACAGAAGGTTGTTCGCTCTTTATGGAAAAGATTTTGATAGTTAATTTTTAAGAATAAATGCCATACTTTTTGTAGCTATTTGCTTCTGTCTGATAGCCATGATTCTTGAAATTTTCCATGAAAGTAAACTAGATTCGATGGAATCAGTCTTTGAGTCGGCTGGTTTTCTTAGAATCAGAGACTTCATTTTCTTGATAGTTGCCTGCATACCAACAATTTTAGGGTGATGATTTGTGGCCATGTTTTCATTTTTATTTCAGCTAGTTGTTTTTTCCTTTAAAATTTGATATATTATAAGTACCTTTTTTAAAATGCAATAATCGGGATTTCTCTCTATACCGCCTTATCATTTATTTATACAAATATTTCTCATCGGAAAGCGGAATCATGTAATCTTTGAGCAATCTATCAATTTTAGGAGACATTTTAAGAAAAAACCTTGTACCATTTTCAAATAAAAAAAGACATTGTCAGAATGGTTTCTGAAGTTACCAAAGTTTTATCTCAAAATGCAAATGAGAAAATAAGTTATAAAATCGTGTCCTCAAAATGCGAACGATTTCCTGTAGTTCTTAAGACTCAAATTCACTCATTGAAATGTCCGAAGCAGTAATTTGAAATTAGCCATACGTGTATTTTTCTTTTTCCACTGATTTTCTAAACACATGCACACAAAATTGCTCGGAAGAAAAGACTGAAACATTCTAAAATTTTTTATTCAGATCATAAAAATACAGGTAAGATTTTCAAAATACAAGGATGATCCATAGTCTAAGATTTGTACAGTAATACCCGAAACCACACGGCTCAGGAGTAAAAAACAAACCCCACAATGGGTGGTAGTCGACAAAATGCAAAAAAGTACACATAAAACATCAAAAAAGGCGAAGGAAGATGAAGGGAATAAACCCTTAGTCATAGGCCACACCCAAAAAGTTTAAAAAGATATAAATATACAACAGTTAATTTCAAACTTATGAAGCTTCTGATGTGTTACTGTGAGCTACCAACCGAAAAAAAGCCTCTTACATTTATTTATCATTTATGAACCAACATTCACAGTAAATATAAAATCAATTTCAACTAAGCTGTATACAACAAAAAATTTAAGTTTTTTTAGTAAAAATTAACTAATATAGTTCATAAAAGCATGTGTAATACATGCTTTTATAAACGTCAGATCAGTGGAGGAATGAAAGTTAGTCAACTAGAAAGTTTAAGTGATCTATCAAAAACGTCCCAGCGAACTACTGTTAGCTTGCGATCGACTGTTTCGTGATTATTGGTTTACAAGAAATCAATTGAATAGAATAAAAATGTGTTATATAATCAACTCTTTGCAGAAATTTCATTGTAAAATATCCTTCCTATTTTACTCACTTGGCAATATTTTCACTCTCATGGCAACATGTTTAAAAATTCTAGAACTTTCATTTAAAATTTCATTTATATACATGTTTCAAATTTTGGGTAAACTTTTGAAAAAGAAAACGCACTTTCAGCTTATACACGTATCGGGAAAATTCTGTATATTATATATATATATATATATATATATATATATATATATATATATATATATATATATATATATATATATATATATATATAATATACATATAATATATAAAATATTTAAAATTTTAATAAAGAAAAAATTGTCATCCACACTAATGCCTCCATGAATCCTTTGTATACTTTCATAGACCCCAGGGGTACAACTGGATCTCAATGGGAATCCCTACTCTAAATCCTTGTTGAACAAATTTAACAAATTTGATCGAAAAAAAAGGCAAAGACGACGTCAATTTAAGAAAGTCTTTGTATTGCAAGCTATTGCAGAGTCCTTAAAAAATTTAATTGCATCAATTCTTTCAAGTTTCTTAAATAAAATAATAAAATAAAAAATATGTAAGTGTAAAAAATATATAAATATAAAAGCTTTAATGCAGATTTTATCACTTCTAAGAAGTATCGGATGAAAATTAATATTTCACTTTTTTAAGTCCGTAGAATTTCAGAACAACTACTTATGTTATTAACTGTTAACTTATCCTCTCCTAACCTAGTTCTTTTAATTGAAAAAATAATAGCTATATCAGAACTGAGACCATGATATTGAATGTGAATTAAACCCTCTCAATTTTTACCTTAAAACTGTCCCTTGAAACAGTTGACGTAAGCAGCTTAGACACCAAAGTTCTTTCACGAAATGATGATGGGACATTTGATGCTGAAATATGGAGCTTACCGTCATTTTAAATTATGCCAAAAGTCATAATTTTAAAGTTCCTTTAAATATGATGCTTTTTAAAATTAGTCTAATGAAATGACATTTCTCAAAACCTAGTCACCCATAATTTTAAGATATAACACCTTAATACATATTTATCGATATCAGAGAATGGAAATATTTCAGGAATTTAATAATAGTTTAAGAAACTTGATCCATTCACGAAAAAATGTTTTATTTACAGTTAGAGGAAGTTGGTCGTAATTTTTTTTGTACCTCCGGTTATATTATTTTTGAAAATGCCATATCAAAATTCCGTCTGGATAATAAATTATTTGCATTTAAATTTCAATTGCAACTTTATTAGAGGTATATTGCATAACTATCAATGAGGTTTTGTAAAAATTAATAAATAAATTAATTATTTCTTTAATTTATAACTTTCTAACGAGTTCTATTTGAGTTTTTTACTAATCCTCTTGGGAAAAATATTCCTTAACTGTGATAAATTTTAAAAACGGCTTTTCGTAGAGATGACTTGATTTATGCAAATGCAACTTCTATTTAAGTGCCAGTCGTTCAGCAGGCGGAATAATGGTTAAGCGTTGATCGTGACCTGATTTCCAAGATTTAGTAGTCAGCGAGTGGTGGTCACTCATCATAAGACTAATAGTAGAAGGAAAATCTACCGGAATAGTGGAAGGTATATAGTGCAGATGACCAAGCAATCGGGCTACGAGCCGGATCATACAAAGAGATTTACAAAGCAATATAAGTACCTACCATAACTTAGTTATTTAAATTCTAGTTAAGATTTCTTATTGCTCCCAAAGTTTAGTTATAAAAGTGCAGTTCACGTAAACTATTAAAGGTTCAAAAAGATTGAGTATTCTAAGATCATATCCGCTTCTTCCTACAACGATCACACACCCGCGACCTCTGGGTAACGACAAATTTGTTTAATGTGTTTTGTAGTGTGGATCCAACATATTTTTTTCAGATTTTCCAAACCTATCTATACAAAAAAGATATTCTCTGATATACAAATGAAGGTAAAAATAAAATAAAAAATATTATTTTTTATTATAAATACTGCCACAAGGGAATGAAGTTTAGTCATTTGAGCTTTTTTGCGTTAAGAAGTCAAATAAATTTTATTAATAAAAACCGAGGGTTTTTTGGTACTTTTTAAACACTTGTGATAAAAGGACACCTGCTAAATGTTTTAAAGAAAAAAATCAGGTACAATTGACAGTATCTTTAGTATTAAATGTTTTTAAAAACTTATAATCGAATTGACTGTGCACGGAAAGGCGGAAGACGAGAAAAAAAACTTGGTTCTCACTGATTTGACGGTGCGAGGAGAATATAGGAGTATGGTATTATGAAATTCTGCAACTTAAATTGTACAATTCACAACTCAGTACTCATTTATCAATGTTCACTATTTTTGTTAATTTATAAATCAGAAATAAAATTTTATTTTGAGTCTAAAATTTTCTAAGTATTTTCCTTTTTTCAAAAATTCAATCCCTTTGTGGCAATATTAAGTTCTGAAATTACTGTCGAACCTCCATGTAACGAACCTCTATTTTACAAACTTTTCCTGAGAGGGCTGCGGTAGCCCAGTGGTCAACGTATCGGATCATGGCAGGCATGTCATGAGTTCGAGCCCAGTACCACTAAGGACCCGCCGTGTAGGGCAGCGATGCACGTTAAATTTGTCGAGAGTTGAAATATCCTCCCGTTGGTGTGATGTGGTAGCTAGGAAAAGATGATACCAGCTCAGGTGTCGTCCACGTCAATTGACCATGGATCAAAATTACGTGATCTGTCGCCAAAAGCCCTTGTGTTGCTGAACAGTGCGACGTTAATATTCAGTCACTCACTCACTACGAACTTTCCCTGAAACCAAGAACATTTTATCACTTTCTTCGTAAAATAACCTTTTCTAATAGCGAAGTGCATTTTTTATGAAACAAACTTTTTCCTCTTATGGTTCGATTTTTTTAAAAATTATATGGTCATAATTTTTTAAACAAAAAATTCAATAAAACAGATTTTATCAGTAATTAAATTTTTAAGGACGCATGTGGTAGAAGAATGTGCTTAAAATTGCTGGTTGCAAAATGTGCTTAAAATTACTTGCAGGTTTAAAATAAGAAAATGTGGTTCAAAAGTCTATTAATTTTAGCATAAAACTGTTTTTTAAAGTTGAAAATACAGTGTTTTTCTTCTTATTTTTCTTGGAGATTGCTTTTTGATGGGTAAGATACATAAAATGTATGGAGATATTAATTTTTTCAAATAAGTGAGTTTAAAATTTGTGAATTTAAAATTTGTTTCATGTGATTTCTTAAGTTTATTAAAAGATGAATCTTTATTTAACGCATTTTCCATATAACCAACTTTTTTTCGGAATTAAGCAGCTTAGTTAAATAGTGGTCAAACTATTTTTTATAATTATTTTTCTCCGAACATCTATGCCATAGAACTCCTTTGCCGCACAGCTAGTTCAAAACAATATATTTTTCTCTCCGTAAAACCACGATCTATCCTAGTATATATTAAACTTCCACATATCTGATATATATAATTTCTAATACAATATATATATTTACTCTAAAATATTTTGGTAAGGTTTAATAAGAACACCAAAAAAAAAATTGAATTTTCTTACTTTCAAGTATTTTTATATTCGAAATTTAGTATTTATGGTTAGGTAGAAATTTTACTAGACTATTCTTAGGTTACGTACATTAATTTTTAGTTAAAATAGGTAGTGATTCACTTATGTATTAAATTTTAAAGGCTCTAAAATATGCTGAAGTATATTGCTTTTTATTTTTAATTGCGTTTAGCCTAACGTGGAACATTACCTTTCGTTTGTAAAAATCTTTGTGAATAATTTATGTTTATCTTCTCTTTATTTCAAAACAAATTCTTTTGTTTCCTTTTTGTACATCGCTGAATTCATGAAAAGAGAATAATTATACATAAAATTAAAAATATATTTGTCTAATATTACACCCAAGAGGAATAATCCGAGCTAAAATGATAAATTATGAATTTCTCTAGAATAACAGAATTACTAAATATTTCAGAAGAATCAACAGCATCCGTTAATTGCTTTAAGCAAATTACAACAAACAAATATGTTAAACATCGAAAAATATTTTCATAAGGTTTCTCATGATTTATACATAACTCTTCCCCACCCCTTGTCTTTTGAAAGATGATATGTTAGGAAAAATTACTTAAGGATAAATTTATTATGTTTTATAAAATATGCTTACAAAAAGTTTAATTTACAAAAAATATAATAAATAAATATAAATAAAAACGTGTTGTTTTTGTTTTTAATTTTAAAGATGATTTACTCATATATTAGGAAAAATAAATTAAAAGATATATATATTATTTCAGAATATAGATATAATAGTACATATTTAATCATCAAAAAGTATTTTTGTTCTTTGTCTTTTTAACTTTTAAATTTGATATATGTTAGAGAAAAAAATATTTTAAGATAACTTTTTAATTTTTTTTAAAAAATTTGCAAAAAGTATGCTTCCATATTTCATTTTTTGAATACGTGAGTTACATTTCATTTTAGTTTAACCCTTTCATGGTAAACGAAAACTTCCACCCCACCCCTCCCACCTACTTTTAAAATTGGTATTTAATTATAACCTTATCTGTATTTTTATATAGAATATCAAAATTGAACGTATGACCACAAACGCTTATAAAAAACAGTTAAATAATTTGAACAATGATAAAACTTCCGCGGATTCGTGTTCATATTACTTATTCCGGTTTGATGTGTCGTGTAATAACATATTACATTAGAATGTCGTTTATCCGAACCAATTGGGACAGGACACCGTTCGGATAACCGAAAACCGAATGCCACCCATGCAGTATATGAAACCCGACACTATACGAATATTGAATATCATAACATGCGGGAAACGTGCTAGAAGAAAAAACAAAATAAGTGCAAAATGTCGCAATTTTACCTTTATTGTCGAAATCAATCACTTATTTTTCACTGTACCATTGTGTACCTTCGTTTTTTTTTTGGCTGCAAGGTCTCTGATTCTTTTGAGCAGCAGTAATTGACTAAGACAGCATTCTGATTGTTGTTTGTACTACTCCATAGCTGTCTCTAACGCAGAAAACGCGTCAGCATTTGATGGACCCTTGCTACTTTCGCGAGACGGTTTAATCTTTCAAATTTTGTCTATGTTCTAGGCGTTGCGCTTCCGTTTTGAATTCGAAACCATAGAAGTTCACAGCTCAACAAAAGAGCTCGTATGTAACCCCTCACTTGGAAACAAACTAACCTAATATTCCACGCAGATGTTTACCAAGTCACACAACTGAAATTCCCCAAATATCCCTGACTTTCCCGTCACTTTTGGCCTCACTCGAAACAATTGTTGAGCATTGCACTGTGCGAAAAAGTATTCATATATAATGCATGTAGTTGACAAAAAAACCTGCTCTGGATATTTGACGCTCCGAATAATAAACGTTCGGAGAAACGACGTTCTACTGTACTGTGTTTACATGTTTTTGTTCTTCGGAAGTATAATTTTGTGCAATAAAATTATATTTGAACAAAACGGAAACCAAATACCCAATAATACCAACTAATTTTATGGGAATAATTCTATTATATTCCCATAAAATTTAAAATAAAAAAAAACATTATTATGCATTTCCATTACAATTTCTATTTATTTTGCGTCTAACAAACTGAAATAAACAATTACATATTGACCTTTACTCTTAGCGGTCATACAGTCCTAAACACGAACACAATCTCTTTTCGATATAATTCATATTTATTATGCTAAAACATTAAAAAATTGGGAGCACATTAACATATTCTAAAATATTTATTTATGTGCTGTACTCTATGAAAAAATTGAATTTCACTTGGTAATTTTCACTGTAAGTACGATATAGTTACTTTGTACTTCGCAAAACGTTGTTATAAAATACAAGGACTTCTAATAAGAAATTATAAAACATGTGACAATTAAAGAAAATTTAAATAAATCCTGACTTTACTTAAGTATTATTATTCCAATGCAACATAATGAAAGAAAAATATTTTAAAAGAGATTAGTCGATGAAAGTCAAGTAAGAGAACATCTTAAATTTAATTTGAATTCCTAATTTGCATTAATTCATTGTTTCAAGAACCATTGAAAACTGTACCATGCAAATTAAATTTTTAGACCGTAAAAATGTATGAAACAAAAGGTAAAAATGTAATGCTTAAGAAACGAAAAATTAAAATGAATTTATTTCTCGTTCGAAATTAATTTGAAATATTGGTATTTTAAAAATAAAGATAAACGTAACATGTATTTTAATGCTTTTAACGAAATTAATTTTTTTAATAAATTGATGAAATTTGTAAAATTTTTGTTAAAATATAAGGAAAATTAATGTATTTTAAAACTATTTCATAATTTTATTTTGATTAGAACCTCATTAATTACTTTTTTTCAACTTAATTCTGTTTTCATAGATATTATTTTAAACTATTGTAAAGTATATTTTCTATATTAATAATGTTCCAAACGATATTTATTATTATAGACATATATAATAATATTAACATTCATATACATAGTTAATTATTTATTCTACATGAAGAAAATTCATACTTTAGTATTAATTTCGAATACACATTTAATTAAAAACTATATCATTATTCTGAATGTTTTATCATTCTACCTTAAAATGTCTCGAAATTCTTAAAAAAATAATTTCTATTTTCTATTCATAGGTATATCAAATAGACATAAATAATCTATAAGTGAAGATTACTTTTAATAATAAAACTATTTACAAATAAAATGTGGTTAATGGTAAATTTTATTTGTATTTTCTATAAATGCTCTCTTAATTTGAGGATTAATATGTTTAAATTAATATTATCCACCATGTAGCGGGGTTCACACGCATGTTTTTTGCTTCCCAATGAAGTATTCTAATAGTTTTGAAAAACAAACCCGTTTCCCTCTTGCCATAAATATATGTATTTATTAAATTACCTTTTAACTGTATTTGAATTTCTGGAAATGAGCTTGATTAGTGTTATTGTTTTTAGAATCAATTTCAGTAAACTAAATAAAAACTTGTATTTGGTTTGAAATTTTTGTACGTGAATGCAATATTACAGATTTGATTTAAGATGTTTTGTTATTATGACAATGCTTCCTATATAATAACAATGTATTGAATACAATAATAATATACCTTGACACTAAAGCTTACAATTCGAAATTAATTATAAACCGTATTAATTATCAAGATAAGTATTTAATTTGATTCCTTAAACTCCACATTGGGTCTCTTGCTGGAAATTAATGTAGAACCTGCATCCTATTGGCTGTTTAGATTTCTATCTAGCAACTAGTCTTATGAGGAATTCATTTCAGATATAGTAATACCCCGAACTTATGCTATAGGTGGGACTGAGTGATAACCACGTAGGCCAAATTCGTGTAAGACGGGGTATAATTTAATACATGTAAATAACATATAATACATATACAACATAAATAATATAAATACGTATAAGTTACTTTTAGTTGGAGCAGCAAACGAAGAAAAAGATAATTTAGAAAAAAAAGTTTAGTGAAATTTTAGATAACACGAATACAAAATCCCAAATCGAGCTTATTTTGAGATGTAGAAACTTTCATATAATTTAATAAATTAGTTTGCCGGCTCAAAGATTTTTATTTTACCGCAGAATTTCCTCGTAGCATGCAAATAATTTTTTATGCCTTGCGTTTTTGTTGAAAAACACGTTCATCATTTGAGTATTTTTTCTAAAGTTTGCAAACCTTTTTCAATTAAACTGAGGTCTTCTGTCTAATTCTCAACTGTCATTTGATCTTTTGATAGAACTGGGTCTAAAGACTCAAGTTCGTCAATGTCTTGTTCTTGCTTATGTATTTCTATGAGCTCATCAACTGTCAGTTCTTGACGGAGGGAATCCAACGGTTCTTGAACGTCCCCACTGACCACTTCTAAATTCATTTGCCTAGTCCAGTGTTTCTCAAACTTTCAATACTGGCGACCCAATTTTCAATCATAATTTTTGCCTCGCCCCCCTGTACAACAATAATGTATTTACTGCAATAAAAATGCACTTTGAGAGAGAGACGCTAAAGTTACAATACGATATTAATTATAAACCGTACAAATTAATACGATAAGTATATTAAATTTTGTGTATATGTAACTTTTAAGTAATATATATTTTAAGAAAATTACTTAAAATATATATTACTTAGAATTATGTTATTTTTCTTTTCTCTAATTTTTAAATTGAACAGATCGCAAAATGATGTATTTAATTAAAGATTTATTTCCTTCAGCATATTCATTTCTCAAAGTACAAATGTCATTAGAAAAATAGTCTAGTCAATGTCACTCTCTATCATATCCATCACATCTGGCATTATAGGGTACGTTTGCGTGAGTCTGGGCAACCTATCGGACTTCTGCTCAAAACATGTAAAAACAATTCCAGTCAGTTTTGGTCGACTCGATACTCCTATAGCTACCGAATCTAGCTTGAATGTACATTTTTTAATTTGCACGTTAATTGTAATTCACACGGTAATTAAGTATTTACGGCAGTAGATTAAAACAATATCATACACACATTTTTAAGTCGTAAGCAAACATTCGACTATAATAAAGAATCAACAAGTACACAAACGAACGAGTATGGTTCCGAAAATTAAATCAAGGCGATCTTCTCAAAAATACTTAAATTTTAGATTTAACACTACTGAAGTAAATGATGGAAAAAAAAGCCCCAGCTCGATATGTGTTAAAACTTACAAATCTGTAGAACAACATGTGAAAGTTGTTTTTAAAACATGTAAAATCATTTAACTATGTTGGCAAAGAATTTTAAAAAGTATTTTCTGGATGAGGACAGCTTGGTAGCAAGTTACGAGTGGATTAGGAATCTATTTCAAGATACTCCAGAAGGGCTCTCAACTTCCGAAGAAGAAATCTTCATAGATTTCACATCCAGTGAAAAATTAAAAGGCAATTTTGTAATAAATCGCTCTTTGAATTTAGGGTAGAGTTGGATGAGGAATTATCTGTACTGAAAACAAAAGCACTTCGAATACTATTACCATTTTCAACATCCTACCTTTTTCAAACCGGATTTTCTGCAGTGGATGCCTTGAAGACAAAATATAGATCTCAGCTAAATATAGAAAAATAACTCTTTAAGTGTCAATTTCTGATATTAAACCTTCCTTTGAAAAACTTTCCTCTACAAGACAAGCCCGTGGAAGAGTCCCTAATAATTATTAAACTTGTTCTTAATTTAGTAATAACATTGATTGATTGAATATTAACGTCGCACTGTTCAGCTGCACGAGGGACGACGGACCACGTAATTTTGAACCATGGTCAAGTGACGTGGATGGCACCTGAGCTGGCACCCCTCTCTCCTAACTACCACACCACACCAACGGGAAAACGTTTCAACTCTCAACAGATTTAATGTGCATCGCTGCCCTACACGGCGGGACTTTAGTGGTACTGGGCTCGAACTCGTGACAAGGCAAGCCACGATCCGATACCTATACCACTCAGCTACCGCGGCCAAATTCAGTAATAAGAAATTATTTATAAAATACCTTCTTCAGTACTGATACATCAAACGTATACTGGCTGAAACACCAACTCTTCGGACGAGTTCATTTTTTAAAAAAATAAAACATTATTCTTGATATAATAGCTGAACTGTAAGGAGAGTAAAACTGTGTGCACGACATTGTATACAAAAATGTAAAATGATTTTTTTTAGATAAATGCTATAATTGTAAATAACTGTTTAAAAGAACTGTAATTTTAAACTCACACAATTAGCATTTAGAATTAATGTTAAATTATGAAAAAGAATATAAAATTCCGATGAAGAATAATTGTGTTACTTTTTAACATTTAAAGCGAGAAGACTTCAAAATGTTTTAACCCGGGAGCAGGCGCGTACTCGATACTAACATTAATGGTAGTGCGGGGGGACTCAGTCACCCCAATCATTTGTTTAGAATTATTTTTACTGTACACGGTACAAATCGGAATTCTAGTGAATATTTTAATTTATAGAAAGTATACTTACCTTCTTTCAAGGACTATTCAATCTTTGATGATTTGAGAAAAAATCCAATAAAACTGAACTAAAATGATTCAAAAGTACAAGACCATAATAAAGGACGCAAATCAGACACTTTTCAATTATCCTACAGAAATGTTAAGCCAATCAATTCTTTTCCAAATATCGCAAAACTCAATTATTTACAATTTCCCTAAGCGAAAAGCAAGCAAACGCATAAAAGATGGGAGGGAACTAATATTGATAATAACCATACCATAAGATTGAAGGTCAATCAAATGATTAGCAAACGTACTATGCAGCCTGGCTGAAAAGTGAATCATGACTTCCTTTTCTTTTTCTACAACTAATTAATGTACAGTATTTCAATAATAATTACAGTGGTGAATTGTTTATCTTCTTAGAATTTTTCTCAGGGTCTGGGTTTCGTTTTTCTTTTAACGAGTAATATTTTATGTTAAAACGTAATAAAAAAATCTCTCATTGAGGAAATACAGCAAATAAAACAAAATGTTTTTTTTTTTTTAATTTGGTTTTGGGATCAAAGATAGCTATTTGATGACGGAAAAAGCCAGATAATAAACATAAATTATGTCAGTGTTGTTGTGTGTATTTTTTTATTATGGAAGAAAGCATTTTGTTTTACTTCTCTTTCCGGTTATTTTTTTAAAAAATCTTTAAATTTTCGATACGCTTGCGCCCCCCTTGTAGGGTCATCGCGCCCCAGGGCGCGCCCCACACTTTGAGAAACACTGGCCTAGTCAGATCAACCACACCTTCAACCACATTATCAATTTCATCCGACTCTGGCACTGATTCCGCCTGAGTTTCAGTGATGAAAAAGAAGAGCTAGTTTTTTCTAGGCACCATTTAAAGTTTTTTTTTTGTGTGTGAAACTTCTTTCAAATATTGTCCGATTATTCTCATTGCATCTAAAACTTTGAATTGTTTCCAAAGTCTTTAATAAAAAGCCCATTGCTTTGACTCATAGCTTCATACCGATGTGCAAGTTATCATCTCATGCAATAAGCTTTGAAGGTTTTGATGATTTACTGATTGATCGGTTGTAGCAAATTGGTTGTATTGGGTAGCAAATGTTGCCGCGGTAGCTTAGTGGTCAAGGTATGGGATCTTGGCTGGCTTGTAACGATTTCGAGCCACGTACGACTAAAGACCCGCCGTAGGGAGCGATGCACGTTAAATCTGTCGAGAGCTCAAACGTCTTCCCGTAGGTGTAGTATGGTAGTTAGGAGAGAAGATGCCTGCTCAGGTGTTATCCTCTTCACTTGACAAAATTATGAGGTCCGTTGCCAAAAGTTCTTATGTCGCTGAACAGTGCGACGTTTAATATCACTCACTCACTTGGGTGGCAAATATTCAACTTTTACACGTGGGTCAAAATTTGTTAAACAGGATTCAGGGATTGAGTAATCGGGTTGTGAACCCCTCCAACAAAGGACAAATCGACGAGATTTGAAAATCGCTTAAATTTGGGTTTGCGTAAGTTGGGGTATTACTGGAGTGCAAAATTTTAAAAAAATTGGATTATTCAATTTCAAATTATTAAATGTGAAATAAAAAGTTTAAGCAAAAAGTTAAGGCAAGAGTAAAACACTAGACTATCAATGAAGATTTAAAATTCCTATTGTTGAGTACAACAACAGTCATAAACAACGTTTGTAAATTCTTACTAGAAATTCTAGCATTCAGAAAAATTTTCCCCGTTTTTCTCTATGTTCAGTAACCAAAGTAATTTTATCTTTCTAGAAATAAATAATAAATAAATTCAGATGTCAGTGTCTTATTTAATAGTAAAAAAAATACAATATTTTATAGTCTATCAACAAAATAATCATTCTTAATTACTTTTAATAAATTAAACACAACATTTTTTGAATTTTGAACTCTACATTAATTTTTGAATTTTGCTCAACGAAAAAATATTATAATTGTTCTTCATTTAGTATTTCATTTATTTTATTTTAGAATGATCACTTTTTATTTTAGCATTTGGAGTGAAATGAAGTAATTTTACATTTCTCTCTATTCTCTAAAATACGGTGTGTATCCAAGATTTTTAAATATAAGCTAATTTTCTTTTCCAAAATTATACTTTTTATAAAGCTTAGATTTACTTGTATCGTATTGTTTGTATTAAATCTTAAAATTTGCTCACGACACATTTGAGAAAAAGTAGCGCAAATGCCTATTTTTAAACTCGATGAATACAGCATAATGTTCTTCAATAAAATCAAAGTAATCTCATGTTTTTGGGCATTTATCGAGTCTAATAACAACAGTCTTCCACAGCATAATTACAATAATACCCACAAAAGTGTGCGTGCAGACACGTATTGAAGTGAAAGAGATTATGCAATCTTTAAAATCATACGTTTCAAATTCAAAAACCTTCATCGCGCACTTGCTCCTTGTTTAAACCATTATATCTCTCTTTAAATTAAAAAAAAGGTTTTTCTCTTGATGCCGTAATAAAGTTATTTTTTAATAAGGTATAGTTTAAAAAATTGATCATAAAAGTTCCAGCAATTTCCTGAAACATCTATATGTTAATCAAGTTCTTAAAAATAATTACAACCTGGCTGTGCAGGTAATACTTCCTCAAGTATTAATTGAAACGAAGTTATAATTCTAGGGATGGTGTTACTTGCAAATATATTACAATTTTTATCATAAAATAAATGCAATAGACAGTAATATTCACGTATTAAACATCCAGGTATAAAATAATACATGTTAATTACAGTTTTACAATTTGAGAAATAGGTATGAACAGTTGTATAATTTGTATAATGGGGGCTGGTCTGCAGTTAGACGGATATGGGGTGTTCCTATAGATTTATTTAAAAAAGTGAAAGTGTAATTAAATAATTATGCTTTTAGATAAATGTAAATAACATTTTGTGATAAAACAGGAATTAGTTATTCGTATCATAACATTTAATTCTACTTTCTAAGAAATACTTAGAAAAAAAGAATTATAAATTAATTAATATTAACATGAACATTTCTAATTAGTTTCGAGAAAGCAATTGAAAAGTGGTGCGTTTTTCAATTCACTTTAAGCAGCTTAGAAAATTTGTAAATAAAGTTACTTAAGTGTGAAAAATAAATGTGTGCAAGATTTTCCTTTTGATTTCTTATTTCCAGAAGAGTAAACAAATTAAAATTTGTTCTTAAAAAGTTTAGTTATAATCTTTTAACTCCAGTTAATCTTAATATCTTAATTTTTTTATTCATATGTACATTTTTGAAAAGCTTAATATTTCTATAAGTGACGTGTTCCTTTTTATTTTTCAATTTCTACTAGATTTTTTTGTAAAACTGTTTATAAATGTTCACTGTTGAGAAAGTTTTCCCAAATAAAAAAAATAAAAATAATATAAGTTCAAATTTTTAGAGCACTTAAAATAAAAAATGCATGCTTGTAACGGTAACTTTTAAAGTCAGAAGATACAATGCTATCATATTTCGAGAAATCTTTGTATTTATACAATTAAAAGAACAGACGATTAGTAATATAGCATTATACACAGTTCAATTATAAATGGAATTCCCATTATTAGTAAAAATTCCTTTTAAAATAGAAAATTGTTAAGATAGGTTTATGTCTATGGTTTTTTTCTCTGTTCACTTTACCTATCTTATTATTTTAATACTAAATTCATTAATCCATAGTTTCAAAATATGTTGAATTGTATTGTAATATTTACAATTTATTTCAGCTTAGAAACATAGAATATTCTATAAAAATAAATTTTATTTATATTGGTGCAAACAATAATACCAAGAACAGTCACACAAAATGCAATTCAGAAAAAATAAATTTTTAAAATATATGTTTAAATGCATATATATACGCTGTACGCTAAAAAAAGAAGAAAATCATCCTTTGTAAAAAAATTTTGAATTTAGTATAAAAATGTAAGACCTTTGTAAAACTGATACAAAGGGAAAATATAACATTTAATTTACTTTATGAAAAAACATACGCACACGAATTTCATCTGAAGTACTATATCATTAATAAAAAATGAATAGTTATAAATAAAAGAATACTTATATATTTCATCTGAAATTCAATTCGCTTTTACAAACGCTAAATAGAACTAAAAATTATCGGTGGAAAAGTTAAGCAACCTGTTTTGCATTAAATATAAATTTAAAAAAACAGTTACTTTTAAATTATTTGCAGGGCATGAAGATGTATTTATTGAATCTCATTTAGGTTTATTTAACTATTATAATCAACTATTATAATTTAATAATACTTTTTAAATGAAAATAATCCTCTAATAAAGCGACAGTTTAATATTTTATTTAATCATGCTGGTTTGAATATAGATAGCGAAAATTTACTTATTTAAAATTCATAGTCGTTTTACATTTGTCAAAAAATAAATAAAGGCTTCATTAATTTGCGAAAGACTGATATACTTACATAAGTTCTACTGGCAGTTATTTTACTTGTAATATTGAGATTATGGAGAGAGTTTTACTCTGTGTTGGGGTAGTAATTTAAAGATTTTTGATTAAAACTGAATTGTACTCATGTAACACACGTACAAAGTGTACAATTTATAGCAATAAGGGATGCAATCACCACAAAAAGATTTAAATTAGTAATTAAAAGCTGAATTTAAATAACTACATAAAATTAATTACTTTAATAAATAATAAACTTGAAAATTAGCCAGAAACTTTTATTTGTCTTTGCTTTTAATGTTATGATCTTTAAAATTCAAAATAGATATAAAGGGAAAGAATTGCTATTAGTGATCATTCGTAAATTGTATACCTCGATTTAATGTTTTTCCTTTTCATTTATCTAGTAGTAAAAAATTTGTTATTTAAAAAAATAATTCAGTTAGAAATTATTAAGTGTACAAAAATTGAAAAATGTGCATTATTATTATTTTTTTTAAAATAAATAAATTTTTTGAAGAATTCTAAATTATCATGAATTTTCCTAAACGATACCTTTCAAAAATTTCTTTTCGTATTTCTTTTAACATCGCTATGGAACAACAATTTTTAATTTGATGATATAAAAAAATAATTCCAGTCTACATCAAGTACTTTTTTTGTACTACCTAATTCCAGAAAAACAAATTCAAAAATCAATGTACATATAAGCATGTAATTATATCGCGGAAATACTGACATATTTTAACTTAGACAGTATCCAGACACGCAAATACGATATATCAGGTGTTTTTAAAATCACATTTATTTTAAAAAGTATAAAAAATGCTAGGAATAAAAATGATATTAAAAATGTACATTCAAAAGAGAGTAACATTTATTCCATGAATGATAGTGTGAATAGTGTGCGTAAAATGATACAAATTGAAAACTGTTATCACATTTATTATTGTTTTGCCTAATATTATAAAATATATGCCTCCAAGTTTAGGTTATTTGCATGTATCTAATGATTATATACACAAACGGATTATAACTTCTCTTTGTTTGATTTTTATTTATTTATTTTTTATTTTTAATTATATTAACATTCTTTTTTTTTCATTTTTCGTGTACTATGCATTAATTAATAAAGTTGTAATTTTTTTAACTTCTCAGTTCAAAAAGGAAAAAAAGGGGACATATATATTATATTGCAAACTATTGTACGATTAAGTAAGTGATTTTTTACTAATTTATTAATCTTCGTGTCAAAACATTATTAACTATTTCAGTGAAGTAAATAAAATACAATTTTTGTTTCAAAGAAACAGGTGTCTCTTAAACCGGAAAAAATTTTCTATATCTTTATAACATTTTATTTATTTAAAAACAAGAATTAAGTAAACAAATCTACTTGTCTTATTTTCCTTTTATTTAAAAAAATTAAATAAATTAGTTTTGTTTAAAACTTCGTGTGTCTATAACTGTCACATTTGTCAAGCAGCATTTTAAATATATGTGAAATTATCAAACCTAGCGAGTATGTGAAAAATAATCCGATTGAAATGTGCTTTTTTTCCCTGAGTTTGATACATAATAGTCTATACATCTGTAAAAATATCAGAAATTATAATATCGAAATTTAAAAGCATCAAAAATAATATAAGTAGATATTTATTACTGAATGGGAAGGCACAATTAAGAAGATATCTACTTTATACATTTTAAGTTACAAGAGAAGGTTGCCAGGTGTCATCTTCGTCAATTTTCGTTCGTTGCCAATAGTCCTCACATGTTGTCGCAATATTCGACGTAAATAAATAATTATCTTACTTAAATTTTTGAGAAATATTTTATATATATATAATAATTTTTAAGAAATATTTAAATTAACTCTTGTTTTTATTCTATAATAACAGAAATGTAAAATTCCAGGTTATTTAAATTTTCTGAAAGATATTTCCAAAATGTTTTTTACCAATGTGTTTTGTGTATTCTAAAATTTTAGTCGTAAATGTTTCCAGAATATGAAACACCAAAAAATTTTTTAATAATAATAGTGATTAAAATTTTAGAAAATAATAGAATAAAAAATTAAAAGTATTTACAGTAACAATACAGTAACATTTTCTACACTATAAAATGAAAGAGTACCCTCAGTTTCCCATAATATGGCTTGTCTGATGAAAATATTCTGTTTTGATATTGTACCATAAAGAAAGCTCGTTTACCCTGCTTCAATCAAATTTGTATGTTTAAAAAAATTGAAACTGCTCTACATAAAAATTCTATTTTTGTTTTTCAAAAAACATTGTTTCTGTAGATGTACAGTTTTCTTCTCTTTACTTATTTATACTAATTTTTCATTAAAATATTATTTTATTTGTTTCTTAATATAAATATATTGCAGAGCTTCTTTTAAAAAACTATTGCTAAGATAGGCGATATTATATTCCGCCTTTTAGTTAATTTGGTTTAGATAGTATGGATATCAAACAAAATTAAGTTTGCTGTAGAAAATGGGGAATCATTTTATTTTGGAAAAAACCAAAAGATTAGAGAGCGAAAAACTGTAGTAGATATTGATCTTTTTTAAAGATCACTAACCTAACGACTCAGTGATCAAAGAGAAGTGTAGGTTCTAGATTGTAGATAACACATAAAAAGAACTAAATACAGTTAAGACCAGCGCATGTTAAATCTGTGAAAAACATAAATATTTTTTTTAAAAAATGACTTAAAAATCAGGACAGAAAGATGCTTATTAAAAAAAGGCATTATGATTATAGTCAGTATTGTAGATGCATGTTCTAATGAACCGATTTTTTTGTAAATTTAGCGAGTAATTGTTAAGGCGACACCTAAAATCAGGGTTTTCTCTTCAAGAAAAGTACCTGTACAATTTTTTGATGTGATGAAAAATTTTACATTATGTCAGAAAAAACATTTGTTAAATTATTTGTCGTATATTATTGATTATGGTTCTAAATTATAAAACTAGTTGTTGTAACTCTTTTATGTACAATACAAAGTCCATTAGATCTAGAAAACTATATAAAAATTGCACAAATTTTGAAAGCTTGAGTGAGTATTGAAAGCACGTCTTTGATAAAAGCCAAATATACTACAAAATCTTTTTTGGTTTGTTTTTCTACAACAACAAGTATTTAATTTTTTTGCGAACCAAAATTACACTACATTCAGATAACTGTTTAGTTATGAATATTTATTGAGCGTTATTTTAGGGAATAATTCTTGATAGCTCTTTGCCTTGATTACATTCTGTTTTTTTATTTTTAATTTAAAAGGTTCCTTGTGATTCAAGCTTTACTGGAAAGCTACTAAATATTGACAAAAAAAATCACTTGTTATTGCATAATAAATTAGGCTAAATATTAAGTATAATTATTTCGATAATTTATCAATTTTCTTCCAAGTGTGACTTTAAGGTATCCGACTAAGTTTGGAACCGTGGATTTTAAAAAGTGCATAAATGAATAATTTTCATAATATTTAATGTCAGTTAGATTAGAATGCATATATAAAACTTTTTTAAGGATATTATGACAAAAAAATTATTTAAATACAATATTTTGGCAAAAAATTATCTTAGAATAATCTTCTTTTAAAACGTTTTCCTTTTATAGGAAATGCTTCTATAATAAAAATATTTTGCTCATATATAAAGCAAAGGCTTCTCCCGAGAGTCTGAACCAAGAATTATGAAAAATTCACATAATTTTCAGAGTTACTACCAAGTGAAATAATTATTAGCGTTTTTTTTTCTTAAAATTTCTCCCCTCTGTTGTAGTAAAATATGGATAAATCCACTTCTAAGTTGTATATTTCAAAAATTCTAGTTTAACCTCTGTACAGAGGTCTAACATACAGCAAGTTTCATAAAAAGATATTGTTTCGAAAATGGGTCATTCTATGTTCATTTTTTGTCAAAATATTGTACTTAAATAATTTTTTATTGTAATAAATTCTTAAAACAATTTTATATACGTTTTCTAATCTAGGAGATACTAAATATCATAAATATTATCCATTTATACGCTTTTGCAAAATCACAGTTCCGGACGTAGTCTAACCTTAGGCTAACTTTAATAAACTGTAATAAAATAAATGTTTCATGCTGGCTCACGTTTCGGGTATCCTTTCTGTGGAACAATACTAAAATCCTGATTCTTAGTCTGACTTGCTGACTAAACGTAAATAACTGTCAATTCGCTTTTACAGTAGCCTTTCTTAACCTTTTCTCACAATTTAGCTCTAGGAATCCTCCTCGTTTTAACATCCTTACACTTTAAATAGCAATCGTAATTTACATAAGTCACTGTTTTTTCGTAATGTAACTTTCGAGGATTTCATGCAATCAGTCGCAGAGAGCAAAATGCTCTTCAGAAGCGATGGAAATTTATTGTTGAAAAACAATCCTTAAAATACAGGATTCAGCAACAATATCCGCAGAATAAATCTCAGAAGGTCTTCATACCTTTTACTGCGTTCATACACAACTATCAGTGTCTAAAATAAAAGTATGTTAAAGATTATTTACAAAAGCACTCGCTTATTCTATTCAATAGCCGAAGTAATAACTAATTGTTGGTCTATTCTTCAAGATCAAATCAATACTACTCGGCAACGGTCAAAATAAGACTAACTCAGTTTCGGCGAGGGACTCCTTATTTATAGGCGAAACGGATCTTCCGAGAAAGAACCACTAATGTCATAGATCGTGATATTTGTAGATTTCTCCAATAACTTCCAGATGAATCCATAGGATGACGAACCCGCCAAAAATGGTTGCGAACATGGTCACCAAAAATGATGCCAACTTGACTCTATCGCCATGACTTCGCCAAGTTTCCATTGAATCGCCATTATTAGGCAAGGAACGCCGTTGCTTGCGAATATTACAGTTTTAGCACAAAATAAATACAACAGAAAGTAATGTTAACGTATTACACATCCACATATAAATTATTTACAGTACTTTAAGGGTTGTTTACACAAAATTCTCTCTCTCTCTCTCTCTCTCTCTCGTAACACAATATGATGAGGATCTGAAATCAGTCAAACAATTCATAAAAGATTTCCTTTGAGGTTAAGTTTGAAAACGCGTTGAGAATCCGCTACAGGTGTATCAATCCATCACACGAATATTCAGAATAATTTTTCTTGCTCCAAAAATACAACAAATCCTTCACCACTTAAAGTAATAAGTTAATAAAAGCTTCATACGTGTATCATTATCGAAAGATTTCTAATTTTCAGAACTTTTCATTACATTTTCTGTCTTGTCTCACACCACTTGAAACGTCGTTTCAGATCATAAGCGTGCGCGTGTGTGTTTTGATCTTATCACACTAATTGCGTGGGTGGAAATTATGGATAATCGTGTTACGCATTCCTTCACAGTTGATTATCCGAAAATTTTGTTCCTTGAAAATTCTTAATGAACCTCAGAGAAATTCTTACTGGACGTTCTTAGTTCTTAATCTATGGAGCGTGTTATATAGAGAGAGGGTGTTAAGTCGAATAAGTGCTGATTCTTTCCTGTCAATGTGGCAAATGATGAGGTTTCACTTATAAATATTTAAAAACTTAATTTAAATATTTTATTTTATTTACTTAATTTCAATCATCAGAGCCCTGCTGTCTTCAGTGTTTTTGCCAGCATCAGTTATCTTAACAGTTAACTGACACGATATAATAAAGTATATGACTAATATTCCTTCATTTATTTTTAAATAGGAATATGAAAAAATTGAAATTTTTTTTGCAGAAGCTATATAATATTTAAAGAATGTATTTGTTATCTGCATATTAATGTAGTATTCACGTTGTGAGTTATGGGTAATACTATTACTGATGTCGAATATTGAAGTTACTGGAGAACTGATGGAATAACATCGGAACGTGCTCTCCAAATTTCCCCATCACGTGCATCAGCCTTTCTAAATGAGGGGTGTATAAAGGCTCGGTGACTTGACAGACACTAGTAACTGTAACCGTAATAATGAACATTTAGAGAAGACGATAATGAAACGTAAAATTTGGAGTCATTTGAATCACCTGCCTTAAAGGCTTATATTCATTTCCACTCCAAAGCTGGACCCATGGCATAATGTGGCAGTTATAATAAGGTAAAATATAAACTCAGATGCCATATTCGTCTCTTGATAATGACTCAAAGTGTCTATATGAGAGGTTCCCAAACTTTTTGTTTCATAGACCCCTAGCCATATTTTTTGGTTTTGGGTAGACCCGTGCTAACCTAATGTTGAGTTTTGCAAATTTATCAACCTAAATCTCTTTTTCATAGCTGTGTGTGTATACAGCTATTAACATTAAAAGATTAAATTCTAGGGGAGTTTAATATTTATATAAAATTTAAGAAACTCATGATAATTAAATATTAAAATTTGATTAATTCATAAAATAACTTATCAGCAAACAAATGTTTATAATGGGAAGGATGAATTTGGTACTTCAATAACAAATTTTCAATATTTTGCATCAATCTTGTCAGGTTTAACCCTAAATCTCCTCGGTTAGTAGAGCTCATTCTTTTACTTTCTTTCTTTTGGAGGTAGGCAACCGCGCTGAAACTCATTCTAACTAGGAAAAGCAATAAAAAATTTTCTCACAATAGTCCATAATTCGGGATAAATGACAGGAATGTATTTTAAAGCCAAAATTGCTGACATCCGTTTGTAAACTTTAATTCCAGGTCTCCGTTACTGCCTATTCCGATCAGTTCCTCTTTTAACATGACAGGTTTTTTTTTCAATATGACCATATGAATTCATTACCTACTGTGATAATTAACATAGCCAAAGCATTCTTAAACCTAGTTTCAAAATCTGAATAAAGGGCATTTAAATGCTGAATATTGGTTATAACGTCATTTTTCTGGCAGATTGTCTGTGGTTATTGAGAAACTGGGAAAATTTGCGATGTCCAATATTATACTCCTTTAATTTAATTCTGACAAGAAACGTTGAAATGATGGTCCTTGTTTTAATTATAAAATTTATGCTGCCACCTTGTAACTACAAATTGACTTCATTAATTTAGTAAATTAGTAAAAAAATCTCTTAAATAGGTAGTTTTGGTCTGGTAGGTAAGTAGGTTTGGATAGATAAAATCTGGCTTCCATTTGATTAATTTTTTTAAAAAAAAATTAAAATCACGATCTGGTTTAAGGAGAGCTTCTGTCGTAGACCCCCAGTTACGCTTCATTTACCCCCAGATTATCTTTTCACTGACGTGGAAGCCTTGCAGGTCACCAGAGACCCTTGGGGGTCGATACAGTCCACTTTGAGAATCCCTGGGCTAGATCCATCATTAGTCAACTGTTTCTGGTGAAAGGCTTAATTGAAAAAAAATCTGATATCGATGAAGTTTAAACTAATTTATTTTTCTTCCGATAAATTTAAAATAAAAATAAAGTTTGGTTATGAGATTTGCCCGTAATGTTCTTAACTATTTTATATTATTAGGAAATTCGAAGATAAAGCACTTAAATTAAGAACTAAATAATTATTTTTGTAAAAAAATAAGTTATTTCAAATTACGTAATTACATCTCCAACTCTCAACAAAAATTTCACCATTAAACTACATTATTCTCTTCATATGACAGCATCATAGAAAAGCTTAGTCCATTAAAACCAGTAGATTCATTTCACTTCAGCTCTTATTTTTTTGAACGTACCACTTGTGGAAATGATCGTGAGCTTTCTGCAAAAAGTAGAGTCCACGAAACGGAATAAAACTTCATTCAAAGAAGAAATATACAAGTAAGAGAACTTTGGTCTCGGTTTTGTTTGGTTCAGGTGACTGGTTCATAAAAAGCTCTTATGCTCAAAAACTAGATGATGCAACCGACTTCGTTAAGTGAAAATAATAAAATCAATAATAACGAAATAAAAATCTTTTTATAAGAAGCTTCAAAAATAAAGGGACCCTTTCTCTTGATTTAGCATTTGCCTTCGGTACCCTCGTGCTTATGGTCACGAACTCCTGGAAAACACTGTTTCTATCGAGTTGTGATTTGGAGTCGCACAACTACTAAATACCTGGATGTAGAAGCTGATGCCCGTTCAATATATCGATGCTTGGAATCACCGCATTGACGTGATGGGGAAATTTGGAGAGAAGGATAGCGTATCAGGTGTCGTCCTCGTCTATTACCCGTAGTCTTAACTCTTTCTCGACTGGTGTATCATATATGTACTAATCTCAAACGCCCTTATCAGACGGCAGGCCGTTCAATGCACCGTTCTGTGGGGATGACCAATCCTGTATAACTAGTACGAAACGTGATTCGCCAGTGCCGTTGGCATTTTAGGTGGATGCATATGCGACACACCCATCTCTACAATCTTTTCCATTGATCAGTAATTCACCGTCGTGCTGAAAAGGTTAAAGTATGTGTTTCTGGCGTCAATAGGCTTCGCGTTGGTTCAAAGGGTGAAGTAATTAACTTATGAATGAATGAACTAATTCAATGCCTACTATTAGTTCACTATCTCTCAAAATCTTGCTTAAAATTTCAATTGTTAATAAAAAACATTTTATGTACCGTAATTTTACGTACCGTATGCGTATAACGCACACCGATCTATAACGCGCGCCCCCTTTTTTACGAAGGAACCTGCACTGTACGTTAACAATGCTATTATGTCTTAATGTCATTTATTTGAGGCATTGTTCCAGGATTTTAAGAAAAATAGTACATTTCTAGAAAAACAACCCTTTTAGTTCGTAAGTTATGACATTTCTTTTAAATAAACAGTATTACGATGTTTGTAGAAGCCTCCGTATTTTTTATGCACTTCTTTTTTTTATTTATGAAGCTATCATCTTTATATCCGGCGTATAACGCGCACACGTGAATTTCGATCATATTTTTTTGTTTAAAAGTGCACGTTATACGCCGGATTTCACAGTACACGATTGTTTTGGATGACAATACGATACTTTATTGATAACTTATAAAAATTAATTGCAACTTAATATTGCGATTCGGTCATATGTATATACATATTTCTATTAATTGTAATTATTTGATAAAAAGTAACCAAAATAAAAATGTTCTTTGTTGACCTAAGTTGAAATTGACTTTATAAAAATTATTTTTTTCACATTACTTGTTTTTTATAGAACAATGCAAAATTTGACGGTATACTCCGCAATTTTGAACTAGAGTAAAAAATGGAGGATGACATCCGTCTGTACATTAAAAACCTTTCATAATTGCCTTGCATTAAATCTTTGAGGCCTATTTCCGTCTTCTTCCCAAGAGATTCTTGGTAAAAAATAAGGACTCGAACTCGTGACTATGATCTCTTTCATGAAATTTGCTTTATACTGTTACTACCGTAGTTTCATAAATATCAAGGTGCGTTAGGTTTGATTATTTAGCTAATGGCTAAAACAGTAAATGAAAAAAAAATCATTTTTCGAATCCTTCCGTGTAATTGAAAGTGCTTAAAATACTCTTACACCGCCACATTATAAAGATGATTTAGAGCGGTGTTGGAGAGTTTTATGGGAGTTTATTACGATCGTTTTTTCCCCGCATAAACAACTACTAGACACTCTTTAGAAAATCGCTTAATTAATCAACTAGAAATTTTCCACATCTTCTCACGATACACGCTGTTATTATTAATACTGCTTTAAAGATTTAGGTTCTTCAGTTAAGGTGAAGAAGTTAAAGTAGTAGTGTGTAACAAAACATGCAATTATTAGTAAAATGTGAGCTTTCGTGTCTTCTACTATCAGAAGTTTCAATTTTTAACTGTTTTAAATAAAAAGTCCGTGTTATTGCCTGCCTGTGTAACAATTTAATGCATTAAAAACTGTCTTAATAAAGGTAAAAATTAATTATGTTTCAGTTTTAAAATTATAGTTATCAATTTTATTAATTTGATACATAAAGGGTTAAAATTATTCTACTAAAGTCTTCCGGGAACTAAGCCTAAAATATAAGCTTCAAAGTAATAAAAATATTTTCTAATAAAAGAAACAATTTTGTAATATTAAAACATCCCATGGTTATGTAAACATATTCATGTAACAAACTGTACTATGAAAAGTGGGTTTTTGCAAAAGAAATATTTTTGAATTACGCACTGTATCGCAAAAACGAAATTCACCATCAAAAATTCTAAACATCTATCTTGCAGAACAAGGGTCCTCAACCCGTGACCCACTGAAGGCATTTTAGTAGCCCTTCATTTGAAACTGACGCAATTTCAAAAGAAAAACAAACGCCTTGTTTGCTTTTTGTTGCAAAAAACGCCATTTTTTTCTGTTATTCTTGGTATTTGATACATTTTTATTGATATGCTTGATTTCCATTCTAGATAAAACTTTCTTAAAATGACGAATTTTTCAAAAATTTCACACACGTTGCTTCTTAAGTAAATTTAAACAGAAAAAAAATCTGGCTATGCAGAAATCCTCAGAAGTTTTCAGAACAGAAATACTTTAACACCTTGAACACGCATATTTTAATTTGACTTCCATTTAACGTTTTGTGAAACTGATATATATATATATATATATATACAAATCTTTTACACCATGTCTTCCCTTAGAATCAGTTGTAGTTTTGTAAAACCAACCCCTCCCTTTCTGTTTTTAAGTTTCCTGACTGCATTATTCTTTTGACAGTCGTGTAGCCCACGAATCCTCGAGTTTTAAAGGTTGAAGATCCCTATTGTAGAAGGATATGAAATATGGTAGATTCAAATACAAAACTAATTTTTTGCATCTGATTTGCAAAAACAAAACTTTTGCTCCTGTGTAACACTTTAATATGATACACGATGATACCAGTAGCGTAAACAGACCTCTCTTAGAGGAGGAAGGTTACATTCTAAAAATCTAAGAAAGACATTGGCAAGAAACCCCCGAGGCGTAAGTTATCTGGTAAAAATTAAAATAACCAATTGACTTTTTTTTGGGGGGGGGAGGCGTTGTAAGCCCACTTTTGTGCACACCACCGCATGGTACTCTCGTAAACATACTGATTTTAAATTAAATTTTCAAGTGTGCCTAGGCGTTTGGGTCCAGCCAGTGAAGGTGGCCGCGGTAGCCGAGTGGTATAGGTATCGGACTGTGGCTTGCTTTGTCACAGGTTCGAGCCCAGTACCACTAAAGACCCGCCGTGTAGGGCAGCGATGCACGTTAAATCTGTCGAGAGCTGAAACGTCCTCCCGTTGGTGTGGTGTGGTAGTTAGGAGAGGGGGTGCCAGCTCAGGTGTCGTCCACGTCACTTGACCATGGTTCAAATTACGTGGTCCGTCGCCGTTTGAACAGTGCGACGTTAATATTCAATCAATCAATCAACCAGCCAGTGAAGTTGCAATCAATTTGATCGAACTCAACCCAGCTTGTCAAAAAAACATCAAAATTGTGCACATATGCCCATCTGAAAGTTATTGAGATCAGAAATAAATTAAAGTAAGTTATTTATTATTAAGTACCCAAATTGTTTATCCCAATTCTTACCGATTGCATCAGATTAGAATGAATCTGTCTGGAACGCGAGATGTTACGTGAAGTTAAAGTGATGTGATGGAATGAAGTTATTTCATTTGACAAATTGTTTTAATTAGAATAAAATAATGACTGAAACTCTTCTTGTGAGCAAGTAACTCTTTCGAGACTTTTCCAATCCTTGCAATCAGAAGTTGTAAGAAATTATATGTTTTGTTTAATAGAAAGCATTCAGTTAGAAGATGCAATATCACCTCGAATGAATTAATTTTAAGATTGATAAACTTTATGTAAAATTAATTTGCAATTAGAAGTTAAATTTCGAAAGTTTTTGATTTTTAAAAAGTGTATTTTGAGGATTGATTACTTTGGTTTATTGTGTTGTGATGGTTTCTCTCTATTCGTCTGAGACATTACTCAAAAGTTACAATATTGTTTTAAAAATTATACATCAAATATTTATTGTAATTATTTAAAATCGAATCTTTCGAAAATTTCAAATGAATAAAAGGCTTAATATTTTCTGGGGAAATATATTAATTTCTTCAACATTTCAAGCAACGTTTCAAGAGGTTTCGTTCAGACAACAACGAATTCCTGAAATTCCATGAATAACAATTTTTTATGAGCCATCAAAAGAGTTTTTTTGTCACTTTAAAAAAGTGTATCACCAACTTATTTTCAAAATTTTGTCGTAATCATATAATATGCTGAAAAGGCACGGTACCCTGTGAGAATATTTTTTTTTTAGTTTTCTTTTCCTTTTTACGTTAGGGGCCAATATTTTCAAAAACCCCGTTTAAATGAATATTTTTCCTAAAATTTAGAGTCGTTTGAAGTACTAGAATATATATATAAAACTGTTTTATGAATATTATTATCAAAAAAAATTACGTCATATTTGTAAAATGTTCTCCTTTTATGAAAAATGCTTCTATAATATTTTATTTACACACACACTGCTAGGATTTCTATACTAGGTTTAACTACAATTTTTGAAATACATGATTTGGATGAGGATTTATCCATATTTTGATATATCAGAGAGTAGAGAAATTTTTACTTAAAAAAACACCAGTTATCATTTCAATTGAGAGCAATTCTGAAAATAACGTGAGTTTTTTTCAAAAATGCTAATCCAGATTTTATTCAGGTTTTAGCTGTATATAAGCAAAATATTATTATTTTAGAAGAGTTTTTCTATAAAAGAAGAATGTTTTGAATATATGTCGCGTTTTTCTATTCACATTTTGCCGAAAAGTTGCATTAGAATAACTTGTTATTGCAGCAATATTCTCAAAACATTTCTATATGTATGTACTAATTTAAGTGAAACTAAATATAAAAAAATATTCATTTATTCGCTTTTTTAAAATCACGGTTCCGAAAACGTTGTCAGATAACTAAAGAAAAGATTTACGTGCACCATATTTGAACACACATGAAATTACATTTTAGAAGAAAAACCCAATTACAAACAAGAGTTTAAAACATAAAATTTTGCAGCTATAAAAACATAAACTCAAATTTTAACCAAGATTAGAAATAGAATTAAATTATATAGATCTTTAAACACACAAACAGTAAGATCGTTATGCTTATCTTGTGATCTTCACTTTAACCCTTTCTCGACCGCATCATGATTTACTACAGTTTTTTTCATGCAATATTTTTTTTTGAATCACTACAATGAAAATTAAGAAATATACATTAAAAATACTCAAATTTGGGAAATTTAATTAGTTAGAGCTAATTAATTAATTAAAGATAATCAACTGTAAAAATAATTATATTCACTGTTCACTTGAAATAAATAGTCAAATCATTTTCTAAGGTCTTCATTTACAAACAAAGAAAATAAAACACTTATATTTTGACATTAAATACTTTTTCGGAACAAAAATAACAATCTCTCTTCGCAATGCGCTGAAAACGCAATATCTGTTATAAAGATATTCTCCTTTCTCGCTAAAATATTCATCATAGAAACCGTGCTGCCATATATCTTGGAAGAGGGGACTTAAAAGAATATTCCTGCTTAATATCGTCAGAGTATTCGTAAAAATGTTTATTCTATGTAATTTTAAAGTGAGTGGTACTTATAAGTACCGTCGGTAGATAAAGGGTTAAATGACCTGAACTGTCGAATTTCTGATTAGTTTTCCTTTATAATTTTTATTCTTTTCTTTTCTCTCTTTCTATATTTTTCTTCTCCAAGACATCGACAACTAAGTATGAGGCCTGAACTTTTCAAAAAATTTTTCTAGCGCAACTTTTATTCACAATAATCCTCCAGTTCGTGATTTGTAAGAACTAAATTTCTTTTGACGCAGTCGGTCCATCTGAGATTAGGGTAGGTCAACATCCGTAAAGTTTAGTCAAGAAAATATATTTTGAAGTATAATCCTCATTCCAACGGATCACTTGACCAGACCATCTGATTCTTTTCTAGTTTGATAAAATTTCTACTGCCTGATTCCCTAAATATATGCTAAAGTTCTAAATTGGATCTTTTAAGCCGAGTTCCAACAACCTGTTTTCCATCAATAATTCTCCTCTAGCATTTTACTTTTAAAAAGATATTTTGTAATCACCGTCAAAAATCCCCATCATCATCCCTCATTTTTTTTCTTTTTGTCACTGTCCATCTTTCGGATAAATAGGAGTCTTATATAAAGCGATATTTCATTTTTGTTTTTTATCAGGTTCGATTTTAAATATTTTCTCTATCAAAAGGAGCATCGATTGCCAATACTGATTCTTTTCTGGATTTCCGTCGTGATGTTATTGTTGATGATAACTTCCCAGCCCATTTTAGATTGATAAAACTAGGAATTTTTCCAAATTTCTAAGCTTCGTTTTCCTCATAAGTAGTATAATCTGCTTTTATATATCTATGCATACACTTGATTTTATTTTTGTTAACTGGAAGATGAATTTTGCGTCAGACTAACCACCTGATCGGAATATCTGCTCATGCACCTCAGCGTCCAAGGTCACGTATACTGATATACGCACAGTAGAGACTTTGGCTCTCATGGGATGTTGCGCCATTGAATTTAGTTTTTTGAAAGATCTATTTTTCCAGCCTCATTTCCATGGGTCCCAAATTTTTGTTTCAGATCCGTAAGCGTCATTGTAAAATTAACTATATTACCTACAAACACTAAAATTTGATATTTTAATTCATTTTTGAAGTAGGGTTCTTTTGGTATTTACCTTGGAATACAACAGGTATAGGAATACATGTAGTATTTTTAAGTGAATATATGAAACTGTATATTTTCCAAAAGCTGTTTATTTAATAAAAATTAAGCTCTATTTACTTAAATATACATTTCCCCTATGATATTTTAATGCTTAGATGTATGTCTTAATAAAGTTCAGATCTTTAAAATCATTAAACTATGATACGGAATTTTCCAAACTTTCTTCATTTTCCAACATCTTGTAAAAACTGTACTGTGTTTTAAAACAAAATAGTTGGTTGGCGAAAGATGCATTGGGTAGCCTGAGTGCTAGAAAATTTCATATTTTAATTCATTTGACTTCGTAGATGTTTTGTGCGGCGTATGCGGCCGAGCGTTGTCATGGAACCGAATTGGGCCATGACGATTAACAAGTGATGTTCGTATAATTTTCGATTTTTCATACATTTCATCAATGCACAAGCAATATAAAAGATACGGTTCGATTAATTTCCATCAATGCATTCAGCGCATGATTTTTCACAGATTTTCTATATCTTCCACGCAGTTCACTTTGTAGGGGCAAAATCAACAGACCGAATTTTTTTAAACCAACGTTACGCTTTTCGAGCGTTATCAGTATTTTCCCCAAATGCCTGGTTTATATATTGAGGTCAGCTTTTGTAACATCATTGCTAAGTTTGTACCAGTGTCAAAAATTAACACGAATATCTATAAAATCCATATCCTTTCGAAATTCGAAGTAACTAACAAAACAGAAAACTTTTGAGAGAATCCTCTTTTTTGAAATGGGACTCTGGCAACGGGCAATACGACTTAAAACGAGATGATGCCAAAAAATTTAGAACGAAAACAGGAAGACAAACATTAATATGTAAAGAAAATCCAACGTATCATATGCACCAACATTTTTCTTTTCTCAAGAGCTAAGTAGAAAAGTATGCACATTAACGCATCATTTTGGTCTACTCCAGTGCTTCTCAAACTTTCTATACTTGCGACCCAATTTGGAATCCTAATTTTCATCGCCTCCTCCTCCATACAAAAACAATGCATTGAATTCAATAATAAAGTATTTTGATGTAAAACTACAATATGACTTTAATTATGAACCGTACAAATTATCATGAGAAGTATTAAATTTCGTATAGAACTTTATGAATGCCCATAGGGCCACTGGAAATTATTAACCTTTTGGTTAACTTATTATGAGACACAGTGTGTATGCGGTACTGATACATTTATAAGTGTATTCTATCAGTGTAAACTTGAATTTTCTATTTTATTATGTCCGAATGTATTTTGTTTTGCTTATTTTCAGAAAATTAATAATATTTTTTAAATCTTTTTTTTCGACTTTTTGATCTACTCGCGCCCCCCTTGCAGGGTTATCACGCCCCCTTTAGGGAAGCGCGCCCCACAGTTTGAGAAACACTGGTCTACTCTCGATCGGTCGTCATTTATCCAATTTACTGTAAATTCTCTTTATGATACAGTAGAGTCCCGGAAACTGGGCACTCCACAACCTGGCAGTCCGGATAACTCGATTACACCTGGATGTGCAGAAGCCGGTGAAAATGGCGTCGAATAATGGTAGTAGAATGATACTGAGCAAGACATTATGTCTGGTGCATAAATCGTTGCTGTTGTTCCGATTAAAGAAAAATTGACGGAAAATGCTGAAAACTGTACAATCCCCTAAAATATTACATAGTGAGGGACCAAAGACCACGAATAAAGAACGAACCCCCTTCAGTATTTTTAACAATACTGTGTCTTTTTAATTGAGGCAATATCTCTTCGTCTTCGTGATGAAGCAGCAAAATGGAAAGTACAACAGGACATTACAGACTTCTTTAACACTAGGAAAACTGAAACTTTGTATGTACCCAAAATTTTGTATGTTGCCCCAAAGCAGTCAAAATGACTGCATTGTAGAAGAATAACTAATGTGTAAAAAAATTTGTTGAAAATTAATTTTTTATATTTTTATATTATTTACAGTCATATAAAAGGTTATTATTAAATATTAACAATAAAAATTTTTCACTTCACTTAGAATTTTTTAGAATATATTTTTTCTAAGAAATTGTGTCATATACATCATTGTTTTTCTAATTGCATTAAAAAGCAGTCAAAAGGATTTCCTTGGGCAATCTAGTGTTAAAAATAAGTAGCGTTTATACAAAGTTGGCTACTTGATTTTTATTATAAACATCTTTATGCGTCCCTGAAGTACGTACTTTTCCTTTGGGAGTTTGAGCAGTTTATTTTCTGTTGTATTCTCAAGAAAACAATACATACAAGTTTAGTACGATATTTTCTGCGGAAACACACTTAGTTGTTGTTTTTTATCCCATTCTCTTTTGACCCGGCCTCTTTTTACGAACTCGTTCTCCTTTCAGTCCACATTAGGTTGCGTTTTCAAGATTCTGCTGTATATTAAACTCAGAGAAGCAACCAGTAAATAGCATATCTGGTTTTTGTATAAAAAAGCCCCAGAATTTTTATTTTACATGCTAAACTTCATATTCCCCATAACTTATTCAGAAATATAATCTGAAACCGAACATTGCGTTGATTGCAACAAGATAATTAGTAATGCGTTTCTCTCTGCCATTCCCCAAAGATAACTTTCATGGCCAAAATTTATTCCTATGAACCCAAAACTAACCTCAAAGACGCCCATTTAATGTGATATTAATTACCTTTTCGCCGTATTTAATTTTACGCCGTCTGGAGGCTGATTTCCGTCGCCAGAATTTAAATTCGCTCGCACAACTGTTAGCGGCAACAGCGTTTGTTAGCCAAGGACGATATCAAATTCATTCAAAATACCAGAAAATAGCTGAATTGCTGCTTTGGTATTTTTGTGACTCAAGTATGTTTCATATCATTTTTTGTTTATAAAGTTAGACATATTTCTCGTAGCTGTGATGTGTATTTTATCCAAATGCTGTAAGCTTTATGTTTCAGAATTTCTTTTCATTTTACATCTCCAGAAACTTACTATTAAAGCACTTGAAACAAATCCAAAATACATTTTCTGGAAAGAAATGCGTGTGATGTTATACATTATATACTTGTTTAAATTACTGCTTCGAAAATGAATAAATCCGTTAAGGATTCATTCGTAAGAAGAAAATCCGGATTACTTGTCTTTGAACCTATAACTTTTTTTCCAATAAGTATTGCTTAAAGATTTTAACTTTCTTTTTATTAATAAAAAACTCACTGTGAAAATAAGACAATTTGTAATGTTTTAATTAATGAGTACTGATAAAGTTAAAAACTTAGACTACATTACGCTTATATAATGTTTGATGAAAATAATGTGAATAAATTCTCACGAGAAAGTTAAAGTTATTGGCTGCTAACATAAATCATTACGTTGAACATATCTCTTCCCATATATAAAAAAGTTTTTAGTGGTTATGTAATAAATTTGTTTATTTATCTTACACACGATAACAATAATAAAGAGGCAGTAAGTTCTGTTGAAGATCATGTTTACAAATTATTATGCTACAGTATCCGCCTGAATATATAAATTAATTGGGAACGCTACCCGTTAAACTGAATACTAAATTTGAAATTAGGCTGTATTGTCTCGCTATTAAGAAATTTATGAATTGCTTATGGACTGTGTAATGGCACAAGATTGGCAGTGAAAAAGATTCAGAAGAATATACTGCAGTGTGAAATTTTATCAAGAGATAAGAAAATCGAAATTGTATGTATACCAACGATCACGCTAAAATTTCGAGAGGACTTGGACATGTCATTCGCGCGTACTGAAACGTACACAATTCCTTCTAAGATTGACATTTGCCTTGATTATTGATGTTGTTGTTTTCTGATGCCACCTGTCTGACGTAGTCAGATCGAGGCCCACGAAATTCATCGTGGCATGGGCAAGAGGTACGCCTGTCGTTGGCCTTGAGCACCATACAGGTGACAGTGCGATTTTAGCTCGGCGAAATTCCCCGAAGGGACGATAGATGGCGACACGACCTCTATCTCCACCTCCACAATTTCTGCATGTAAACTGAAGGGGAGGGAAATATTCTCCAGTCCCTGCGCTCGTGATTAAGCCCACAAGACTACGGACCCACTGATTTAACGAGCACGTACTCCGTGTGTACTCGGAGGGTGTTTGGTGGCATCGGGTATCGAACCCAGGCCTTCCGGTCTGGAGCCCGATGCTCTAACCACTAGGCTACCCCCGGCCTTGATTATTGATAAATCACAGGGGCCGAGTTTTGAAAAAGTCGATTTATGTGTAGCATCGAAGGAGACAATATTTACTCAGGGACAATAGTTTGTGGCTCAGTCAAGGTGCAGAAGCAAAGACGGAAAAAACTCCAATGCAATTTAGAGTAAAAGGTAATTAGAAACATTGTTTTTGAAACAGCACTAAATTGAAGGACAAATTGAAATGCGGAGACGACGATTTGAAATTTATTTTTTCCTGCTTACAATGTGTTGAAAAATGATAGAACTATGTGATATATGTAAATTACAGTTTAACAATTTGAGCATTAAGTATGAACAGTTGTATAATATTTACTATAGGGATTGGTCCACCGTTATACTGGCAGGGGGTACCCCCCCACCCCACCCGGTTTATGTAAAATAAATCCTTAGTTTTTTTTTTATATCATCATTATTTCGAAAGTACATGTGACAAAACTGTACTCCGATTTTTAATTCTGTATTTTAATTTTCGTAATACCTTCGAACTGAATGCTTAGAGCTTTTCACTTACCGCAAAATCCGGAGTATGAGGCGTACTTTTAACACAAAAAATAAAGGTCGAAATTTAAGGGAACGAGGGAAATTTAACGAAATTTAAGGGTAGAATTTCGCGTTGAACGCTGGGTATAAATATAATAAAAAGGAATTATATATAGAAAAAATTAGACTTCTACATACATCAAGATACTATATTTTTATAAAAAGAAATAACGTTCCGTATGATATTAAAGGGCTATAGTTCTAGAAGTCCACTATTTTTTCTCAAAGAAATGACTTCAAAACATAACAGCATTGCACACGCCTATTGTTGATTTTTTCGTGAAACAGAAGATGCGCGTTATACGCCGAGTTTTACGGAAGGTAGTACATTTCCTGAATTATGGAAGTGATATTTCCTTTCATATACACATATTCTGTAACAATATTTCATTTCATATGTACTTTCATAAATACATATTCGCTGGGTGTTTCATATTCCCATATGACTATATACTGTTTTTAGATTTTTGATATCTATGTCTATCAAATATAGTTCTAAGCTTTCATTTTATAAAAATAAAAAAAAACACTTCTATAATCCTCGTTTCTTGATTTTAAAAGGTAAGATTCGGATTTTTGAATCGGAAGCATATTCATCTGTGATGTTCCTGTATCTCCCCCTCTTGGGATTCGATTTCTTCAAATCTGTACTCGAAAAAAGAAACATGTTTCCTAGATTTCAAACCTGTAGGTCTAGTAGCTCAAAAAACGGGATTTTTTTTTCTATACTCCCCCGTAATCCATTTAGGAATTTATTTCCACAAAATCCGTTCTTAAAAGGTAGTCGGTACCCCCTATACTGACAATATTAAATTGAGCCATTTTAGGAACCTGTTTCTTAGAGACTGTTAAATATAAAAACTTCAAATTTTGTCTGTATATTCATTAGGCATTTTTATTTAAATTATGGTAAAATATTTAAAATATATTGTATACTTTTTTCAAAAAAATTCATCGTAAAGTATAGTTTTGAAATTTTTCAAAAATTATCATTTTTTTTACGATAACTGCATTTTAGCAAATTATTTTGGGAAAATCTCCAAAAAAGTAGCTCTATTATATATATTTACATATTATTTATGTGTAGTAAAAATTGCAAGTATCTTCATTCAGTAGATTTTCAGAAAAAGGTACACGCAGTTTGAAAACAATCATTTTGAGAAAACCGCATTTTTAGTGTAAAAAGGCACTACATCACAAAATTAATGAATTACAACATGCATTTGCACTATTTTATTAAAAATTGGTATCTTAATTTTTTAAGCATAAAATAGGAAACAAAAAGTCTTAAAATGTTCAGAAAATACATATATACACTGGTGTGCAAAACTTAAGCAACAATGTAAAAATTTAGCAGATAGCCATGAAATTGCAGAAAAGGAGGTCTGGAGATCAGTACAGTGAACAAGTAAGTCAGTAGAAACGTCATGCGTATGCAAATATCAGGAACCAAACGTCAGAAGCGACGTGAGCGTACGCAAAACGCGTGATGTCGGCGCGCGCTGCTCAACAGTAGAATAAAATGAAGGACGGAGACGCCATGCAACATATTCGTTGCAAGTGCCAGTGAGTCAGTTCGTGAAATATGGCTAGAAGAAATCACCTGGACGACTTCATGCGTGGAAGAATGATCGGAAGGCTGGAGGAGGAGCGTACCGTCGCCAGTGTAGCTGCAGAGTTCGGAATCAACAAAAGTGTCGTTTCGCGCGCTTGGAAAGCGTTCCAAACAACAGGTACAGCTGTTAGAAAGGTTGGTGGTGGCCGTCCGAGGACGACAACTGCAGAGGATGACCGATATATCATCCTGCATGCGAAAAGAGACAGACGGCAGTCAGCAAGCGTCATTGCTCTGCAATTCTGTACAGCAACGGGGTGACAAGTGTCGCGGTTTACTGTGGCTAGACACCTTCACATAGGGGGCCTATTCGCCCGCCGTCCTGAACGCTGCGTCCCGTTGAAAGTTGACCACCGACGCCACCGTTTACAGTGGCGCAGAGAGCACAAAAACTGGACAACCGTCAATGGAGTCGTGTCCTCTTTACGGATGAGAGTCGGTTCAGTACCAGAAGCTATTCTCAACGCGTTTTGATTTGGAGAGAGATCGGGACACGGTTTTATACCAGTAACATCAAGGAAAGGCATCATTACGGTGGTCCTGGAGTTCTTGTCTGGGGAGGCATTATGCTGAAAGGGCGAACTGAGCTCCACATTTTCGATAGAGGGTCTGTAATCGGGGATCGCTATGTGAGGAGGTACTTCTACCCCATGTGCGTCTGTTTCGAGGTGCCATTGCCCCAGACTTCATTTTTATGGATGAAAATGCACGGCCACATCGGACTCTTGCTATTGAGGAGCTGCTGGAAAGTGAAGATATCACTCGAATGAATTGGCCAGCGTACTCCCCAAATTTAAATCTCATCGAACATGTGTGGGATGCTTTGGGGAGATGTATTGCAGCACGCTTACATCATCCGGAGAACAACCAACAACTCAAACAGATGCTGATTGAAGAATGGGTACTCCTACCGCAAGAAATGTTGCACCAGCTGGTTCTGAGTATGCGGAGACGGTGAGAAGCAACCATTGCAGTGAGTGGAGGGCATATACCATATTAAGGAACATCTGCTTCTTGTTCTTCCTGTTGGATAGACCACCATGAGTCACGATACTATGCGTTCAATAAAGCTTGTTTTTGTTTGATTCCATACTGTATGCATTGTATTCCTTTTTCAGCGTCGATGCTTTCGTCATTCTTTATGTATATAATACTCTCCCTCATTTCTGAATTTCATGTCTCTCAGATGATTTTTCGTGAAGTTATGGCAATAAGTCCACCTGTTGCTTAAGTTTTGCACACCAGTGTAGTATTTTTCAGTTTTTGTTCAACGAGATATTTTTTTAGCATTTTGCATCAATTTTCACAAATTATGTAACAATCTGTGAAGGATTTTTAACTTCGATGCATTACAAATATCAAATTTGACCTTATAATATCATAAATATAATGTAAAAATGTATCAATGTGTAAAAGCAATGATTTGGAAATATGTGATTTTATGACATTGCGAAAGGTTTTTATATGGATTTGTGTATGTTTACATGCAAACACAATTTCTAAAAGTTTCAAAATTCAAAATTTTCTCTAAACTGTACAAGAGATTTCTAAAAAAGTTAAAAATAAAACTGTTTTTATGTTTTCAAACATGAAATTTGTGTATTTTTATGCATGTAACAAGCTTCTCGCAACGACAAAAAGCATTACACATCTGAGTTATAATTAGTTACCATTTGTTGTAATACCTTTGAATATTAAAGCTTAAAAACTTGTCTGAACAATAAATAAACAATAGCATTTGCAACAAATTGAAATATTTTAAATATATTTAGTTTTCTCAAAAACATGTAACATAAAAATATCACTATGAATTTTTAAAAAATTGACATTTTTTGTCACGATATATGGATTTTAGTCAAATATTTTGGAAAAACCACAAAATCTCCCATGAATATATATAGTTACATATCAGAAACATGAAGAAAAAAATTTCAGGGACAAACATAGCATATTTTTTGAGAAAAACGATGCATTCAGTTTTAAAAACATCATTTTTGACAAAATTGAATTTTTACTATGAAGTGTGACTTCATCAGAAAAATAATAAATTACAACATGTATTTGTCCCCTTTTATCAAACATTATCATCTTTCCAATTTATTTTGCATAAAATAGTAAACAAAAAATGTCTTAAATTGCCCAGAATAGCATTTTTGTGATTTTTTTAACGAGACAATTTTTAGTATTACATCAATTTTCTCAATTCTGTATCAATTTTTGAAAAATTAGTAGCTTTCATGCTTTACAGATATCACATTTGAACATAAAGCATCATAAATATAATGTGAAAATGTATCAATATGATTTTGGTATGAATTTGAGATGGTATTTAAAAATACCTGATTATATATATACGACATTTTGAAAGTTTTCGCTGGGTTTTTGTAAAGTTATCATTACGTTTTGTTGTTGCAGACAGTTTCTAAGTTTTAAATTTCAAAAATTACTCTAAACTAGACGAATGATTTCTAAAACAGCCAAAATAAAACTGTTTTTATGTTTTTAAATATGAAATTTATGTATTTTTAAGTATGTAAGAAGCTTCTCGCAAAGACAACAAACATCACATTTGATGTATCATCTCATACCTTTATTTCAGAAACTATTAAACATAAAGACTCAAGATTTTGACCATATGTATTAATTATACATTTATATTTATACTGAAGTGAAATTCTTTAAATATATTAACTAGTTTTTTCAAAAACAAACTTTTAGTTGAGTGAGCAAATATGATTATTATGAATTAATTGAAAATTGTCATTTTTTGTTATGATATCTGATTAAGAATATTCCAAAAATGTCACTTCAGTATACACAATTGCATTTAAGAAACATAGAGTTTATTCATACAGTATATTTGCACAAATTTAAAAATATAAATTTTAGAAAACAGAATTTTTTTTAAAAAAAAATCTTACCTTGTCAAACTGAATATTTTGAAATATGCATTCAAAACGAGGATTAATTAGTAATTCATATGCAGAAAATTAACTAGAACTTTTTCGCAAATAGTTCAAATATTTCAAAACTTTTTTAACTCGTTACTAAGCCTTAGAGAGTTTAAATAATCATTAATAATAAATAATTAAAACTAAATTTAAAGTAAAGAATAGACTTAAATTTAGGTAAAATCACTAACTATTAAATATAACATTCAAATAAATAAAGCTTGTCCAAATTTGGCTTCAAAGTTTTAGCATATCTACACACAGTTAAAATTGCAGTTATACAGTATCTAAATTAATTACGTAGAAATAAAATAATTAGAGGCTTTTCAACCTTTCCACAGATTTAATAAGGCAATGTTTACCTTTCTCTCTGTCATAATGGGCGTGGTTAATCATTTGATTATTTTTCAAAAATCATTTTAAAATACTTTTAATTCATATTATGGTTTGCATGTTATATCATTGGAAAGGTTTTGATTTGGAGATTTTAGAAATATCAAAAACTCAAAAGCGATTTTCAAAAAGTTTTTACCTTACTGACTGATCTTAACGCATCTCTACTCAACAAAAGAGACGTGCTTATCAGATTTTAAATCTGTAAGTGTCTAAAAGTTCTGAGGATCTTGAGATCAATGAGTTGTTTTTCTCCTATATGTACGAAATACATATAGGAGAAAAACGACTCATTCATCTCGAAATATACATTATAATTTTAAAAAGTCATATGATAGGATCTTTGATGTATTATACTTAAAAACATAAGGATTAATTTTATTACATTTAATTATAATTGGTTTAGTAATTTAAAAAAAATTCATTTCAAAAATGTATTGTAAGTGCATTTGATTGAAATCGTGATCTGCTTTGAGTGATAATGGAGGAATTTTCTAAAATCCTTCTTCAAAGAAATTCTTGATGCTTGCTATGTAACCAATTTAGTTGCAATTATAAAAAAAATAAGATATGCTTTGAATAAAATCATGTATTTCTTCTGAAAGTGATTTAAATTCCTATAAAAATTTACTGTTAGCGGACGCAGCATATAGTTTGTCTTTTTTGTGAACTCGTTATGGTTAAGTAGTTAATGAAATTAATTTAAATCAAATTTCCGTTAAGTGTAAAGTAATTTATGAGCAAAAATAATTGCGTTTAATGATAATAAGGTAAAGCGATTAAATGAAAGTAAAAAAGAAGAATCTAATACATTAATACATAGATTTAAAATAAAATTTCAGGTTAATATAGAACCTATATTTCATTTTGAATATTAAATCGTATACTTAATTGTGGTAAGGTTCCTGTAAAACTCTGATACAAATTTTTCATTTATTAATACATTGCGCTAATGATATGTTCTGCAACATAAAATAAATGTGCCAAAAATCAATTTGGGTCTCATTTCTTTTAATATGAAACCATTTAGCTCATGGTAGCTGGGTAGCCATGGTCAAAAACTAGTGTCCAGTGATATTTTTCTTGAGGTTTTTGTGCCACTTGATGAAAAAAATGATGTACATTAAATCTATCAAGGCTTGAAATTATGACGTAAAATACTGGAGAAATGGATCAGGTGTTCGTCATTTGATTGTGGCTCAAAATTAGAGGGTACGTCGTCAGTATCTCTGGTGTAGTTTCGAAATTCGAGGTTTTTGTGCTAATTGATGAAAGAATGATGAACATAAATCTATCAAGGCTCGAAATTCTGACGTGGTGTAAAATACTGGATAAAGGGATCAGGTGTTCGTCATTTGACTGTGGCTCAAAATTAAAGGGAACGTCGTCAGTACCTCTGGTCTAGTTTCGAAATTCGAGGTTAATATAAGGACTGATTAATACAATCAAAATAATTTAGTTCATATTAAAATTCTTTTCGTAGGATTTTTTTCTCTGATTTATTTAACGTTTTTATTATAGTTTTAGAAAGAATATGTTCTCGTAATTATTTATTCGTCTACATAACGCAAAATAAAATTGTTGCAATCTAAACGAATCACAAATTTGTTCATAATTATGAAACAAGCAGGTTTCCAAGAAGATAATTGGCTTAAACATTAGTTTGTTCACACTTTTGGCGGTGGAGTAAAAAAAAGGTGTCTATTTGGCAATAATTGCTCATTGTGTTTTTCATTGGAATTTTATCTAATATGACGACAATGATTCTCCAAATTGGTGACAAATAAAGTTTTGTACTAAAATAGTGTCCAACTAATGTTTCTTATGCAATATTCGCATCAAGATCTATGGTTTTTATCGTAAACAGAGATAAAAATAGAATACTTTTTTAAATAACTTCTTGATTTGACATTTGAGAAATTATACTTCAAATCATATTGCGTTTATGTTTTTAGATAAAGAGCTCTTCGACAGGTTCATGAGAAAATATCTTGCCATTTTTAATTAAAAGTTATTTTTGGCCAATGTTGAGACATATTCTAAACTCACAATCGTGTTCCAGTAGTTAGACAAAATTTTGAGATATAAAAGCATAACAGTTTGATTAACTTTTCAGTGTAAATGTGTGGTTCTTAATTGTGCAGTAGAAAGTTCAAAGTTGATTATAAAATTATGATATATATATATATATATATATATATATATATATATATATATATATATATATATATATATATATATAAATTCTGAAATAAATTTTATACAAAAAAATAAATTTGATTGCTTTTGACACATATCAGCAGAATTCTGAAATGCATTCCTATATTATTATAAGTTTTTAAGGATTTAAAAATGCGTATTAATTCATTATACTGTACTCTTAACATTTAGAAGCGCTGTATTGAATACTCTATTTTTACTTTAATGTATATTGTTAACGGAAAATTGCTTAAAATTAATTTAATATTCCGGCACGAAAGATGAGCAATATTGTACATGAAATATTTAGTTATTATAGTAAAAATTAATAATATAAAATACGAGGAACACATATTGAAATAGAAAAAGTATTCAAACATATATATAAACTCGCGCTATTATACATTCATTCATCATTTTTTTCTCCTTCAAAATTTTGAAATATTCTAGAATGATACAATATATATATAGTATTATATTTTAGAACATTTCTATAATGCATATTTTAAGAAAATAAGATCAAAATCACAGAAAATAACATTAAAATTTGCAGGTATGCGTTGTGTTGTTACAAATACCACCTGATCGACAAAGATCAGATCGAGGCCTATGAAACTCCTCATGGCAAAGAGCCAAAGGACGCCAGTCGTTATCCGTAGCTTTGAGCACCATTCTGGTGACTGTAAAATTTCTCTCGTTTCCACCCCAATTTTGAGGGAGGACATATGGGGTGGTCAGGGGTCTCCCACTTCTCTTCCCCTTTCCCAACCTCACGAGTGGACTTGTGGCTCGACGGCAATTAAAAGTACCCTCATATCGCGTAGGCACTATACATTTATGAACATCCATGCATTCTCCGGGATTCGGACCCAGGCCCTACGGCACAGCAGTCAGCGTCGCTAGCCACTATACTGGATGGACGATGGTATGCGTTATGCGTTGTGAATATAAAAATGATAGCTTTTCAAAAAGAGAACTGGTAAACATTAAAAAAACTTATATTTCAACATGTATGCAAACGCAGTTTATTTAAAAGAAATAACATATGTTCTGAATTTTTATTATTAGGTAATATAAAAAGTTCATAACATTCGTCTACCGTTATATCACCATGCACATTATTGAATTCTGTTTCATCTTCACCATCACAGTTAAATAAACAATCATCTTCTGCTCCATCTAAATTGTTAGATATACTACAATATCGCGTTTTGATTTTGTCAGGTTTTAACTTCATTACATGCTTTTGTTTTCTCCTTTCGTACTATTTCTAGACTTCAAAACAAAAGGTCTCTGAGCATGTACATTTCAGGTTTCTTCGTAAATAAATTACAGTTTAATGAAATTAAAAAAACACCCTTTTATAGTTCGTCGAATTAAGTTGTAACTTTTAGTCGCCAAATCTGGAAATGAGATCTGGAATTAGTCGGCAGATACGGGATGGGATCTGAAAATGGTAACTCGTTAGTCCTGATTATCCTGATCAGGGCAATGGAACGAAATTATTCAATTATTGCATTGTCATTTGTCCTGGACAAGTGGACACAATTTTGATTTAATCTGACCTTTTAAAGTGAGTAAAAATTGAGTTCAAAAACTCCATTGCGTCTAAGTAAAGCTTATAAAAGGGTGTCAAAAAAGCGAGCGTCATATGCCGAATATACGATACATATATTTTCTCAAGTATTATAAAAATTCCTTTTAATATAACAGTAAAGTGAACGCAATATTTATACATTTCAAATGGTTAAAATTTAATGATAGAAACATAAATGCGAATATCACAGCAATGCAAATAAAATTTCAGAATATAGCATTAATGTTGAAAGATTTTAATTCTATAAAAAACATGTTCTGAGTTGGGCTCATATTTTTCGACATTAGGCAAAAAAAAGTCTATAGAAAGAACGAGAAAAAAATAACAATCTTCTTATTCTAGATTTTAAAATTCTCCAAGCGAGGCTGAGGTCAGGTCTTAAACTGGGACTGAGAAAAATTAAATTCACAAATAGCGAAATGCTTTGTGTCCATTATAAAAAAAATTATTCCTAGTCTGAATCCCGTTCTTTTCTTTAGTGTAAAGAAAGCTTTAAAGTTACAGAACCACTAGAGAGTAGGCAAAATGCTTAGATTAGTTAGGCAAACAATGGCTGCATATGCTCAACATCCTTCATTACTCGGTGTGGCAACACCAATTGAGCAAATGAAATTGCTTCAAGTGTGCCTGAAATGGCAAACACGTATGCGAAAGTCTTGTTCGCATTCTACTAAGTGGTACATAAGCAGAGCTCGGCACCCATGTAATTCATTATCAGCATTACCCTTCCACCTAATTGGTATTCTGATTTAGTGCTCTCGGACCTCCCCCTTCACAAATAGCTTACCATTGACTTCGATGATGTATGTGGTCAGAAATTCTGAAAGGCGCTCCACTGATGAATGAATGCCTGGATAATAAGCCGCGCAGGCAGATGGATCTAAGGCAAATGGTTTGGATCGGCGCCGCGGTTTTAAAAGTATGTTTTCCCTGGTTGCCTGAAGGACGTGGGTTTGTAAACTGCTTGGAAATCTTGCACGCGGTGAAAACGTGAAGTGTTGTGAATTATAATCTAAAAGTTAAAGATGTGTGGACGAGTTAATTGATGGGAAGCCTGTGTTTACTGATTAAGATTTGTTCAAAAATAATTTAGAAGTTATATCGTTTTAATAAATCGGTAATTTTCCAAAAGCATAAATTAAATTAAACAGTTCATAAATCTAAGCCATTTTTTTAACCGTGGTGTATTGTTTTGTAATTAAAGAACATGGGCGAGTTTTTCGTGAAGAAATTTAAATCGATGCTTTAAGTTAAAGGTTTTGGAATTTTAAAAATTTGTTCAAAAGTAATTTCTTAAAGTTAAGTTAAATTAAAGGTTAATTCTTTATGCGAAACATCAAAACAAATTTAATGAAATTTTGAATGAATTCAAGCTATTTTTATGTCATATATTAAGAAACACATCAGTAGTTAATGAATTTATTAAAATTACCTGTTTCTTCAACAGTTACGTGAGCTAAAGAGTTATTTGAATATTTGTTCTATCTTAGCAAAATAGTTTCAGGCTATAAAGAAAGAAAAATCTTGGAAACTCCAAAACTTTTTCTTTTAAAAAGAATTCTTTAATATTGAAAGTATGCTGATAACTAGTCGAAATGCTTCTCAATTCTTTTGATATCTATTTAATAAAGGTTTTCACGCTTTTTTAAATATTCGTTTTACTAATAAAATCCTTTATTTATTGAATAATCTATTTTTTTTCCAAAATGCTAGCTATAAACACCTTTTCAAAAATTCTGATGTTGATAATTACTCTTACGAGCTGTAATTTAACAAATTTTGTAAAAGTGTCTATGTACATTAAAAAGCAGATCTATTTTTTTAAAAAGTAAGCTTTATATTTTCTCCGTAGATATCTCACTTATTTTGAAATCTCTATTAGATGTGAAGAATAATCACAAATATGCACACAAGTTCTTAAGCAATTCAATTCATCAATTACATAACTCATTTTCATTCGCAGGCTATTTTTTTATTTTTTGCAATTTACAGTTAAAAAAACAGGGATCATAAAATAGCAAACGAATAAATAATAGTTTTTCGAAAAATATGAAAAAGTTCATTAAGTATATGATCGAGTTTCGAACAGTGTAATATAATTCTTAGAAATTAATATTCAGGAAGTGGTAAAAAAACTGAGCAGAGATTGAATACTTATTTTCATACTTAAAAAAACTACAGAATCTTTTTATAATTGAAACATGATGATACTTATTTTATAATTATTCAAAGCCTTTGAAATTCGAATAATGCTTTAACCTAAGAATTCACACTATGTTTTCGAATTTATCGGAATTACAATGTGATATCTTTCAAATAAAGGTTCAAAATCTTACATCTCATTAGATTATCTCTTTATTGGAATACATTTATTTAACTCGGGGTACTTTTTTCATTTAAAGCAGAGGGTTAAAAACAGAAAAAAGTTTTATAAAATTAGCTATTGTTAAACCAAAACAAGACATTTTCAAAACCTTTTAAAGTATATGACTATACAAAATGCATGCCTTACATTGCACAGCACACACATACAATGGTGATTAGATGTATGCATTTTAAAATAAATTCGCAGAAATAAAAAGTAAAAAAAAAAATTAATTGAATAGAATTCTAATTGCATAGTAAAACTATTTTATATTTATTATTAAACTTGTTGTACAAACTATGCTGCTTATTTTTTTAAACTATTCAAATTCGCAAAAAAAATCTCATGCATGGAAATTTAAATAGTACACTCAGAGTAATAGAATTCTAATTTTTATTTGTGAGTTTCTATTTAGATTTATTTGCATAAATATAAGTTTGTGCATGGGCGGCTTCATTCAGTTGGTTTAATTCGCCACATAACAGGGGATATCTACAGCTTTACAAGAAATAACAGAGGAAAGGAAAAATCAGAAAACTTATTTAATAAATAACGAAGGAAAGTAAATTGAAATTTATTTTTAGTCATCTCAGAGAGCCTCATGTTATTTATAATGGTAAAAATAAATTATTGAAGAATAAAAAATTTTCAAGTGCAGATTTACATATCAAATGATAACGCATCTCTAAAAGCATCTTACAACTAGGCTATTACAATAGGCTAGATTCATTACTGCAACGTGATAAATGCAATCACGTGTTTTCCATTGAATTCAAAACTGACTTTAGGCTAACACTTGTTCTATTTAGAAAATTTAGATCCTATTTCAAATTCAATTATTCGGTAAAAATGTTCATGTGTGTGTATTAAGATTCTTTTATAAGTTTCAAAATTAAAAAAAGAAATCTTATATTATACATGTATTTTAAAATAAAGCGCTTTTTGTTTACTTTTGTACGCCATAATTTTTTGACATACATACTTTTTCACAATTCCTACTTTTAATTCACACTTCTCTCTCTCTCTCTCTCTCTCTCTCTCTCTCTCTCTCTCTCTATATATATATATATCTTCAAATTTTCAATCGTTAAGAAAATACTTTTTATTCATCCACTTAAGATCAAAAATATTATTCTTAAACTTCTAGTGGGTGGCACTTGATGTTAATACCGTTCTTTCAAATATTAATTCATTAATTAAATTAAATTAATCAATAAATAGTAACAAACACAATAACAGTTCAACACCATATATAAAAAGGAAAATCGCTCGTTGTGTCCCTATAGCGCAATGGCTAGAGTGTTGGATTTCTAATCCAAAGGTCGTGGGTTCGAATCGTGCCTGGAATGGCCTAATTTCTAATAATGTGATTTCTTTTTACTATACTATTTTATTGAAATAATTAAATTTAACTAATAAATAAGTAGTAACAAATATAAACCATAGCCCAAAACCATATATCGAAAGGAAAATGGAAAATTGCAAGGAAAATCGCTATCTCTATTTTGCCACTTAATATTGTGGTTATGTCATTTGTATGTACACACTTATATTAATTGTAATTGTTTAATAAAAAGTAACTAAAATAAAAATTTTCTTTGTTGACCTAAGTAGGAATTGACTTAAATGTTTTTTTATATCACTTTTTTAAAGAAAGCTTCTGTTAAGTTCAAAAGCTGGTAACTGCGAAACACACAAATCCACAGGCTGGGTCTCTGATTTGATTTATTATGTAAATATGATGTCGCCTGAATTTGACCCATACAAATATACGTCAAACAGCTGAGCTTGTACCTCATTTGACGACATTTGAACTGCAACATATTTAATCGTTCTACGTAAAGTTTTTGCAAAGAATTCATAACCAAGAGGCTATGCTATTATAAACGTTTTTCTATTAAATAAAATTTAAAAAAATGGATATTTTCATTACTGTAATATAATTACAAAATGGATTTCTTTATCAATGTATGCAAGTATGAATTCTAACGTAAACAAATATGAAAAACGATTAGTTGGTGAGTTAACCAAATTATTTACAATTAAGAACTTTTAATGAGTATGAAAAGAATCATAGAAAGTTATAAATTAAAGGCTCTTCTCATTTTTCTACAATGGCGCACACAGGAATTTTTCAAGGGGGTGGAGGGGAAGGGGTCGTGGATCGAAAGCCCACCATTCTCGTTTCATGCCCAAATACGCCGCCAAACAAATTCTTCTAATTTTATTGATAGCCGGGAACAAAAAACAATAACAAATAAATTATCTAATGAATAATTAGCATTAATTAGTAAATTGAATTATTAATTAAAATTATTACGTACTATATATACTATATTAGTTATTTTAGGTTACATATACATATGATTATAATCAGTCGCCCATTCCGTATAATGGTTAGTGACGCTGACTGCTGTGCCGTAGGACCTGGGTTAGAATCCCGGAAAAGACATGGATGTTTGTAAATATATAGTGCCTTCGCGGCAAAGGGGGGCCGCGGTAACCGAGTGGTATAGGTATCGGACCGTGGCTTGCCTTGTTACGAGTTCGAGCCCAGTACCACTAAAGACCCGCCGTGTAGGGCAGCGATGCACGTTAAATCTGTTGAGAACTGAAGCGTCCTCCCGTTGGTGTGGTGTGGTAGTTAGGAGAGGGGGTGCCAGCTCAGGTGTCGTCCACGTCACTTGACCATGGTTCAAAATTACGTGGTCCGTCACCAAAAGCCCTCGTGTAGCTGACCAGTGCGTCGTTAATATTCAATCATTCAATCAATCGCGGCATAGGAGTACTCTAAATAGCCCTCGAGCCGCAAGTCCTCTTGTAAGGTTCGTGGCAGGAGAAGGCCCTTGACCCTCCCCCAGGGTGTTCTCCCTCAAAATTGGAGTGGAACTGAGCTAAATCGTACTGTCACCTGTATGGTGCTCAAGAGTACGGCCAACGACAGGCGTATATCTAGCCCCTTGCCATGATGAATTTCATGGGTTTCGATTTGACTACGTCAGACAGGTGGCATTATAAACAGCAACAGTATAATCTAACAGAAAAAATCAAGGGAAAGGGGGTTCCTGATTTCCTGGACCCTCCCCCAGTGTGCGCTACTGTTTCTGTATAATATGTGTTTAAGTAAAAAGCGCTGTGTATGAAAGATTAAGATTATAAACATTTTTTAATCGTTTTTTTTACTGGATAACAGTGAAGAAAAAACATTAAAGATAATTTGTATTCAGGAAAAATATTGCGTAAAGTTTTTAATTTTCGTAAAGGGAAATTTTAGTACATTATATTAAAAAGAGTGCTCAGTATATAAGAAAACCTACATGTTTTTGATTCGCATTAGTAACCACTTTTCCCTGCATTATTGTTCCGTCGAAGCCTAGTGATCATTTTCGCGAACTCATGGTCGGCGTTGTCGAACCGGTTTCAAGTGAGGATACTGTTCAAGACCAGTCACGAAGCACAGTGCTCTTCGATGCTCAAAATTCTCTCGCTGGTGTTGTGTGGAAGATTAGAGTGGGAGTGAAAGATAGGATGTCGTTCTCTCTTAGCATGAAAAATAAGTAAAAAAGTTTCTTTGCTTAACTTCTCAAAGTATTTTTTCTTTTACTTTCATAAATCAACCCTCCAGATATTGATTTTTACTTGCATTTTGCTTTTTCTGCCTTATTTTTTGCATGCCAGAACAAAATTGTTGAATCTCACTGGTCACGAGATCTTAAAAATTTTCGAATTGGAACACTTCACTGGTGATTTTATAGGGATGCATATTGACAAGAGGGGATTGATTGATTGATTGATTGAATATTAACGTCGCACTGTTCAGCTACACGAGGGCTTTTGGCGACGGACCACGTAATTTTGAACCATGGTCAAGTGACGTGGACGACACCTGAGCTGGCACCCCCCTCTCCTAACTACCACACCAATGGGAGGACGTTTCAGCTCTCGACAGATTTAACGTGCATCGCTGCCCTACACGGCGGGTCTTTAGTGGTACTGGGCTCGAACCCGTGACAAAGCAAGCCACAGTCCGATACCTATACCACTCGGCTACCGCGGCCCTTGACAAGAGGGGAAGAGTATATCTTACGTTAAAAGACCATTACAATTTTTTTCCTGCTTAATTTTATGTATGCCAGTACAAAATTGTTTAATCTCACTAGTCACGAGATCTTAAAAATTTTCGAATTGGAACACTTCACTGGTGATTTTATAGGGATGCATATTGACAGGAGGGGAAGGGTATACTTTATTTGAAAAGTACATCGCACTTTTTTTTATATAATTGAATATTTCAAGGGGAAAGGATTCTTTGATTTTGAATTTCGGATTTTTCTTTCGGATGTATTGAACAAAATGCATGAAAAATTGTATCTGAAATCTTAAAAAATCACTTTTGTGCAAAAATGTACATAAAAAATACAGCTTTTAAAATTGATTAACACTAGAATAATAATAGTACCCCCCGATCAAATTGTTAAATAAATTATTGTAAAAGTTACCAAATAGCAGATTAAAAAGGAAAATGATTGCGTTATTGACAAGGTTATTATAAGAATATTAATGATTGTAAAGTGTAAAATGAATGCCTAAACTTTTTGACATGTTTTGTTTGAAAATAGTATATTATTTTCATATGTTCCAATAAATATAATAAACTATTATTTACAATAATAGCATGATAACGCTATCACTCACTAGCCCATTGTGAAGGAAGCACAACTATTTATGCTTTCGAATTTTTTCAAATAAAACTAATAGCTATTTTAAAATTTTTAAGCTATTATTGTGTTGGAAGGCTTCCAAAAAAGCATAGACGTGAAAATAAATTACTAACTAATATTTATTTTGCTTATCGTTGTGTAAATATTTTGAAAATTAGTTTTTTTAGCATGAGCAAAAATAATTTTGATTCATTTTAATAGTAGAAAAATTTTGTGTTGTAGTGATATATGTATATGTTTTGAACCAACATTTTTTATTCAAATTCCCAAGTAATATAAATTAATGAGAATTGTGAATAATTAAAAACGCTATAAAATGAAAGATTATTTTCGATAACTTTCTAATTTACTGAAGAAACTTACGATTTTTGAAATATGAAGTGTTCTTTACAAGTTTCTTGTTTAATTTATAACTTTTAATTTATATACCCTGAAATAATCAAAAATGTAGCTATATTTAAGTTATTAATTAGATAAATCAATCGTATATAAGATTTAATCTCTGATATATTTATACTTCACGTCTCATTTGATTAAACGTGGCCGTGGTAGCGGAGTGGTATAGGCATCGGACAGTGCCTTGCCTTCTCCCGAGTTCGAGCCCAGTACCACTAAAGACCCACCGTGTAGGGCAACGATGCACGTTAAATCTGTCGAGAGCTGAAACTTCCACCTGTTGGTGCGGTGTGGTAGTTAGGAGAGGGAGGTGCCAGCTAAGGTGTCGTCCACGTCACTTGACCATGGTTCAAAATTACGTGGTCCGTCGCCAAAAGCCCTCGTGTAGCTAAACAGTGCGACGTTAATAATCACTCATTTGATTATACGTCTTTTCTTACATTTTTTATTTCATTCAGTATTAAGTATTGTGTATGTGTGTATTTATTAATCTTCATGTAATAAACTTTTCTTCGGCGAAATTTTCTCAATAGTGGCAGAATAATTCCATTAGATAACTAAATATATGAGTTAAAACAACAGTTAATTAAATATTCATGTTCCTATTCTTTCAGGAAACTTTATTTGACAAAGGGGCAAAAAAATAATGTCGTCTGTTATTAATTAGTCTATTATCAATTTAAAAACTACTAAAGAGTAAATCTAAAAATTATTGAGCAATAATATTGATTTAAAACTTCTGCAGAATAAACTTAATTTCTAAAAATGAAAAACGTTTGTTTATCTTACGAGGGTAAAAGAACTCCAGTTTGGATCTTTGAAATCTATCTAACAGAAGTTTGAAATAAATTATGCTCTATAGGCTAAATTCATGAGACGTCATAGTTACATGATAATGATAACCACGTGTTTTAGCCAATCACTTCAAAAACTCATGTGACGTCATAGTCCCATGAAAAAAGCAATCACGTGTTTCCAGATGAATCAGTTCATGCGCTTCGTTGTTGCCAACTTTTGATCTTTTCAGACGCTTTCTTTTAAAAAATACAAATTTGTCAACAGCAATATTGCACATTGGTAGACAAATACATTTTATTTTAAAGTACATGCATAAAATAAGATTTTTTTTTAATTTTAAAAACTTTTGAAGAAATTTTTTTTATAACAGTGGAATATTTTTACCCAAATATAAAATTTGAAATTTTACCCAAGTTTTACAAACAAAACAACAAGTGCAATTAGTTTGATATATGTTTCAAATTCAATGGAAAACATGTGTTTGTCTTTATCTTGTCATACCTTTGATCCCATTGAAAAGAGGGAAAAGTATTGTGTGTATTTATCAGATGTTTACCTGAATTACAATAATATTTATTGAATTAAATAATAGTATACTGCAAAACTGGAGACATTTAAACATATATGTAGGCATCTAGAGATAATTTAGTTGAATAAAAAATGACAAATAAAAATGCATACATGGATAAAAAGCATATATTTCTTGTTTGCTACTTTTTTCTTCGATAATGTAATTTTGACATGATTTTTCTATATAGATCCTAGACCATTTTATTTACCATATATTATGGCATATTATAAATACCAACGTAACTAAATTTCCTAATGTATTTTTTAAGTTTTAGTAAGTATTAGTGTATTTTCTAAGTTTTAGTAAATTCACTGTGCAAGTGCACTTTTTTTTCCGAAGAAATCCGAAATGTACACGTGTAATGACCTTATCTTTTGAAGTCCTTTATTCGAAGCATTACACTAAACTTTTGAACAATGGTATGTTTTAAAACTACAACCTTAAAACGCAGAAAAAGTGTAGAGACAAAATTTATAAGGTATCCCATTGTTGAAAATTCATAAGGTATGGCATTTCTTTTAAATGAACAGTATAATGAAATCTAATTTTTTTAATGTTCATCTTCTTTTTATTTTTATTGCTCTCAATTTTATATCCGGCGTATCATGAGCACTTGTAAAATTCAATCTTATTTGTTATTTTAAATATGTACGTTATAGGCCGGAATATTCCGTATATATTTTAAGAATTGAATCAAAATAAACTACATTACATATTTATTCGAAATAATAATACATGACTAATACATATGAATAATTTTTGTTGCTTTAAAATCTCAGTCTTTTTTTAATAACTTTATTGTTTAGTTTCCATTTTTAAGTAGTTAAGTATGTTATGTTTTAACAGAGCATTAGTAAATGTAAAATCCCCCCCCCAAAATGAATAACTTTAGGTATTTGGAAAATACTCCTCTTAAACACTTTTCAGTCATCAAAATTTTGTAATACCGAAATATAAACATCATACAAAATAATTTTACATCTTAATAACGCAGAATTGAAAAAATGGTTTCCATAGACGTTCTAAAAATATATCATGTATCATATAAACTTTTTCTAAAGGAATGCGTCAAAGTAATTTTCTTTATTGATATATTTTGCTGCCAAAAAGGTATCTTTATATGTACATATAAGATCTGCGTAGTTAAACTATTCCTAATGGAAAAACTTTCCAATATATTAAAATTTATTAAGTGAAAAATTCCACAGACTACCGTATTGAACTGAATATTATTCTTTAATTTAATTTTTTAAATCGACACAATAAATTTTGTTTCAGTATTGGAGAGAACTTCTTTGCGTTTAACAACATGGGATTAGGATAAATGTTGCATACATATAAAGCTATAGGCATATCGTATTAAAGAATAATTTAATATCGTAAAATGATATTGAAATCGTCAAAAAGAATAAATTTACCAAGTTCCGAATCAAAATTTTATGTAGTGTCTTGCTGTTTACTTAGAATTAAATCATTTCTTTGTAATGAATAAAATTAAGTGAAATGATAATACTTAAGTGTAAAAGTCGGTACATGTAAGTACAAAAATATATCATAAATATCAATATAATTGAACTGATAACTATAAATACAGTGAGAATGTTATTTAGAACGTGCATATTTGTGTGGACTGTTTTAATACAACCTACTAAGTTTTTGACTACTAAACTATTGAAAGTTTTATAATAATGTACCCATAAATATCTTAATGAAAATTCCAGATTTTTCTTTACATTTTTCACAGAATTCTACAATTATTTTGGACACTTTCTTTCAAATCGTAATGGTTATCTTTAGTAAGTTTGGTACATAGACGTATTGTACCGCCGAACAATTTCCTAAAATTCAAAGCCGTCACCAAACTCTGCGATGTGCAATCAGCAATGGGAGAAATTCCCACACATGTTCGAACACAATAAAAATATTATTCGAATATTATTGGGCAACATTTTTCAAACTGGCGACTTTTTTTTGATTTGGCAGCATTGGATGACGGTGTATTATGTAAATACCGTTAAGTTACGTAAGTAAGTTTAACTGAATGAAATGTTAAAGGTTGTCTTTATTCTTTATTATAAGTTCTTTCCTACATTAAACAATTTCAGTTGTAAAAAAAGTTCATGTCATTACAGCTGATTAGAACTGAAACTTTTTTTATAGTACATAACCTTCAAAAAGTGTTTAAAAAATTCGAGAGCTTTTTGTAAATACCAATATATTAACAGCTTCACACCATAATGGATCTTTCTCTTTTATTCAATAATTTGAATTGAGAAAACAATGCGTGTTCTATGAAATAATTCTAAATATGTTGATAAATTCTTTTTTATATAGCTTCTTTTTAGTGAATGATAATTTAAAAATTCATCTCTTTTCTTTTTCTCAGATGTATCATTATTCATTTTTTCAAATACGTCTCAAATTATAACTCTGTGTATGTAGTTATTAGCTTTAATATTAACCCCCCCTCAGTTTTACGAAGTTGAAGAGAATTCTCAGTAAAATATAAAATGTATGCTTATAAGTCTATATGAAATGATGTAACTTTTATATGCGTATATATGATATACATTTATGTATATATATATATATTATAAATATTTGTATATATATTATAAATATTTGTATATACATTATAAATATTTGTATATATATTATACATATTTGTATATATATTATACATATTTGTATATATAGTATACATATTTGTATATATAGTATACATATTTGTATATATAGTATGCATATTTGTATATATATTATACATATTTGTTCGTATAATATACATATTTGTATATATATAATGTTATTTTAAATCTCTAAAAATATTTTAGTACACTTATTTTAAATCAAATAATACGCGAGAGTTTAATTGAATGATTGAAAATTCAACACCATTGTACCATCAAAAACGGCAAAAATTTGAAAAGTGACTGAGAAAAACAAACTAACAATTAGAGAACATTTGATTTAAGCACATAAATATTTATCTGAACTTTAAACTGTTATTTAAATTAAATTATAAGCCAGCACTTTTTAATTTAATCATGGTTTTCAAGAAATAGTGAAAAAAAAGAGTAAGAATACTTTCTCTTTATTCAAAACTCTGTCCTTGAGTTACTTTTGTACTGATTATTTGTACATTTTCTTTTGCATTAATAAAACTTCACAAATTTATAAAGAGACTAATGGAGATGATGTATACTTGCTTATGAACCATAGAAACTGAGGTATTAAAGCTGAGAAATTTTAGTTTACATAAAATAATGAAGAAACTTTGGATTTAATTGTATTTTGGACCATTTTTTGAATTGAATAAATTTATGATATTTTCTGACAATATGTAGTGATACTTCAGTTAAAATTCTACACTAAGTGACAAAAAATAAACTTTTGAAATGCACTGTTCACTGGGTGCTTGGTATTCTCCGGCTTTAGTATCGCAGATTTCGTTAAAATTTGATAAAAATATTTTATGCTTTGATTTTGCTGGCCAGTTTTAAGATTTATAGAAGTTGCAAAGTTTATTATCTTCCGTTTACTTCCAGTGTGTGTAGTTATTAACTTTAAAATGCATTTTTTGGAAAATTTGAATCGGAGGAAATGACTGCTGAAAAAAAATTATAAAATGATTAACTGAATTCATTTTTGTATGTTTTAAACAGTAGGTTAAAACCAGAGTTTCTCAAACTTTAAATACTGGCGACCCAATTTTCACTCATTATTGTTATCGCCACCCCCCCCCTGTACAACAATAATGTATTTACTGCAATAAAAATGCACTTTGACGCTAAAACTACAATGCGATCTTAATTATAAACTGAATAAGTATTAAATTTTGTATATGTTACTTTTAAGTAATATATATATTTTAAGATAATTACTTAAAATATATATTATTATGTTATTTTTTTCTCTAATTTTTTATTGGAACAGATCGCAAAATGATATATTTAATTAAAGATATATTTCCTTCAGCATTCATTTCTGAAAGTACAAATGTCATTAGAAGAATAGTCTAGTCTAAGTTGCTCTCTATCATATCCATCACATTTGGCATTATCGTGTGAGATTCGGTAGCTATAGAAGTATCGTGTGTGAGTTTGCGTGAGTCTGGGCAACCTATCGGACGTCTGCGCAAAACATGTAAAAATGCTTTTCCTCGTACAATTCCAGTCAGTTTTGGTCGAATCGATACTTCTATAGCTATCGAATCTACCTTGAAAGTACATTTTTTAGTTAGCACGTTAATTGTAATTCACGGTAATTAAGTATTTACGGCAGTAGATTAAAACAAAATTATACATACATTTTTAAGTCGTAAGCGAGCATTCGACGATAATAAAGGATCAACAAGTACACAGACGAGCATGGTTTCGAAAATTAAATCAAGGAAATATTCTCAAAAATACTTAAATTTTGGATTTACCACTACTGAAGTAAATGATGGGAAAAAAAGCCGCAGCTCGTTATGTATTAAAATTTATAAATCTGAAGATAAACATGTGAAAGTTATTTTTTTAAACCCCCCATGTAAAATCCTTTAGCCATGTTGGCAAAGAATTTTAAAAAGTATTTTCTTTATGAGGACAACTTGGTAGTAAGTTACGAGTGGATTAGGGGTCTATTTCAAGATACTCCAAAAGAGCTCTCAGCTTCCGAAGAAGAAATTTTCATAGATTTCACATCCAGTGAAAAAAATTAAAAGGCAATTTTATAATAAATCGCACTTAGAATTTTGGGTAGAGATGGTTGGTGAATTTTCTGCACTGAAAACAAAAGCACTTCGTTTTCTATTAACATTTTCAAAATCCTACCTATGTTAAACCGGATTTTCTGCGGTGGCTTCTTTGAAGACAAAATATAGATCTCAGCTAAATATAGAAAAATAACTCAGAGTGTCAATATCTGATATTAAACCTTCCTTTGAAAAACTTTGCTCTACAAGACAAGCCCATGGAAGTCATTAATAATTATTAAACTTGTTCTTAATTTAGTATTAAGAAATTATTTATAAAATACCTTCTTCATTACTGATACATTAAACGTATACTCTGGCTGAAACACCCGCTCTTCACACGAGTTCATTTTTTAAAAAAAATATAACATTATTCTTGATATAATAGCTGAACTGTAAGGAAAGTAAAACTGCGTGCACGACATTGTATACAAAAATGTAAAATGATTTTTCTTAGATAAATGCTATAATTGTAAATAACTGTTTAAAAGAACTGTAATTTTAAACCTCACAGAATTAGCATTTAAAATTAATGTTAAATAATGAGAAATAATATAAAATTCCTATGAAGAATAATTGTGTTACTTTTTAATATTTAAAGCGAGAAGACTGCAAAATGTTTTAACCCGGGAGCAGGTGCGCACTTAATACTAACGCTAATGTTAGTGCGGGGGGACTCAGTCACCCCAATCATTTGTTTATAATTATTTTTACTCTACACGATACAAATCAGAATTCCAGTGAATAATTTAATTAAGAGAAAGTATACTTACCGGCTTTCAAGGAATGTTCAATTTTTCTTTGATGATTTGAGAAAAAATCCAATAAAACTAAACTAAAACGATTCAAAAGTGCAAGACCTTAATAAAAGACGAAAATCAGAGATACTTTTCACTAATATTACAGAAATGTTATTTGCTAGCAAAGTTTTCATAATTTGTTCAAGTAATTGTAGTTTTAATGAGCTTTCATGATCGAGTGAGTGAATATTAACGTCGCACTGTTCAGCTACACGAGGGCTTTTAGAGACAGACCTCGTAATTTTGAACAATGGTTAAGGAGGACGATACTTGAGCTGGCCTCTTATTTTTACCTCACCACTCCAACAAGAGGAAGTTTGAGCTCTAGACAGATTTAACGTGCACATCCCCCATATACGACGGGTCTGTAGTGGTACTGGGCTGGAACTCGTGACACCTTTGGTGATCAACAAATATCAAGTTGAACTTTTTATTTCTTGTGTCTTTTTGACAAGGCAAACTGAACCTTGTGGTACACTTATGGCTTCATATTTCAGATGATGGAGTTCTTTAGGAAGCATTTGAAAATTTTCCTTTCGTTTCATGCTCATCGTGTTTCTCAATCATGAATAATATGCATTATTTCGCTTGATCAGTTTCAACTTCCTTCAATAGAGATCACACATGCCCAGCACCACCGCTCTCGGGTTACAAATATATAAAAGATGGGACGGAACTAATGTAGAAACCATACCAGTAAATTTGAAGGTCATTCAAATGATCAGCAAATGTATTATGTTGCCTGGCTGAAAAGTGAACTATGTCTTCCTTTTCTTTCTACAACTAATGTACAGTATTTCAATAATAATTACAGGGATGAATTGTTTATCTTCTTAGAATTTTTCTCATGGTCTGGGTTTCGTTTTTTCTTTTAGCGAGTAATATTTTATGTAAAAAAGAAAAACGCCAGATGATAAACATAAATTATATCAGTGTTGTTGTGTATTTTTTTTATTATGGAAAAAAGTATTTTGTTTCACTTCTTTTCGGTTATTTTTTTTTAAAAAAATCTTTAAATTTTCGATATGCTCGTGCCCCCTTTGTAGGGTTGTCACCCCCAAGGGAGCGCGCCCCACACTTTGAGAAACACTGGGTTAAAACAATTCTAATAAAAGGTCACGAGATTCTAACAAAATTTACAACAATTTATGTAAATAAAGCAATTGTTTTTTTAAATGATTTCATTAAGTTATTCAGATGAAATGGTAAATTTGTTGTAAAAATTTAAATATTTCTTTGTTTTTAGATCATTTAGTGAAGCAGAGTAATTTAACATTAAATGTTGGAATATTAAAAATGCATTCACATACATATATATACTTTAATTCAGAGGGTGAAACATTTATGTGTGTAATCTTTTAGGTTGTTCCCTCATAATTTACTAAATAAAACTGACAACTAAATAAAGCCCTCACATCTCAATTAAAACAATTTTGTTAAGGGAATACCTTAAGTTATACTTTAAATTTTTATACTTATACTATAATAACATTTTGAAATTTGAACAAAATCTATTAAATTATTAGCATGCAACCACGAAAGATAAGTTTACAAAGGAATTAATTTTTCCTTCTCATATTTCACGAAAAGGAATCAAAGAATGCGCTTAGATTTCGAATTTTATATTGATTTATTAAAAAATAATTCATCCTCTTCTAAACCCACCTTCACTTTTGTCTAATATATATCATTTTAAATCTTTTGAAAGTATAGTTTTAACCATTAAAAAACTCAATAACGTTTTCAGAAATTTATTATGTTTTATTTCAAATTACAGATAGAAAACATTAAAGAAGAATTTATTAGAACATCTTTTATAAGAAACCATCCTTGTGAAAAACAAATAAGATCGTTTTTAAATTTTATTATTATATAAAAAAGTATTCTCTTACCCATTACACTTCGATAGAAAATAATTATTTTTATGTTGTACATTCCTTTATCTCTGAAATAAGTAATATTTTCTATAAGAATGTGTGCTTAAAACTATTACGCTGCAAAATCTGAACTGAATATAATTGGTTTAGATTTATGGAAACGCATATTTCATAAAAATTAATTATTCACCATTAATTCAATTCCTCCATGATAAAAACTGATAATACAGATAAAATATGTCGAGAAGCTTCTCCGCGTAAAAACCATCCGCCGCAGAATGCCGAATTGATAACTGGAATAAGGATTTTATCTTTTTTTCAGTGTACATATGTCCTTTTTTCCAGCACAAGCAAACCTTCACTAACTAACTACGTGATGACATTTTTCCGGAAAGAGCAATATTTGATGACTATCAAGGGTTTTGTTTGTGCCTCCACAAAAAAGGAATGTTTTTTTTATGTATTTGATATACTTCCATTTTCGTTTTATTCATTCGATGTCTAGATTGATACTTATAACGCTCACTAATTTAATTAAATCTGATTTTTCCGATTTGTAATACGCGAATGGAAGTAAAACACTAATAAAAGTCAATGGGTACTTCATTAGAAATAAATAATTGTATTTTAACATCAACAATACATAATTTCTTTTCTTAATACATTTCCTTTCAAGTGATTGTAAAGGTACTTCTGGGTTGGATATTAAGATAGAGAAGATACTATGTATGAGTACTGATACAAAGAGTATGGTGATAATATTTTAACAACAAGCATAATTAGTATCTTTTATAAGCTCCTTTAAATGGGTAATGATAATGATTAGTTACTCGTTTTAAACATGAGATATAACCAGGGACCACTCGAATTAAAGCAGAAGTTAAATTACAGGGTCTTTTAAAATGAAAATTTTTATACCAAAACAACATTTAAAAGTTTTTAATCACACGTTTTCAAAAAGCATGCATATTATATCTGCGTGATTAAAAACGCTCTGAAATATTTAGGAGTCGCTTAAATGTTTTTTAATTCGACTAGTCTGCAGAGATCAGAGACACAGTGGTAGCCAAATGGTCATGGTCATGAACATTTGTGAATGAACTTGCTTAAGTCCTACCGTACATTCAATTCCTGATGCCTCTAAAAACCGTTGTGTAATGGAGATGATGCACGTTAAACCTCAAAATCTTCAGATTAGCGTGTTCAGAATTGCTGGTTTCTTCTCCAACAGCCTCGTGTGACTGTGCTATCCGAGTGGTCATGGTATAGAACATTTGTGAATGACCTTGGTCAGATCCTGCCATAGATTCGAATCATAATGCCTCTAAAGACCGTTGTGTAATGAGGTGAATGCACGCTAAACCACGCGTTCAGAGTTGCAGGTTTCTTTTCCAACAGCCTCGTGTGGCTGTGCTATCCGAGTGGTCATGGTCTAGAAAATTTGTGAATGACCTTGGTTAGATCCTGCAATAGATTCGAATCAAAGGGCCTCTAAAGACCGTTGTGTAATGAGGTGAATGCACGCTAAACCACGCGTTCAGAGTTGCAGGTTTCTTTTCCAACAGCCTCGTGTGGCTGTGCTATCCGAGTGGTCATGGTCTAGAACATTTGTGAATGACCTTGGTTAGATCCTGCAATAGATTCGAATCAAAGGGCCTCTAAAGACCGTTGTGTAATGAGGTGAATGCACGCTAAACCACGCGTTCAGAGTTGCAGGTTTCTTTTCCAACAGCCTCGTGTGGCTGTGCTATCAAGTGGTCATGGTCTAGAACATTTGTGAATGACCTTGGTTAGATACTGCCATAGATTCGAATCAAAGGGCCTCTAAAGACCGTTGTGTAATGAGGTGAATGCACGCTAAACCACGCGTTCAGAGTTGCAGGTTTCTTTTCCAACAGCCTCGTGTGGCTGTGCTATCCAGTGGTCATGGTCTAGAACATTTGTGAATGACCTTGGTTAGATCCTGCAATAGATTCGAATCAAAGGGCCTCTAAAGACCGTTGCGTAATGAGGTGAATGCACGTTAAACCACGCGTTCAGAGTTGCAGGTTTCTTTTCCAACAGCCTCGTGTGGCTGCTCTATGTGAGTGGTCATTTTCGGTAACTTAGGGCGAGCGTTATCGAATTACACCCTCGAGATAGGGCCACAGAAGACCCACCATGTAGAGAGGCTGATGCACGTTACATATGTAGAGTTTAAAAACCCTCCAATTAGCATGATGTGGAGTTTAAGAGAAGAGTGTCGTATTCGTTATTTGACCGTAATTCAGAGATTACGAGGTTCGTGGCAAATAGCCCTCGTGTTGCTTCAAAATACGGCGTAAGTTAAAAATTCAAATGAAATCAGTATAGCTCTCATGTATCTAAGTTAGACATTAATATTATTAATTGTTTTATTAACAATTACTTGAAAATATTAGCGAGTTCTAAGTGTAAATGGCCGTGGTTACAATTAACTACGCCTTTCTCTCTCTTAACTTACTCCTTTTACTTAAACACAGTTCCTTACTTTATATGTTTATGAAATAATTATAACAGACAGAAAAAATGTCATAATATTCTCTGAACGAATGCAATACGGACATATTATGTATAGCTTACAATATGTATAATACTTACACATATAAAGAACGAAATTTTTTTGCTTACAATTATAAACTTTTTGTTTGAAAATACTATAGGTAAAATTGAAATTCTATAGGGTTAAGTGGGCACCAAGCTAATTCATAAGTCGGGATGCCGCCGATCTATTACAATGGTTAATGACGTTGACTGCTGTGTCATAAGTTCAGGATAGGAATTCCAGAGCAAGCATGGATGTTTGTAAGCGTTTTGGGCCTTTATGGCATGGTGTTACTTTAAATAACCATCAAGCCGCAACTCTTCTCGTGAGGTTGCTGAAAGGGGATGGGAGGTTCTAACTTCCCCAGGGTTCTCCCTCAAAAGTGGGGTGGAGTCGAGCCAAATCGTACTGCCACCTGTATGGTGCATAAAGTTATAGCTAAAGACTGGCGTACAACAAGCCATGATCTAATGTAATTGTAGATCAGGCGGCATTAGTAATAACGTTAGCAACATGAGTCGTAATAGCCATGTATATGAAAATAAAACGCACCCAGTCGTAAAACATACTTTTTTGTAAGATACCACACTTTTTTTAAAGAATCCCTCTAATGTAGTAGAGGGAGAACAACATAAATGTAACAAAGAATTTCACAAGAACAAAACTTTTATATTTTGTATCATTCTGAAGCTTTTTCATTTATTATATATATTATTTGTTTTATGTTTGGTATTTAACTAAAAACGAGCTTTTCAAAGTAAACCTTTGTCTGAAAAGTTAAGAGGGCCTTAAACTCAATGAGTTTTGCCTCAGATATATTTTAACGCATTCTAAATTCTTCAATTCTTAAATGCAAACAAATAGATGACAAATTCCCTACCATTTTTTCTCCCTAACCGAAAGTTTCAAACGCGACAGTAAAATATTTGCCCCATTTAATCATTTACACTTCACGAATTCCTTGTGCGAAGCATTTCCTTGTGGCATCCATTTGTTTACATCTACGAGAACAATGCTTCTGACTTCACGTCACGTTTTGTACGTGAGATGTATATACAAACCTTGAAATGCATTATCGTAACGAATGAATAATTTCGTCAGTTTCATTTACATATGTGCCTTTAACAAACAAATGATTTGCATACAGTGAATATTATCTTATGAGTGACTGTTTGCAAGTCTCTATTCATTGAAGTTTATAGTTCAAGGCGACGTATATTAGCAGTTTGACATGTTTTAAAATGTGTTTATTTAGTCGATAAATATTTAACTATTCTTACTGTGAAATAATTACTTGAGTTATAGTTAGCATTGCATTCCTCAGCGTATTCAGTTATATTTTTCTTTGTTTTTAAAGTAAAGAATGTATTAAGATTGGAAGTTATGTACTACTTTCTGAGGTGTAATTTAGACAAATACATGATGTGGTACTATGTAGAGCAACAAAAGTGGGCTTTCGTTTGTGAAAAATGAAGTGTTTATTAAGTGCAGCAATTAAACGAAAGGTGGAAGTAAATAATCTTGTAAATGTGTATCGGTTCTTCTTATGAAATGAAGGAATAAGAGGCTGATAATCTTGCTATCTTAATGTTGGCTAAGAAAAAAAGATTCATTTTCATTATTAGTACAGCTTTAGAAAAAACATATTTTACTTGAAAATAAAAATACAACAGGCATTCAGAATTAGTACCTTATTAGTAGAAGATTGCCGAATTCATACTGATGTTCATAAAAACTTACGACTTGATTTAATGAATGTTAATATTTTAATTTATGCAACATAACTCTTGCCAGTTTACTTTAATCATGTCCAAGATAAATAAGTTTAGGAAATGCAATAAAATAATTAGTAAAAATATAATACAACAAATAAATAATTAATGCTGTAACTGCACTAACATTTAGTCGCATTTCATTTGGCTACCATTAAATCATTAAGGTGTCCAGGCATGTTTTCTTTACTATGTTTTATTCCAAAATTGTGAAGCCATAAGTTTATTAGGTTTTATATTAATTGCCTTTCATTTTTTATTATTTATTAGTAATTTCATGTTTTGGGATTTCCTGTAAATTCTCAATAGGATTAATATCTGAGAATTAGCGGGTTAGGGAAAACTGTTGCTATTATATAATATGGCGTTTTTGTAATACTTTCTGCTTCATAAAAAAGTACTGAATCATGTGTGGAGGAATATTTATTAACGTTCACTGTACAAAGCTATTGGGATATTGATGCCGTACGTTTTAATTTTGAATTGAAATAAAATGATGAAGAAGATACTTGAGCTGGAAATTCCTCTTCAGAATACCACCCCACGCCAACTTAAGGTCTTTGAGCCAAGATAGATTCAATGTTCATCAGCCACGGTGGTCTTCAGTGACATTAAGCACCACGAAATTACGGCTACGATTACGTGACCTTTCCGCGTAAACAATTAGGTTGCCACGACCCACTCTGAATCATGCATTTGGTGACCTTCTTGAAGTAAGTGCAACAGTCCAGTTATTTATTCATTTCTATACTGATCTTGCCTCAAATTTAATTGCTTGATGCGAAGGCGTTCAACTTCTTAGGGCCTGATTTCGAATCCCCCATAACTTTGACGAGACACTCTACCCTTTCCACAACGTAATGAGGCAGAATTCGTTTCCCAGAAGGTATATTTCGAAGTATTTTTATCTGACAAAATTATAGTTCGAGTCTAGTACCGCTGAAGACCTCGTCACTTGACCATGGCTCAAAAATACGAGGTACTTTGCCAAAAGCCCTTGAGTAGCTAAACACTGCGACATTAAAATTCACTTACTCACTGCTAAAATTTCAGACGTATACAAGTAAAGACGCTTTCATAAGAATCAACTTGCGCGCACATAATAGACAGAGCAGACAGGTTGAAACTAGTTTGGAATAGAAAAATAGTCCATTCACACATGATCAACTGACAATCCCTGCTGTGCCACTCTCTCAAACACTCAAAAATCATGTTCTCCTCAACACTAGCTGACTCAACTAAAAGGGTATTGTGGAAACTACGCCGTTCACACGCGGCTACTTGTGTATTGAAAATGAAGAAAGTTTTTTGCTTCTTCGGACTCTAGGGTTGTACTGGTGAGTGCGACACTTTCTTTTTTTTTCCTATGGCACTCCCATTTCAATCAACTTTGTGCCTCATATGAAAGGAATTCTCTTTCTTTTCACACTAGAGCTGTGGTGATAGGAAACGATTTGTTAGACGCAAAGTTGCTTCGAGTGAAACCTGCTTATGCCATGTCGTAGACGACAGTGTAACACTCTCTTCTTAGAAGCTTCTGTAGAATGGGAAACTTTGGCGCATTTGAATTACTTAGTACGCGTACATTGATGCTCATATTTTACGATGATTTAAAACTGAAGTAATATATATATATATATATATATATATATATAATTGTAACATTTGAATTTAAATTATACAAATTTATTCACAGATCTTCAGGGAAAAAACTGATAAAAATAGAACAGAGTGTGTCTACTATATTTTCTAAATCTATTATTTAAGGGTCGTTGATAATGCAGTCAGATGAGATTGAGATTATCGTGTGAGTATGATGAGACCTGATACGGATTTAACTTGGAATACGAATAGAATTGCAGTCATTTTCTAACCTCATGAATTCTCAGTTGCAATTTCTGATTTCTTGCTGCTTTTGTTCATTATTAGTAAACTTTTCACTTCACAAACAGCGACTTATTTTTCTTGTATTCCTCAAGTCCAGTGTTAGTGAAATAACTAGTTAGTTAAAATCTTATTTTATACTTAGTTCGTCTTTTGTGAATGTTTGACTAATTAGGAACTTTAAAACTAGTTAAGCTAATTTAAAATAAGTTTAGAAAGAGAGGTCTAATTATCTTCTTCAGCATTTAAAAAAGCTCGGTAATAAACTGCAATTATAAGAACATACCTTTAAAAACTTGCCTTAAAAACGGGAGCAAAAAATTATTTTTGTAAAATTAAAATACTAAATCCTTTACTTTATTTCTAAAAACTCTTTAGTAGAAATAGAGGGGTTTACGATAATAATTTCACGTTATTAACTAAGGGTTAAATTTTAGAAAAGTTTTGAGAAAATATGATGTATACATATATTTAGAGTATTTGCATAAAGTTAGTGATGCTGACTTCTGTACTGTTAGGTCTGGGTTTGAATCTCGGAGAAGACGTAGATGTTAGTGTCTTTGTGGCATGAAGGTACACCAAATAACCGTCAAGTCACAAGTCCTCTCGTGAAGTCAGTAGAAGGGGAAAAGAGGGGGGATTCCCTGACCACCTCCCCCTCAAAATTAGGGTGAAACTTAGCCAAATCGTATTGTCACCTCTATGGTGTTCAAAGCTACGATTAACATTCGGTGTACAAGTAGCCCTTTACCACGATGAATCTCGGGGGCCTCGATCTCACGCCATCAGTCGGGTGGCATTAGCAACAAAAAATAACATTAAGTTAATTCACAAACCGAAAATGAGAACATGATATTTACTTGAAAGATTTTACTCGTTTTATTTGTGATATTTAGGTGGCCCGTGGTAATTTAGTGATCATGCTAATGGACTCGTGGTTGGTGTGTCATGAATTCAAGTCCAGTGCGTAGTTACCACCATTTCATCCATATTAATGATCCCAGGGGTCTACAGGGGATCTACAGGGGTCCCAGCATGTGTTAGCAAAACATTGTAAAATGTTATCGATCATCCCATTAACAGGGTTTCCAAAAAAGGGTCCCCAAAGAATTTTGATACAGGGGAATAGCTACGCCATTAGTTTGAGTCTAGGGCCACTGAAGACCCACCATATAGAGGGTCTGAATCACGTTAAATCTACGAAGGCTTAAAGTGCTCTCGTTGGTGTGGAAGTTCATTGAGGGGTTGCAAACTCCTGTATCGTCCTCGTCACTTGACTATGGGACAAATTACGAGGTTGGTCACCCAAAGTCCTTGTCTTTCCTTTGACAGCGATGTTAATAAGTACTCTCTCGCTCACACTGATCATGGTATGGCCCAAAGGAAACGAGGCTCCTCTTTGCAAAATTCTGCAGCGAAGTTAACGTAACTCCACCATTAACCCCGCATTGCACTTTCGTCTGATAAGCAACAAGAACGAACAATTTTGCAGAAAAGAAGTAGCCTTTCGTGAAAGCAGCAAATCTTGATCATGAATTATGCCGCGTAACGGTGTACAAAGCGAGGATAAGCGGGAAAAATGAAAATATTGGACACTTTCCATGCAGTGTATAGAAAATAATGCTCGCCATATTTCACACCTGTCAGAAAATCTCCAAGAAAACAGTTGAGAACAGGCGGCCTCCTTTTTCCGTCCCTGTTCGGAAACTCACGAAATCTCGTGCCATTTATTTATTTGCTTGTTCCCATTATTTTCTGTCTTTTTTATGACCGGAAGAGGGGAGAGAGGAAATAAATAAAATGGCTGTTATACACCGTAGGATTCTTGTCCTTACAGTTGTTCGCTTTTGTAGCGTGATAAGTGTTTTTTTAGAGAAGCTCCTCTTTTCTCCCTCTCTCTTCTCCTCCTCCGTGTCTGTCTTTCCCTCTCTTCGGAATTTAAGCACGTGTTAAAAAAGATGAAATACACATTTCCATATCTCACGGAAACAGCACACCTTTTTTTAACCTAAAGGTTCAACTTGTTGTTGCTATTGTACTTTTTATTCCATTGTATATTGTATGCGGATCTGTTAATCGATGAATTCTTCGAGAAATTGTTGAGATTTCAATAAAAGGAAGAAATGACTTAGTGAAAAATAATACAATAGGTCTTAAGAAAAACTTATACTAAAATATTTAAAATCCTTTAAAATTCTACTGAGAAAAAAGATATATATGTTGTTTCAATTGTATTTTTTAAAAGAAACGAGAAAGAGTGTTTTATAATCACTTAAAACGCCCGTGAGGAGCATTTAAAGCACTCATGGTAAGAACCTGTTATTTTACTGTTGGATTAATAATAGCTTGATATTTATTAGTCTTACAATTTAACAAACAGTTAATAAACTTTATAAACATTTATAAAATGACACTTATATAAAATAAAAAAACATCGCTACTTTTACATGATTTTACTAGTAATGAACTTAAATTTGCTCAATGAAAGTTCTGCAAGAATACTTTTTGCCACCACTGGGTTATATGACAATATATAATCCTTAAACTGTTACATATTATAATACGCTAGTCGCAGCATCGAAGAAAAAATATTATTCATTTACTACATCTTCACGTTATTTTTTACAGTGGATTTTTTTCAAACAAGTTTCATTGCGCATGTAAAGTCATGTTTTACAGATTATCAAGAACTATTTTGAGAAGCACCAAGGAATTGCTACAAAAAAGAGAATTTTCAATTACCATGACTACAACATCTCAGCTAACAAAAGGAAACATTGCGCACACACATATATACGCGGTGAAAATCGCTTAACATGAAATATTTTTTCGTGGTAAAAGAATTTCGTATTAAAGAATATCACAAGAAAATCCCCTTATATCAACAAAATTAAGTATCTTAGAGTTATAATTAATAAAAATTTCAAGAGCTTAAAGAAATTTAATACAGAATTTTCAAATTTTTGAAAAACAAAACATTTATTGAGTTTCTGTAAACTAATTTAATATATATTTATATATATATATTTTTTATCTGCATTGCTTTTTAGCATCAAGTTATTAACAAATTCTTCAACACATCATTATTCATTTCACCATTGGAATGTGCATCTAAATATATGCGCATACTTTTCATGACATTCCTTTTGTGGGAAAAGGAACTGCATTATTCATTTAATTTTCATCGTCAAAATCTGTATCAATGTTTTTTTTTTAGAGTTTTGAAAAAATTCCAAAATGTCTTTGTCTGCCATAATTGAGGGTGTACACACATGATCATCATCTACTGCCATGGATTCTTCCAATAATACAATAGGACAGTCCAATACGTCTGGTGATTTCCTTATTTTGTTCATGCCCGGAAGGGAAATATTTTCGTGTTAAGCGATTCCCGTTTCGAGTTAAGAGAAAAAAAGCTTAAAAATGCTTAGAAGTTTGTCGGGACCGTTGTATTATTTCGTGTTAACCGATATTTCGTCTTAAGCGTTTTCATTTTAAACCTGTTTCATTGTAATTCATTCTGTTTATTTAGTCGAGACATGACAAAAGAAAGGGCTTTGTAGCAATAAAAGAACTTAATTACTTATTTTAGAAACGAGGTGAATGTGCTCTGCCTTTTGCTACAAGTACTGATAAAGAAAGGCCGGAGAAGTATCCCCACAAACTCTGAGATAGGGAAATATATTACAAATGTTGCAATCACGTATTCCAGTGAAGGAAAATAGTTGTTTTATAAACTATGCAGAAAGTGAAAAGCTTGGTGACAGCAAATGCATGCGAATAGTTTGCTTATGAATAAGAAATAAATCAAAATAGAGTATAATCCTCTTAATCAGGGATATAAAAGAAGACTAACATTTTGAAAAATGGTATCCTCAATTTAGGTACACAGGAAATAGAGGTAAAAAAAAAGATTATAATTTTAATTGAAATTAAGTTAATTTGTCAAGTTCAAGCTCACCATAAGACGAAAAAATAAGTTAAAATACTTGTTTTAATAAAGTAAATGTAGCGAGAGAGAAAAACATTTCCTTATTTTATTTATATACAATTTTTATATCGAATAGCAAACCATTTTCTAACATCAAATGTGAGTCCTTTCCCCTTTTTTTCATATATATAATTTATAGTCCAATTTAGAGGAATACATATGTACATATGCTTTTAAAGTCTGATTTTCAGGAGAATTCATGTTTCAAAATTCATATCAGCCAATTATGACTCAGAAGCACTCCTATTATAGTTTCAGCTTTTTAGAATGCTCTCTAAAGGCTGGATACAAAGCAATACTTCCTCGATCACTTAGAGAATTTCCATTATCTTCATTACCTGGTCTTATTTACTGTAAGACGAAACTCATCTATTTCCGAGATAGCACCCTACCCTCTTACGAATTAGTCCTTGTTTGTAAGTCTGTCGTCCCACGCTCGAGTTTCAAGCAACGTTCCGGGTTGATTTTAAAATTAATCACTTTTATGAAAGGTCTGCCTTTAAAAGTGGCTGCATTACTTATTCTAGGAAGCAGCGTTGATTAGGAAGAAGATGTGAAAGTAGTGTAAGGAGAGAAGACAGATTGGTACGTCAGAAAAATATGATAACTTTCTAATGACTGCGTCCAGCCGATGCAAATTAAGACAGATTGGTACGTCAGCCAAATAAAAAATAGTTTTTATTATTTGAAGGGTTTTTTTTTGTTGCTTCATTTTGTTCGACGCTGAAGATGTTGCCATTTAGGAAAATATTAAAATAAGGCGATTATTCATGCCAGGGAATCTACGGCCTTCCTGAAACGTAACTGTTGAAGAATCGGGTTTGAATTTTAAAATGGAAATGAAATTTTTTTTCATTGCCTTTGATGAATACATTGTTACAAACGCTAATTTACAGTGATGAACTAAACTATTCTGTAAACATCCCTTCAATACAATGCTTTTCAAAGTTTCAATATTTGCGACCCAATATTCAATCATTATTTTCATCGCCTCCCCTCGTCCATACAATAACAATGTATTTTATTCAATAATATACTTTGTCAATGAAGCTAGAATACTTTAACCTCTTAAATGCCATCGGCGTATATAAACGTCTCCCTCAGCCAAAGCGTTAATTGCCCCGGAGGTATAAATACATCTTTCCGAAGTACGATATTTTCTGTGCACTTCTATCCATAAAATTATTCCAGAGGCCTTGGAATGCATTAAATGGACCTTTACAGAGTTTGCGAACTATTACTTATTTCAGATTATTTACTTCTTTACCCCCCCTCCAATTCATCAGATACTTGCGCCTACGTGGAAAATAGGAGCGTTAGGAAGCGAATCACGGAACTTTAATTCAGCAATTAAGGGAATAATTATAAACCGTACAATCTATCAAGATAAGTGTTAATTTTTGTACATAATGTTGTATATGACTTGCCTATGGGGTCATTGGGAATTATTAATGTTGTTCTTAATTTAGTATTGTTAAATTAACTATAAAATGTATTGTTCAGTATTGAGGCATTTATAAGTGTATTATATCAATGTAGACGTGTATTCTATTTTTTATTATGCCAAAATGTATTTTGTTTGCTTACTTTCAGTAAATTAATAATTTTTCTGAAATAATCTTTTGTTTTCGACTTTTCACATACAATATGCTCACCCCCCCCCACTCATAGAGTTATCACGCAATCCTATTTAGGCCTACCTCTACTGTTTGAGAAACACTGCTTTAATAGCATAGATAAATACAAGAGAGTTGTTTGTTACAATTTTTGCATCAATAAACAGATTTTTTAATGTGAATAAGTATTATATATGTATATTTTTCACTGAATTGCCATAAATCTGACTAAAAGACTTAAAGCTAAACTGTAATTAGAAATATAATAAGAAAATAAAATTGCTCAATGTTAAATGTGGCCACAGTGACGTATCGGCTATTATTAACTAAACTTGTAAAGGCAAAGATTGCTTTAAAACCGGTCAATACTCTAAACACAATAAAACATTACCCTATGTACCATACAAATACACATACACACACACACACAAACACACACATACACGCATATATATATATATATATATATATATATATATATATATATATATATAACAATTCGGTGTAAATAGTCATGCACATTTCCATACATTACAATTTCGAGACTAAATTTTCAAATAAACAAAGTTACAAAAGAGCGAAGTGTAAAAACCAGCTGCGCTTGAACGCGTTTCTTGAAGATAATTTTTAAATAATTTATAAAGTGTGTCGAGAGAATGTAAGTTGTTGAGCCAGTTATGACATATTTTAGGATGTATTCAAATAATAATCTCCTTTAATATGAGAATAATTTTTATTTGGCTTAACAGACAACTATTAAATTTCAATAAAAAAAAATAAGTGTGAGGATTTTTGTTGTTTATACACCCGATGAGCATTTGGTTGGAATCAAGTATAATTTGCATCGGCTGGACGCAGTCATTAGAAAGTTATCATAAGAGAAAAAACATTGCTTTTTTCCCTCCTATGTTAAAAATTATAGTGAATTTAAGTAATTTACATTTAAATATAAAAACTGAGAAATACATGAAAACTTTTTTTTTTCATAATTACTTATAGATAAGAAGTCAGAGGAATTTTCATAATGAATATCAACTTTTTCTGGAACAAATTTCAAAATTTTCTCTTGATTTCTACTGAGAAATAAACAAAATTTATGAAATAATGGCGTATATATATAATCTAAAAAAATTAACTTCCCTCTTTTACATTTATTAAGTGATTGTGTTTGCAGTTAAACAATATTTGAATCCTACACAATTATTCCAGTTTGAAAAAACATTTTCCGTAAACTGTTTTAAAAGATATAAAACAGGCTGAATGAATTAGAATTTATTATTATTATTATTACTTATAGTAGTTGGAATGACAATCTTCGCTAAATGTATGAAAGCCTGAATTCAAATCGGAGAACATTTTCAGACAGAAAAACGACTTATAATTTTCATAAAAATGCGCAACATTGCAATTCATACATTTGCTTAAAATAGTGCTTTTAAAATTTTAAAGCATTCCATAAATAAATAATAAGTTTTTCCTCTTAAAACATGTAAAAAGATATCTCATTTAGCATTACGTTATAATAAAAAAAAATATGAAACACATTTTAGACTGTAAAAGATGTGTCGACTTAATTAAAAATGAGTGGTGTGATAAAATATGAGATTCTCTATAGGCTAGAGACGTCACAATGCAATATTAATCTTCGAGTGCTTTTATATCTGAAAAAATAGTCCGAATTCTCGAATCCTATTATTTAATACTAAGCGAAGACAGAATGAATATATTTTTAACGGATGCATTAAAAAGATTCCAAACTTATGTTAATACTTTTGAAATTTGTTTTAATTAAAACTATAGATAAGAAAATGAATAAACTAATTTATTAGAGGAACAGTGAAAGAATAAGAATTCTAAGATAAAGTCCACATGTATGAATGCTATTCCTTACGAATAGTATGAATTAAATAAAAAAACATTATTAATTTTATACTATTGTTAATTGCTATCATTATTCTTATTTAACTATAATTAGAATACGAAAAAAAATTTTGGCTGTTTACAAAAATTTACTACAATGATCACCTAATCTTTGAAACCCAGACGAAAGATTCTAAAGTTCATTATGTGAAGTATGAATTGTTTTATTGATTATACATATATAGAGAGCAATCTGACTAAAAATTTATTTGATAACACTACGATTTAAGTTTTAAATTATCAAATAATAATGCAAGTACGTATTCAGAGTTTTTAGTAAGTAATGAATAAGTTTTTCCTAATTAATCATGTTTATCGTTATTATAATTAATGAAATATTTTATTCCGTGCCCGTCTTTAACGTTTTATGATTCAATTATTTTTTTCCTTTGTTTATTTTTCTGTTTAACCGAAAAAAGATGCCTCTTCATAAAAACGCGAAAAGAAAAGAAAAAAAAAAAAGCTTTATGGTGTTTTTTTTTAAATTTGACTCAAATGAGAAGTGAAATGAAGAAAAAAATGCTCATCAATCAACTTCCTTTTCTAAGAGTTGTTGATAACACTTTTTCGTTTCAAATCGGTTATTAATTGTTTACTTACGAAGAGAAAAAATAGAATTATCACTCAAGATGTTTTAGGCTGGTGATAAAAAAAGATTGAGTACTCAATATATTAATTCTTTCTCATAATAAATAAATGGTTATTTGAATTTTTCCTTTTTTTTCTTAATTCAGGTTGGATTAAAAACTTAGAAGTTGTGTGTAGTTATTGGAAGATTATTTGTTTTACAAAAAAAAAAAATATTAAAGAATAGGAAGTTTCATATGAAGAAATATATATATATATATAGAGAGAGAGAGAGATGAATATTTTATTGGTAGTGCTATGGAACTGCTAAGATGCAGCACTGTTGTGGCCGCTGTTATGGCCGGATCATTAAAAACCTGTGGAAGTCTGCGTTAGGACGACTTTGGCATGCTCGTTGAAGGGAAAAATAACTTAATAAATTAATTTTCATGTTAAATACTGCCACAAGGAAAAGGAAGTAACTTTCATTCAAGAGAAACTAGTGCTTCAGCACTTTTTTAACATCTATTAAAGATGAGAGATTGATTGATTGATTGAATACGAGGGCTTTTCCCGACAGACCTCGTAATTTTGAATCATGGTCAAGTGACGAGTACGACACCTGAGATGGTCCTCATCTCTCCTAGCTACCACACCACACCAACGGAGGGTTGTTTGAGCTCTCGACAGATTTAACCCTTTATCTACCGACGGTACTTATAAATACCACTCATTCTAAAATTACATAGAATAACCCTTTTTACGAATACTCTGACAATATTTAGCAGGAATATTCTTTGAAAGCCACTCTTCCAAGATATAGGGCAGCACGGGTTTTATGATGAGCATTTTAGTGAAAAAAGGCGAATAGTTTTATAGCAGAAATTGCGTTTTCAGTGATTTGAGAAGATTGTCATTTCGGTTCCGAAAAAATAGTTAATGTTAAACGATAAGTGTCTTATTTTTTTGTATGTTAATGGAGACCTTAGAAAACGATGACTATTTATGTTAAGTGAACAGTATGTATAATTAATTTCACAGTTAAATATCTTTAAATAATTAATTAGCTCTAACTTATTAAATTTCCCTAAGTTGAGTATTTTGCTTATGTATATACCTTAATTTTTAATGTACTGATTCAAAAAAAAATATTGCATGAAAAAAACTTCAGTAAATCATAATGCGGTAGATAAAGTATTATCGTGCATCGCTCCCCAACACAGCGGGTCTTTAGTGGTACTAGGCTTGAACTCGTGACACACCAGCCACGATCCGATACCTTGACCAGTAGGCTACCGCGGCCACAGAAGAGGAGAGAACGCGTATTAAATAGTTACAAGAAAAAAAATAAAGTACATTTAACAGCTTTTTTAGTATTAAATTTTAAAAACCTTCTATCTATATTGCAGTGTATGTTAAAATGGTAAGATGGAGAAAAGCTTAGTTTGGATTGATTCAACAGAGCGGAGAGAGGCAGCTTAGATTACAAAATGTTGCAATGTTACATGACACTACACTCTCTCTCTATATATATAATCAGTAATCCTTTATCTTTATTATTCATATTGTCAAAAAAAATTTTTTTTTGAGTCTTAAGACATGTAAACAAAGTTAAGTCTTCCATATTTTTCAAAAGTTCAAACCTCTTCATGGCATTGTTAAATTTAATGTTTTTAAGTTTTTTTTATAGTTATTTTTCTTCTAGTCCTTATACCAAAAAGCATCTTTTCCTCATATGTAGGTTCCAATTAATAACATTTTTTTCTATATATAAACACGATCCATCATAATATTTGCTTATTTCATTATATTCCTTCTCAACATAGGTACAAATCGAAGAAAGCTCTTTTAACAAACTCTGCGTTCGTGAAAAGTAACCAGTACTTTTTATCTCTTATTCTTGATGCTTCCAACTCCCTGTTAATAATTTTAACAGAGAGTTTGAAGTATCAAGAATAAAAGATAAAAAGTAATAATTTTAACAGTGGCGTAACGGAGAATATTAGCCCCCCCCCCAAACTTAGGTTTTGGGCCCCAACCCGGATCTTTCAAGGGGCACGTACTAGTCGTCAGTCAGGCTTAGGGTCCCCGAGAAAACAGCCCCCCTCGCAATGAGAGAGTTGCTGGGGTATACGTTACACGTCCCTGAACTTTTAACTCTTATTATTTTCCATAATTCAACAATTCATATGCCAAAAAGTGAAAAAAAACAAGATTTAATATGGTTTCAGTTCTTAAGGCTGTTATTCTGTATTTACTACGATGTAGAGCAGTACTCCGTAACCTTTTCATCGCTGCGGACGGGTCAACGTTTGATAATTTTACCGCGGCCCGCTGAGGGTGGGACACGTTGATTGTTTATATTTTAGATTGTTTTGGCTTAGCAATTTTAATTTAGTTACATTTAAATATGTCTTCAGAATAAAATACAGTTAAAGCAAAAATGAATAAAAGTGATTTAACATGGAATATAAAGTGATTTCCGTGGAAAGTTGCGCAAATCCGAGAGAAATGCACCACTTTAAATAGAATGGCAATAGTGTAATGTTCTTTAGGCGGCCGGGCAACATTTGTTCCACGGACTGAGGGGTTGTGGATCACTTATTTTATCACAACTTATTTCTATCCGAATTGGCACATTTTTCTTTTACAAAATGTGTTTCGCATTTTTTTCTCCTATACCATAATGATAAATGAGCTCTCCCTTTACACGTTAAAAGGAAAAACACATTATTTATGAAATATTTTGAAATTTTAAAAACACTGCATTATAAACAAATGCATGAGTTACAATGCCACAAATTTTTATAAAAATCGAGGCAGTTTTTTTGTCCGAAAATGCGATCCGCTCTTGCTTGTTTATAAGGCGAATACAGCCTTAAGAACTTGTTAAAAATATTTATGATACGAATAAAAAGTACATGATACTCTATTTCCAAAAGCAAGCTCATTTTTTTTTACATATGCATTTCAATATTTATGTGGAACGCAACATTTTAACAAAACCCAAACATACTTTAAATGAAATCGCTATTTTAATTCTAAATCACAGATGACAAACTGCATCAAAGCATGTGCTTTATAAAACAGAGTTAATCCGTTCATTTCATCGCTATTCCATTCAAATCTCGTTACTGAACGCACCAGACATACTACACAGCCAACCACACGCACCCTTTGAGGTCTGCTCGTTGTCCAATCGTATTCTCCCCGCGGGGAGGAACCGTGCTTCCCGTTGTCACCGAGTTTTCCCAGTGATGGATTCCAGGCTGCCGAAGTGGTGGTTCAGATTCTCTCTGCAACAATTCAGAATCCGTATTTTGATTAATGATAGCTTTATTTCTCATTTGTGCTTTGCAGAACTAATTACTTGCTGCTCTGCAAATTCAAGAAAACTTCGCTGCGAGCGTAATCGATTAACAGACGCGGAATGATTCTTGGCCCGCATACGAAAACGGTGAATTCCAACCATTGCCCATACCTTACCCATGACAGTCAAATTTAAGGAGTTAATTTTCGAATGTGTTCATTTTGCAACATACCACCCCGCAGAACTGGATTTTGTGAAATGGTTATTATATAAGCGATAATTTCGCAAAAGGTCCCTCTTCGGAACGAAGTATTTTTCGCTCGGGAAAAGTAGGCAGGCTGCATGCCGCAGTCGATAGTGCAATTTATTTGCCAGGCAAGGTAGTGGGAATGCCGCAAAGTAATTAGAGACGATATTTTCAGAAAACGAATTTGATTTTATTGGCGATAACATCATCGCCTCAATTATGATTTTGTGTGTTTATGGAAACGAAATTCAATTCCGTGATGAGATTAGAGTTAGCTGAAAGAGAAGAATTTTCCCGCCTGGTTTAATTAAATTTAAAGAATAAAAGGTGGGACTTCTCAGAATTCCATATTTCGGGAGTTGTATTCCGCTGTCGAAGTTTACAATAAGATACGGTGCAGTGGAAAGGTTTAATCTCTCTTTTGTCTGAAGGTCATGTTTCAAGAGATTACGTAGATCTTATATGATAATTTTGTTCATTAAAGTTTGTTAGTTTTTAAACATTTATTTTGTAGCTTTTTTTCTCGAGTACAAATATTTATAATGGAGATACGCGGTTTAAGCTGTCATTTTGATATTTCCGGCTATAATCCACTTTCGAATAATGTAATATTCGTTATTTTATACGTAGTATTTAAATCTTTAAAGATTAGTTTCATTTAATAGAAATATTCTTTTTTTCCTTCTTAATGTAATTTCAAAAAAAGAGTGTATAGTTTAGTGACATGACTCTGGCTTTTTTTCAGAAAACCAAAAAGATATTGTATTGACTCACGCAGCTTTATAAATAATATTTTCTTTCGGGTTTAATTCATTAAAAAATTATTTAAATGATTATATTTAGGTTAAAATATGTCTTGTACAAAGTTGAACAAATAGGGGCCAATAAAGAACTTTTTTGCGGCCTGCCAAGACGATCATTAAACCAAATAGGCAAAAAATGTTCCACATTTCGATGAACATATATTTGACATCTTGCTTGAAAATCAAAAAGAGTAAATATATTGATGCAAATAGGCTGACATTAACTAACAGAATATGATGAGAATTTGAACAATCTCTCTCTCTCTCCTGATTTCAAAAGAGTTGTAGACAGTTGTGATTAGGTACACACACACATTTACCCCATTCAACTGATTCTAAAATTAAATGTGCTTGCAGCATGGATGATATGAAATTAGCATAATAAATAAATTGAACGTAAATGCCATTATTTTATTTAACTTGTGTGGTGCAATTTATATCTTTTCTGAGATGCAAAGTTAACTATTGAATGCAACCATTTTAAGAGGGAGCGGCCCTTCTTTACCCACCGCTTCCAATATGTTATAACTTAATATAATTATTGGAACTTAAATATTCTTTGAAATGACTTTTGGAAATTCGGCAGTAATGACTCATTTTCCTTTTGGACATGTGAAAAATGTATCCTCTAGAATGAATTTGGAAGTAACACCGCACCAAGAGCATATTTATAAATAAAATTAATAAAATTATCATGGTTTTTTCACTGTTAATAAAAGAAACATCGGGAGGTGCTATTAGATTTTAGATTGGTGGGTTTATTGACTAAATTTAACAAAATAGAATCGTTTTAGTAATCCGATCCTATTATCAAAGTTGAAAATTAACCTTTGCTGTTATCCCATTTTCATACCTTCCGCACTACATCGGGATCAGGGATTGCAATACCGGGATGCCAGTAGTTTGAACCTTTTGTACAATTTTATAATACCGGTATTCACAAATTTAAATACCGTTTTTACTATATAAATTTTTTTAATTCTCTCCGCTATATGTTCAGGGATAGCCATCATAGCAAAGTAGTACATGATTTTGTTTTTAGTCTTCCTAACGGGCGAAATTAATTATAGATGCATTAGTGTTGCATCGTACAATCAAGAGAAGTGATAAAATATGTGAATCCTCCAAGTAGATGGGCCAAAATTATATTATAGCAGCTCAGAGTGATATTGTCCACGCGCAGGATTCGTAGTCTGATATTCGTATCTGTGAAAACAAGATTGTAGTTGTGAAGAAAGTACTTAATATTTCGATATTTTTTAAATTGCTGAGTTTGTTACTCACATTGTATTTATATATCATATACTTTGGGGTTCAAAATATTTTTCATATTCATATACATACTTATAAATAATAACCCATAATAATTAATAAGAATAACTTTAATGAACATAAAAAAATCAGTTGATAATACTTCGGTTTGGTTTCATTATTTGTATAATGAAAAGAATATGGTGTCACAATGTAAAAAATATTTAAGAGTTAATAAAATGAATGGCGAAAGTGCAAGTGGACTCTATTCACTGTTATAATTATTTTTTGTGATATTTACACTCTCTAATAAAACTGACAAATAAAACAAAGAAATGCCTTTTTTTTCTAAAATTTCTACAACCGGTATTAAAACCAGTATCCCGGTATTAAGATCTAAAAATACCAAATACCGTTATTTAACTTTTAGTTCGATATTGCAATCCCTAATCGTGTGTGTGTGTGTGATACTCTATTTTATTTAATAAAAATAGCTCTAATTAATCCGCATCATAAATCTTTAGTGAAATTGAGATTCAAACCTACTGCATTTGGGCTTGACATTGCTATTGTAACAATGATTACTAAGTTACCGTAGCATTTTATTGATTAAATAAAATGTTGAGTAAAATTCTAGTTTAGTCCACACCTTATTTTGATTTTAAGGTGATTCTTTTTTCTCCGGTTCTTACAATCATGAAAAGGATGATGAGGCTTTTATACTTTTAACATCCACATTTAGCGATGAACTTACACATGAAACAAATAACGCACAAAAAGCAGCACACCACGCGTGGTTTACAGGACGTTCATAATAACATTCTTAATTCATTCCAGAGATAGTTATTTATAGTATTAGTCAAGCAGAATCTTAAAATCATACAATTTCCGTTTTTTTATTGGCCCGAAAATGCGATGATGCAAGATTGCATCATCTTGATTTAAAAACGCTAACGTTTCAGTTTTTTGGGCAATAAAGTTGAGGTTATATTTCCCGAAAGGAGGGTAAACTAAAAATAGATTATCGCACGAAATCTTGAAAGACTGAAGTCCATTTTTGAATAAAATCTCTTTATATATATATATATATATATATATATATATATATATATATAATATATATATATATATATATATATATATATATAGTCTAATTCTCTACAAAAAAGAGATAAACATCCATCAATCACATTAGAAAAACACACACACAGTAGGAAAATCACACAATGAAGGTATATATGTATAATGTTGCGTGACATAATCACTCAACACTATATATATATATATATAGTGTGTGTGTGTTTCAAGTAAACACCAAACTTTTAAAAATGGTTTTATTCAGCTAGCCATCGATATGTGTTACATTGAAAGAAAATGGCTTATCACTTATGTTCAGATCTCTTAAGTACTCTATTTTTAATTTTTTTCGGTACTATTTTGATTTTCTTAAAATAATTTTTTTTTTTTTTTTTTAGTATTGAAAGTTGACATATGGAGGCTGTAAAAAATAATGATCTAGGATTAGAAGTGTTCTGTTTGGACTATATGTTCGGAGAAATAATTGGGTGTTTAATTTAAGATTTGAAGATGTAACGGAAAATAAAAGTTAAATGGTATATACAGGATTTAATTTTAGGTCTAATGAAATTAACCTAGCACACACATATATATATGCATGTATAGTTTTTTTTTGTAATTAATTGTAATTATATAATTGTTAATTTATCTGAAAGGAAATGAAGCGAATGTATTGACGTGTTTTTAACCATTAAATACCTTTTAATCTAATAATTCGTGAACTTAATATTGAAAGATTCCTTCAGTTTTATTAAGATTTCTGAAATGATTTTATATATTTGTGTGTTTTAATGGTAGTTAAAATGCTATAGTTAAATTCTTCTCATTCAATACTATGCAAAAGCTCTATAAGGGAAAATCAATCTTAAGTATATTTGCCTTAAAGGCGATCTGAAATGCTTCTGAAATGAAAACTTTGCTTCTGGAATAAAGTAGCTCGGGGTTAAATTATGCATCGAAGCACATGATGAATTCCCCTGAGTTCAAATTACCAAGCAGTCAACACGTATTCGAATTCCAACTAATGTTATAGAATTTCGGGGACTCTTTGATTAATTTCAAGTAGAAATATTTAAGCAGTACTTAATAAGGACTGGAGATTCAATTTTATAAAATCTTCCTTTACCAATTGTGGATAATCATATACCTCATGACTGCATTCCTGTTTAGAAAAGTAGAATTCAAATATTAGGAAGAATTAAATTTCGTATCTAATCAGAGTGGTCTGAGGTAGATTCTCTATTGAACGTAAGAAAGATAGCAGTTTAACAATGATAAAAAGTTTTAAACTAAGCTTGTGCATTCTTGGTGTAAATGGCATATACTGATTCTATGAATGATCACATAATTCTAAATAATTTCCATATACGGAAATCTAGATCATACTATATATATTTCTGAGGTCAAGAGTTTACTGTTATATAAGACTTATAATTCTTACCATCCAAGTTTGCGGCTTTGATCCCGGCCCAAGTCGGTGGATTTTTATGATGCAAAATAGTTGAAAACGTCTACGACGTATGATATTATGTGGCATTTTAAAAATCACTAGAGTGTTTGCTTGCCTTCGGTGCTCTCGATAAAATTAAACTATTGTACAGGTTCGCATCGTCAGAGCTAAAGTGACTCTTTCTGGGGAGGAAACTGAGCGTCTCAAAATTACATTCTGGCAATTGATTTTCACCAGTATAGTGCCCCATTAAAAACTGACACCAACTCCCGTGAAATGTACCAAATCCTCAATGGTAATTATAACGATCCGCAGTCCCATTAGAAAGAAAAAAATATTTCTTACAATACTATCTAGTTATACTTAGGATTATAACTATTTGAATGTATAATTATTATTGTGGATTACAGTATATATATATATAGCCGTCCCGAGAAACAGGAGAATTAATATATATGGCAGATCTTCCACAGGGGGTCATAATATATATATATATATATATATATATATATATATAATGTCAGGTTTGAAAATATAGATTCAAAATTAAGTAAGTAATAAATGAAAATAGAGCGAACTGTTTACCATCGCGTAAAGATTTGTGGGTAAATAAGCTTATTTAAAGGTGGAGCGAGCGCTGACGAAGGAGAACGCATACTCGAAAGGGCTGAGCTGGTGACTCCTCACCGAGATATTGTCTTTTGTACCACACGGTTGCGCGCCAAAGGGCCGCCATGTTGGATTTTATGTGATTGAAGCGAAATAAAGACGTTCTTATTGAGATGATACCATCCCTCATTTTACCAGCAGGCCTGGGACCTGTCATATATATTCGCCTTCCCCGCTATAATACTCGTCATAGAACCGTGCTGCCATATATCTTGGAAGAGAGGATTTCAAAGAATATTCCTGCTAAGTTGGTGTGGTAGTTAGGAGAATGGAGTGCCAGCTCAGGTGTCGTCCACGTCGCTTGACCATGGTTCAAAATTACGCTGTCCTTCGCCAAATGCCCTCGTGTGGCTGAACTGTGCGACGTTAATATTCACTCACTCCAAAAGATATAGTACAGTAGTTATTATTATTTTTATACTTAAAAAATGCATTATCTTCCTATTCAATTGAAACTATAGCGCTATAATTAACTACTAACTACAAACAAATAATGCAAATTTGTCCAAATGATGTAGTGTGAAAGGCAAAGTTAATCTACTTTTAGCACCAGAAGCGATAGAAGTATTTATTTTGATGTAAGGATCAATTTCTTACTACCAAATGTGCATAATAAAATCATAAAAAAATGTGTATATAAATAAATTACCAATTTTTATTGTATGTATGGTTCGCTATTTTGGCGATAATGGCTTGCACATGAAAAAAATCAATAATCGGTATTTAAATAAAAAGAGATTTAAAATAATCTCTCTCTCTTCGAAACTTAGATTTAATCTGCAATAAAAAAATAGGGATTACACTGATCACAGGAATAAATTAGAGCAAAGCGTAGACAAAACAAAAAATGGTTTCTTCACAAATAAAAGATACATATATGCTGTCACGGGCTTTTTTTGCAGCGCACGCCAGAATTGAAAGCAGATGGCAGAAACTTTTCCTACTTATTCACAAATATCGTTATATTTTTTAACTCTTCACACAATATTTTTATATCTTATATCTTATGTGTTATTCTGATGTATAAGCTATATTATTGTAATGTTTCATTAAAATCTATTTAGTTGATTCTGCGTGAAAGACTACCAAACATCCTAACAAACTTTCACATTTATATTAGTAAGGATATATGTCCTAAACTCCGGGTTATAACGAGCACTTTTAACACAAAAAAAATGAGATAGAAATTAGGGTTCACGTTCTACTTCGCGTATAAAAATAATACCTTTAAGAATTAAAAAAAATGAGATTAGTATAACAAAATTAGACTTCAACATATATCGAAATATTGTTTATTTAAAAGAAATGGCATTCCTTATGAACTTAAAGAATTGAAATTTTAAAAGTATACTAATTTTCCAAAAGCTTGTGATAATACCTCAAATAAATGAGTTCAAAACCATTAGAGGATTACATACTTACATTTCCGGTTTTCTTCGTAAAAAAGTGGGAACGCGTTATACGGCACATATACCTAAATTTTTTTTAGTACTTGAAAGCTTATGTGAGCGTTATACGCCGGATTCTACGGTACTCTGTATGTCAAATGAAAAAAAAAAATTCTTGCACTGAAGACACATGATAACGTATTATGTTTAAGTTTTCGTTTCAGAATACTCTATGGGGGAACTCAGCAAATGATTTTCATCTATTCCGCTGACTTATGTGAAAATGCCGAGAGAGAACATTTCCTAGAAAGAAAGCCAAATTATGAAGAAACAGTTCTCGAGTTGAACATGGTTGCCCGACAACTATCTTTAACACCAAATTCTTACTAATTTCGTTCTATTTAAATTATTTCTTTAATTCCTGTTTATGCTTAAATTACTATAATACATCTATGGTTTGGTAAAGATTGCTTAATTCTTATACAAGTTTTTCTTTACTATAATACTAATTATGCATGGAATATATCCCTGTGATAAATTGTTTTTGAAAATTAAGTTCATTAGTGGTAAAAGCAGGTATTAAAACAATTGAGTTCAATTTATTGGTAGCTAAAACCGTAGGCCTCCTGAATAACTAACTAAACCAATACAAGAACTCTGGTAGAATATTATATAATATTCCAAGTTGTGTTATTATAAATTCACTCGTCATATTGTAAAAGTTGTTATTAATTTAAAATTCGTTTGTCTAGTAATATTACACAACATTGTCGTTTAGCAATTTGGGAGCCAATATTGGTGGATTACAACGATGCTTGCGTTCTAAAATATTTATTAACGGGGTCGGTTCTCGATCGAAAAGCATAAGAATTATTTAAAAACTACACTTTTGCTGTCAATAGTTTCCGAGAAGTATGACGTCATCTTGCATGCACTCGCAAGAAAAATCTTTATTGAAAATATGAACATTGGCTAATGCATTTGACCTAATGTTTATTTAAGCAAAAGCTCTAAATCTTGCTTATCGAGGAATTTTTTTTTCAAAATGGCTAACTAGTTAGAATTGCACACATTGTGGCTTTTTCTCGGTTTTTCTTCTGTTTCTATGCGTTTCTTTTGTTTTCCCATGTCTTTCTTCTAGTCTTCACGAGAACTCCTTCGTATCTTTAAACGTCTTTTTTTGTGTTCAGGTGTCTAATTTCCTGTCTTAAAGCGTCTTCCGTCTTGTGCCCTGTTTCTTTCTTTCTTTCCTAATCCATATCGTCCTTGTCATTAAATGTCTCCTTTCTTGCCTTCTTAATCCTCATCACTCTTATTTTTAATAGAGTCGCATCTTGCTACGATAACAAAAAAAACTGACGTGCTGTGTTCTGTTTCAAACACTACAAATATTTTGACTAGGAATGGAATGTGAATCATATTATGATTAATTATACCCTGATAATATTTGAAATTGATTTGATAAAGATTAAAAATTAAAAAGAAACAAAAAAGAAATTTAAGAAATCAGAATTTGGCTGTTAGAGCACTCACTGTTATATCATTTAAAATAACTAATGCTTATCAGTTATAGGGATTATAGGTTGGCTACAGCTTTTCCACAGTTGTTGCCAATTTGAACATTGGTGACATTATTCTACAACCGTATCTGAACAAAAATCCGACTGCCGTTAGCACCATGACACGGAAGTGCATTGTCCCAATAATAAATAAACCGCGGGGCTTCCATAAACATAAATGTAGATACCAAAAAAAATTGCGTAGAAATTATGAAGTTCTAGTCCCAAAAGGGAAGGGACTCATCAAAAATAACAAATTTACAAAAGATTGGAATTATACAAATAAAGACATAAAATGTTTTCAAAAAGATAAAAACATAGACGGTTGCATAATGTACTTGATACAATTATGATGACCAACTTCGTTGCTCATTGTAGTTGGTCAATGTCCACTTTCGGACAACAAGTAAAGGAAACTCCACATCGGTTGAAGTCAGCACGTTGAATGAGCAACTTAAAGTGAACTCCTTTCGTTGAAAAAGAACTTATTGCGTCTTCGGAAAATTACAGGTTTCCACCATAGTAACAAAATATATAATAAAAAGAAAATAGTTTTAAATTCATACTAACTGCTAGTAACAGATTGACTGCATTTGAAAGCAGTGCTCCCTGTTTATATTATCAGCAGACAATATGACATAGAATTAGACATTTTTTTTTATTATTGCCATCATAGCCCCTATTACTTTTTTAACTCTTTAGTAATACGTTATGAACCCTAACTAATTCACAGAAATTATAATCTAGATATAAATTTTCATCTAACTAAACAATCAAATCCATAAATAAACACAGGGATAGAAAAACCATACAATTATTTGAGATATAAAACCGTTTTACAAACAAACAATTACTAACTAGACTTTCCACCTTTAAAATAAGGGTATTAAATCTCTAAAAATGTTTAGTTGATAATTTAAATTTTTATAAAATTTTAGTTTTAATAATGTGTTGAAACAAAACATGTTATTATTAAAATTAAAAAATAATATAATTAAGTGAATGGCACTTTTTCTACAACCTATTTTTATTAAGCCAATCCAAAATATATAAGATATTATATCAAGATACCTAGCGATAAAATTAGCTCTTTTAAAAACTAAACTATGTTGACACAGGACTTATGATTAAAATATACAATACACGCGCGTTTCTTTTGCTATTCAATACACTAAAATGCTTTATTCACTAAAAAAGAGTAAATCAGGGGTGTAAAAATAGGATATATGTTAAAAACAAATGAAAAGTTCTAATTCTCATTGAAAGATTTACCTGCGTAATTTACACTTTACGGAAAAATTTATAAATACTAGTATTTTAAAGGATTTAAAATATATTTCTATACAATAGTTTCATGAAACGCATTAATTTCTTGTCGTATTTGTTTTAATTATTTTGTATATAATGAAAATAACCATATTAAATATAGGTTTGTAAGAGTTTTAAATATCTAAATTTAATGTAGCTTAATGAATTAAAATGATACAAACAAATATTGTCGTAGCATTTTTAACTCGATTTAGATTATAATGACGATTCATTCAGACGGTTTTATTGCTTACAACACACTTTCTTTCTCTTTCTCTCTCCCTCTTTTGCTTGTGTTCAAACAATCGTTACTATTATTTTTTTAAATTAGTTTTTAAAAACGGGACGTCGTACTTTGTTTTATATTAAGTATATGAAATGTACTATATATTATTTGGAAAGAGTAAAAAAAATATAAATAATCTGAAATTAATTTTAATAAGGTATAGCTTTTTGTAATACTTATATTTTAAATGTAATAGTCATAGAAAAATTTATGTCTCTCCCCCTCCCCCATTGATTCTTTATATAAAATTTTATTTTCGTAATACAAGTATTTAGCAATTTCAAATGACTGAGTTTCACCTATAGTATTTTAAAAAGAAAGACCTCAATATTATGTAATAATACAAATTCAAACGAATACAGTTAGTCTATGAGAATGCGTTTGTATAACAGTCAGCTAATTATTTTTTAAGAAATTAAAATATAACATCAGAAGTCTCGCTTGAGCAAAAGGAATAACTGCATTATATGAAGTCATTTAAACACATAGTTAATTTCTAATATTTTTCTTATTTGATATTTTTCCAATGTATTTTTTGTGATAGCATAGAGTAATAATATTGTTGAAAGAAAAGATTGCTGTAATATTTAGTTCCTCATTTTAAAATGCATAATTTACTTAAGCTTGACACTCACTTGTAGACGTGGTATTTAAGAGTCTTGTTGGAAAATTAATGACTAAAAATTAAAAATTGAAAAATATTTTATAAAAAAATGCATATTATTGCTTGAATCGAGTTTCGCTTTAAGTCCTCAACTGGTAGGTTGATTTATTATTGTCCAACATTGCACTTTGAGGTAGCAAGAGACTATTAGCGACGTACCTCAGGGTTTTGAACCACATTCAAATAACGAAGAGGACACTTGAGCTAATACCCCATTCTCTGAAAAATTCCGCAGCAAGTCAACGAGAGGGCTTTGAATCTCGACAAATTTAATACGTATTAGCTCGTTTACACAGTGAGTTGTTAATGACACCAGTACTCGCACCCACAACTAGACAAAAAACAAACAAACACCGATCATTATTTTATGACAGTGACTACAGGCCAATGTCTGGTGGTAGTTTCGATACTTTTAGGTTCATCAAACTCTAATGCACTGCTAGATTCCTTATTATAAACATTTGAGCAATTCTGGTAAGACAACTAAAAACGAAAATTTAAGTGATTGTATTTTGATTTTTCCAATACTGAAATTCCACTTTTCCCCTTTATTTTGATGCAAAAAGAGAGTTGACTCAACGTGAAAAATATTTCCGATATTACTTCTTAAGATTAAAAAATAACCCATGGAGTAATATTTGTAGCTCAAATACAAACTGAAGTATGATGTTGACAAAACAAACATCTTTAAAATCAATAATGCCACTTAAAGTTCCTCGATTCCTAGTAGCAACATACAAAAATCTATGTACATGACAACATTTCTTAAGGTTAATCTTCATTTTAAGAACCAAACTTTTTGTTGCAGATAAATTATTTCCAAACATAAGACTGGTATAAAAATGTTTGTAAATGAATCATAACTAAATGTGCGCGTTTGGTTACGTTTATATTAGAGATTCTTAGAGAATCCCGGACGCCAAATAATGTGTATCTCTGTCCCTTCACCATCATTTAAATTAAAAACCCATCACTTATAACTTTCGTGAGTGAGGTGAATGTCTATTGACGACGCACTATAAAAAAACAGGAGGGCTATTGGGAGGGATTTCGTAATTTTTAACCTCAGTTGAATTGATGCGACGATACCTAAGCTGGCACCCCCTCTCCAGGCTACCATTCCACGTCCAAGTGACGAATTTGAAAATCGAATAGATTTAACGTGCATCTGCTCCTCTGAACGACTGGTCTTGAGTGGCACTAGGGCTCGAACTCAGGAAACGCTGTTCACGAGTCCATTACCAATAACCACTAGAAATAGTAGTTGTTGGCGTGTCCTTCAGAAGGGGAAGGAAGGAAATTTGCCAGAGCCTGTGACAGGTTTGACTTCTACACGATAGATGGCGACCCCCGTATCTCCACCTTCATAATTTAGGTACATGGACTGAAGGGGAGGGAAATATTCTCCAGCACTCTGCACTTGTGGTTTCTGTTGTGACCGCCACTGGACTTTCGGAAGCACTGATTTAATGAGCACGCACTCCGTGTGTACTCGGAGGGTATTTGGTGGCATTGGGCATCGATCCCAGGCCCTCCGGTCTGGATTCCGTTGCTCTGACCACTGGGCTACACACGGCCTGAATAGCTTTCGTATTGTGACTTTTATAAATACTCAGTCAATGAATCAACATGATATTGTAGGATATATACACTGGAAAAGATGGAAACTCAGATGTCGTCCTTGTCACTTGATGGTGGTTCAAAATTACGATTTTCGTCGCCAATATTCATCGTACTGCTTCATGGTGTGACGTTAATAGATATTCAATTCATCCACAAAACACACACAATCGCAATCGCCTTATAAATAAGATAATTATATCTTTCTATATTCATATATAATTCATTGTATAATTTATTAAACTAATTATATTAATGTATACTTAAGTAAGTAGTAATTAGAGACACACATAATAACATGGAGAATTTACTCGTTCAGGATTTATTTTTAGGTTGCCCTTATTATTTCAATTTCAAATTATGCTAAATATTTAAATTTGAAGGGGAAAATGTCACATTGTTTAACATGAGGTGTTAATTTAACAATGAAATTTCGTAAAGAGTGATTATAAATTGTAATCTAGTATAATCATTTTATTAAATTATTACCGTCAGCATTAAGAAATTGTTTCCGGATTTGGAAGGCGTAAAAACAGATGTCAATAAATTTCATCTCTCAGTTGTGTTTGCTTTTGATACTCTATTCTCAAACTTTGAAATTTCTTTACTGTAGAATGACATGTATTTAATTGTGAAAGGCTCTTAAAAATGAACAGTGGCACATTCATACGAAAATCCTGCAAAACGGAATAAGACAGATTTGTAAATACATTTTAATCAATTATATAATTAAAATGATTCTTCGTCTCTTAAAAATACAACCACAATTCTTCAAAAAATATTTTGTTTCAGTGATAATTAAAAAAATAACTAGATTAAGTGCCATTCTTCCAAATTTTCTCTCTGTTTAAATCTTGTTTAAACATCGGAAAAACTCTAAAAACGTAAGAGAAAAAAAGTTTTCTCCATGACTGTAGGGCTTAGAGATTCGGTATTAATTAAAGAACCGTTATCCAAACTTAAATTGAAATGCATTAATTAGCGAAGATTCGATTTAAGTTGATCTACTTTGTTGAGAAACTCTTTTGTTAATTGCAGGGATCTAGATACGTGACATGCAGGAAAAATTACTTTTAAGAGCTTTTCCCGAGTTCATATGAAGTTCATTACTTTGTATACAATTAGTGACTCTAGTTTTATACTTTTTGAGTATTTAGTATCATGCTGCCCGTTTAAATTGCGCAATACATGAAACTGCACACGTTATGGTAAGCGCCGATATTGAAAATAGTTACTTTTAGTGAAAGATATGGAAGAGAAAAATTTCTTCTCAATTGTTAGTGTCTTCTTAGCACATCATTAGTATATTTTATTGAACGCGATTTTTATTTTTTTGTGTGTGTTTTGTTGGTATTTTATTAATGAATCATTTGCAAAAACATTAGTTTGATTTTTAAAGTGCACCCCCCAAAGAAAACTCTTAGGGAGTAAGGCAGTCATAAGATTGAATAAGTGACGATTATTTGCTAACACTGCATTTCAAAGCAATACGAGGGTTGTCAGCAATTTCCCCATAAGATTTTGAATCTCGGTAAAGCGACGAGGACGACACCTAAACTTGTAACTTCACCCTCCTAACTTCTAAAACTCGACAATGTGAAAACTTTAAGCCTCGATGGATTTAACAAGAATCATCTATAGTAGTATAGTCTATAGTGGGTTGGAATCCATGATTCGAAACAATGATTGCCATGAAGAACCATGCCACAAGAGAAATGGACAGATAGAGAGATAATACAATTTTGAAGTTGGAAGAGGAATTTTATGATTTGTACTTGCTGCTGTCATATAATAAGAGTTGTTACTTGTTAAAAGTATTCAGGTGAGTTTTAATAAAATAAAAATTATTCGCAATATGTTTAGGGTTGGGCGCTGAAGATAACTCGTCGCGTTGAAAAACCTCATTTTACATGTTGTACTCGCTAAATTGGCAGCCATTCGCTTCGTTTCATATAATGTCGCTACAGGCCCACGGCTTCAAAATACGAGGCACCTTACTAAAAAACGGTATTACCCTCTCATCATTATTAATAAGAAAAAAGAGAATAATTAATTGAAAGTTCCATAAAATTTTAAAGATGATACCAAAACCGGTGAGAGAGCGAGAAATAATTCAATTGGCAAGTATGGAACATATTTAATGAGGCATCATCCCGGAGGGAGATGGCAGAAATCTGTGCTCTTCTCTAATTCGTCCTTTCTGTAATGTCGCCAATACGGTTGTGATAATACGAAGATGTGTAGAGGAAAAAATTAAATTTCCCCATACATATATTATCTAATATCAACACGCTTCAGACTCGTACTCAATGAGTAATACAGGATACCCGTCAGGGTATGGAAAAAATAGCTATCTAGTAATAAATATTGAGGAGGAAAATATATACATTTATAGAAATACCATACTAAATTCGATATTTTAAGTTATTTCTTCTTTGAATCAAAGCGTTTTAATTAATGAAGTAAGATTAAAAACAAGTAATATAAAGAAAGTTTTTTTTAATTCAATTCCTACTTAGGTCAGCAAAGAAAATTTTTATTTTAGTTACTTTTTATTAAATACTTACAATTAATGTAAATATGTATATACATATGACAGAATCACAATATTAAGTGGCAAAACAGAAAACATTTTCCTTGCAATTTTCCATTTTCCTTACTATGTACGTTGTTGGACTTTTTTGTTTGTTTGTTACTATTAATTGATTCATAAATCATATTGTCCGAAATAAGGCTATCCTAGGTATGATTCGAACTCACGACCTTTAGATTAGAAGTTCAATGCGCTATCCATTACGCTACGTTAGGACACAAAAAGCGATTTTCCTTTTAAACATGGTGTTGAACTATTATTTTTGTTTATTAATATTTATTCATATTTTAATTTAATTATAATGAATTAATATTTGAAAAAACTGTATTAACATCAAGTGTCATCTACTACAGGTTTAGAAAAATGTGTTTTTGAACATGAGTGGATGAATAAAAAGTGCTTTATTAACGGTTGAAAATTTGAACAAGATATATATGTATATATATATATATATATATATATATATATATATAATTATATATATACTATAGAAGTAAAATTATTGTGTAAACTCCATATCAGTATATTGCAGTAGCATATACTTTATTGTCCTCAAAAGCAAAAGCAAATCTTCAAAAAAACCATATTCGGAGTTTGAATCCTCACCAAAAGTAGTATAAAATTACTTACAATGATGTATATTAACTGGAGTATATTTACGTATTATCGCAACCTATTGGCGACATTATATGAAACAAAGCACATGATTGCCAATTCAGCGCATACAACTCATGCGAAATTGGGTTTGCCAACTTGGCGAGTTACCTTGAATGTTGGCGACTGTTGCGATAACGCGTAAGTACCATTAAGAGTATAAATGGTAAAACTTACTTTTTTTAATGAAACTTTGCATTTTCCATTCAGAAACTTTGTGTTATTTCGTCAATCTGCCTTTTAGAGAAATTCTCGGTGCATTTTATTACCCTTGGATATTTTCCCTCACATTTTTAAACGCAAAACAGTAAAAATAATAATTGGAGAGTCTAACCTTACTGAAAAACAAAACAAACAAACAAAAAAAGATGATTAATGCTCAAATTGTGATAAAAGTAAAATAAAACATCTTTTCTCCTTCAACGATACGTATGTGTGAATGGATTACGTTTCGAATATATTTGAAATAGCATTATATCTTCCAAACATAAAACATTTAGATAAATCCGTGTGATTATTTTTAAAGGCAATTTAAAATATCACATCTGAAATTACTGCAATGTTTTATAAATTGTTGATATATTTAAGATAAAATGATGCAGAGCAATAAAAAATCTATTTTTGCTCTTGAGTTTTTTTAAAGGATCTGAATACCTGGAAATAAATTTCCTTTTATTTTTATGAGACAGGCAAATTATATTCTCCAATATTTACACTTCCAATTTTTCTTCTTATATATATATAGTACAAAAACGGGGATATTGAGAATATGGTAGAAATAAAACAGATAAGTATCTTACAATTCATCCCAATTATTTATTTTGTGAATCAAATCAGAACGATATTTATTTACATATTTTAAATTAAATTTTTTAAAATGCTACAGCGGACAAATTTCCATTTTTAGCAAATATATCCGAAAATTATATGCATAAAAGTTCGAATATAAATAAGGTATTATATTAATATAAAAATCAATTTTTGTTGTTGTTGTGCAAGTGCATGAATGAGTGAATACTAAAGTCGCACGATTCACCTACATGAGGGCTTTTGGTAATAGACCTCATAATTTTGAAACATGGTTAAGAGACGAGGAACAACTGAAACGCCCCTCTCTCTAACTTCCACACTACCCAACGGGAGGACGTTACAGCCTCGACAGATTTAATGTGCATTGGTCCCTTCTACACAGCGGATCTTCAGCGGCGCTAGATTCAAACTCATGTCACACCGGCCCTTTTGTTGTTGCATAGAAAAAAGAATACATGTGGAATTAAATAATGGATCTTATAAGAACACTAAATTGCAAATGTTCAAATTTAATTAAAAACACTTTAAAGAAAAATGTACTTACATTTACACTACAAGTTAATGAAGCATAAAATTTAACTTAACAATATTAATTAATTGAATAATTATTTACATATAATATTATGTAAAATTAAAAAAAATTTGAATCAAATATCTTTTTTTTTAAGAAAATAATAAATTTTAAAAAATCACGGTATTTTAGATATAAAATAATATATAATCACGAAATTTTAACAGAAAAATGAAATAATTTCACATTCTGGTTTAAAAAATGTCATCGAATCCTTTATATTTCATATAAGTTTAAATACAATAAACGAAGGAGAACTACGAATTATTTTTTACTTAGAGTGCATTATTTTTTTAAACAGAATTTGTTTGCATAAATTTATTTGTGTACATTCATTTCAACCACTAAAATATTTATTTTTATTCCTGCTAACTATAAAAGTACTTATTTCTGAAATTAATCCAATTATTTTTATTTAAAATGCTAAAAAAAAGATCACAGAAAGAAAATATTTTAAGAAACTTTATTGAATTAAAGCAAATTAGTAAACTGTATTATTCATTATTTTTTTTTGTTTTTATAAAACAATTGAAAGAATAAAGCAATATCTCAAATAAAGATTAACCAAACCAACTTTTTCCCCTTGCAAAGAGTTTTTACTTTTCATTTTTTCCCCGTTAATTCTAAGTCTTTGCAAATGTTTCTTAGTAAAATAACTAAAAAAATAGTCGCACTCAACAGTGTATAATAGTAAGTTTTTTTAGCAGCAGCGCATGAAAATATATGCATTTATTTTTATTTGTAATGGAAAGTTTAGTTTATATAAATTAGAATACAAAATAAACTTACAACTCGAAATTTTTTTTCTTTTAATTGCATTAATTTGTTTTGAAAGAGCTTTTGCACTGTTCAGCGGAAAAAATTATTTATGTTTAAATTTTCTGTTTTTAAGAGAGTTTTTGTTATATTTTTGTTCCATTACATTTCTTTTTGATATAGAACAATCAATATGCAATATTTCGTACAGTAGAAATACTAATGTAATAGCTTAAATAATAGCTTTTAATGCTTTATTATTAAGTAATTAACTTTGTTATATACTAATACTAACCATTACAAACACCCATCATTGTATATTTAATAATATTCTCTCTCTCTCTCTCTCTCTCTATATATATATATATATATATAAAGTTATTAATACATAAGTTCTTTCGTTTTAGCTTTCAATTGTATTGAGAAGCATTCTTATAGCATTCGCTTTTTGATTTCAGAAGAATAAGAATCTTTAAAAATTCAAGTACATTTATCCTTTACACCACGCGTAACCCCCTCTCCCCTTGGAATCAATTTTCACGAAAACCGTTCTTAGTTGATCTCTATACAACAAGAAAAACATGTTTGCCAAATTTCTAGTATAAGGTAATTCGGGGGAAGACTCCACAGTTAAGGATTTTTCGATTAGTACATTGAAAATTGAAATGACAAGACCAGTGAAAAAATTACACTTTGTTTTTTCAATGTTTAATTGGTTATGTACACAAGTTAGTTCTCTTCTTAGTATAAAAATAAATAAGAAATTTAATGTTAAAGAAATTCATTTAATTAATTTTATGTGATAAGATGCCACTTTTCATGGAGTAAGATGCAACGACACCACAGTAAATAAAACAAATAAGAAAAACACATTACCAAATTGAATGTGAAATAACAATAGCTATAGAAAAACAAAAAAAATTAAGTCATTTCCTAATTTGGTTGCTAAAAACGAATTTTCATGCAGAACGGTCCACAGCAGGATGAAGTAGTAGTCGACTTCAGCCCTGCACATTCTCGACTTATGCAGATCCCCTGTGTCATCCTCATATTCTAATCATTAACTGTAGTTATATTTTATACGATAATATACAGTGTTACAAAATGGAACAAATTAAGTTCATTTCCTTTATTTCTGAACCATGTGGCATCTTCCTCCAAATATAGGAAATGCCACACACGCTCATTGCCTTATTGATGCAGTGTTATTGCCGTTTCTTCATGCATCCTATATGTAACATTATGCATAACTCACTAATATTGCCAATATCTTATTAAAAATATTAAGCACGTTTATGGACTTTAAATATGAGGAACGGAATATTATAAAAGTTGTACTCTACACTTTAAATGTTTAAAGGATTGAAAAATAAGGTTGATTAAAGAAGTTTATTACAGATAAATTCACAAGCCACTCTCAATGTTGGATCCGGGTCTTCACACAAGTGGCTCAAAATTGCCATCTATAGACGCATAAAACTACTATTAACAAACTGGAATCTTCCCCCAACTGGTATCTCCCTCCGAATCACCTTATTAGTTTAATAATTCAAAAAGTAGGATTTTTTTCTTTTTTCTGCATGTATAACGTCTCTTAACTTTGCAACCAATCTTGGTAGTCTATTTCTACAAAACTAGTTCTTAGCGGACCTCTACTCAACAGGAAAAACGTGATTGCCAAATTTATAGTCTATTAGTTTAATAATTAATATATATATATTGTTACGTAGATCCAGGGATTGAGGATTTTATGCAGATCAGTCAAAAAGAACAAGACAGTTCCTTAAGAATGATCAGAATTTACTGACGAAAATCTAATCCTTTATATAAAGTATTCAGCAGCAATATTCTCAAAATAAGTTTCAGGTCTTCACACTTTCAATAGCACTCAGACACACACGTATATAAAGGTGTTCAACAGCCGAAGTAAAATACACGTATATGAATATTAACGTCGCACTGTTTATCCATAAGCAATCACTCGTTACCACACCACACCAACAACAGCCGACAGTAATGCCCTACACGGCGGGTCTTTAGTGGTTTGCTTGACAAAGCAAGCCACAGTCCGATAATCAGAGCTTCAACAATCAGAGCAATACTAACGGATCACTAGTCAAAAACCAGACTGACTGACTTTCGGGGAGCTTTCTGTTTTTATATCCCTCGCGGATAATTCGAGAAAGGACCCACTTGTGTCATAGGTCTTGAAATTAGTGGATTTCTCTACTAATTTCTAGAAGAATCCAGACGGTTCCGAACTCGCCAACATGATCACTAAGTCGTCAAAGGCCAAATTGATCGCCAAGTCATCAAACTGGTCACCAAAAATGACGCAATTTGGCTTTATCGCCAAGATTTCACCAAGTTCCCAATGAATCACCATTATAACGTAAGGGTCAGCGTTGCTGGTGAATATTACAATTTTAACGCAAATTAAATCTAATTTAGAGTAAGATAAAGTTATACACATCCAAATACAAATTATTTACACTATTTTACACAAAATTCGTAACAATATATATATATATATATATATATATATATATATATATATATATATTGTATCTATAACACTGCGTAACTTCACAACCCCTCTTGGGAGTCAATTTCTACAAAACTCGTACTTAGCGGATCGCTACTCAACAACAACAAAAAGGAAAAACACGCTTGCCAAATTTCTATCCTGTAAAACAAATAATTAAAAAAACTTGAGTTTTTTTCTAAAATGCGCACGTAACCCCTTTTAGACAAATTCATTATAACCCGTTCTTATTGAATTCCTACTCAACAAAAGAAACATATCTTTCAAATTTCAAGTCTCTAATTGTTCGTGAGATCTCGTGATGAGAAAGCCACGCTTCTCTTATATATTATACTATTCGTTACACACCCGCTTCACTGGGTATTTCATGATGTTGTATAAATATATACTGTTTATGTATTTATATATATATATATATATATATATATATATATATATATATATATATATATATATAAATAATTGATATCCAAGTCCTTGCATTAAAAACTCAACTGTATTGAAACATATACTTATATCTGTAACTCTCGCCTCTTGATATAAAAAGTACAGAACTTCTAATTAATAATTTTTAATAAACTAAATTTAAAGTAAAATTATTTTTTGCGCTCTCCTAACCCAATAAACAAGCAGATTTCAGCAAAACCAATTTTCTGTGGATCTCTACTCCTTAAAAAAATGTGTGACAAATTTTAAGTCTAATATAATAAAGTGAAAATGGAATTTTTATTATCAATACACTCCGTAACCAGGCTGAGTCGATTTCCAGAAGAACTGTTCTTAGCGGATTTCAATTCAACAAAAAAGAAACATACAAACCAAGTTTCATTATTATAGTCCTAGTAGCTCGAAAACGGGATTTTTTTGTCAATACGGCCCAGTAACCTCCCGGAAGCTGATTCCCGTAAAATACATTCTTACTGTATATCTATTCAACAAAAGAAACATTCTAAACAAATTTCAAACATGTGGGTTTAACAATTCAAAAACAGGAATTATATTCTATAATCACCCTTGACCCTTCCCAACAACCCTTGGTGACATTTTCAAAAAAATTCTTTGTTAGAGGAAGTTAATTTCATGAAAGGAACATACCTACGAATTTTGAAAAAGGTAGGTCTAATAGTTTGAAAACAGAAATAATTATCCATAACGCCCATTAATCCCCCACAACGGCACTTTGGTGCCTATTTTCATAAAAACCATTTTGTAGTATATCTCTACTAAATGAAAAAGGAATCTGTTTATACCAAATTTCAGGACTGTACGGGGCTAATATTTTAAAAATGGAAATAGTAATGTATAACGCCCCTTAAGCCCCCGCAACACCACTTGGGGTCGATTTTCGTATAATCCATTTTGTTACAGATTTTTACTCTATGAAAGGAATCTGCTTACCAAATTTCAAGACTACGTCTAATAGTTGAAAAATGGAATTAACTACATACAACGTCCCTTAATCCCCTTCAAAGCCACTTGGGGGTAATTTTTGTAAAAATCTTTTTGTGGATCTCAACTCCAAGAAACTAATCTGCTTACCAAATTTCAAGAGTGTACATCTAATAGTTTAAAAATGGAGATGATTATGTGTAACGTCCCTTAAGCCCTTTGGGATTCAATTTTCTCAAAATCCGTTCTTAGCGGATCTCTACTCCATGAAAGGAACCTGCCTAACAAATTTCAAGTCTGTAGGTTTAATAGTTCCGGAGATATCGTGATGAATCAGTAAGGCAGTGGGTGAGTCGCTTTTCCTTTTTATATATATAGATACACTCTGTCGCAAAAAAATATATGCACCCAGAAGAAATCAAGCTACAATCACGAAACTCGGCAAGAATGTAGTCTGGTAAGAGATATGCAAATGATTAAAATTTCGAAGCCAATGAGACAAGGCTAAGTGTGCTATGCGCATATTAGTTGCGCAACTGGGAGAGTTTAAAAGCATGAGTACGAGCGCCGGACGGCTATCCAAACGAATCTGATGACTTTGATAGACGATATTGAGACTTAGGTTGCCTCTAAGACGTAACCGGCGGCAGTACGAGCAGCTGACGGACTTTGATAGGGGCCGTATAATAGGCCTCAGAGAAGCAGGTTGGTCGAATAGACGTATCGGCCGCCACCTCGGTCGGAGCGATATGGTAGTTGCTCGTGTTGGCAACAGTGGATCACAGAAGGTAGAGTGTACCGTCGCGGAGGGTCAGGACGTCCCAGGAACACAAATGATCGCGAGGATCGTGCAATCAGAAGAGTGGCCACTTCGGCACCAACAACGTCGCTAGCATCGATTCAACGCCACTTACCTCCTTCCAGACATCCAGTGCCATCAAGAGAAACCATAAGGAGACGACTGACCGAAGTTGGCTTGAGGAGCCGACGTCCGCTAAGACGCTACCACTGACCCCACATCATAGGCAGTGTCGACTGGATTTTTGCCGACCTCGGGCAACTTGGAGTGTGACAGACTGGAGACGTGTCATCTTCAGTGATGAATCCCGATTCAGTCTCAGTGATGATGACCACCGCACACGTGTCGAGGCGCACCGGCCAGCGGTCCGATCCGGCATTTATTGTCGAGCGGCATACAGCAATTTCACAAAGGTGTGACAGTGTGGGGGGAGCAATTTCTTGGGACACACGATCATCTTTAGTGGTCCTTCAAGGCACTTTGACAGCTCGCAGATACGTGGACGATATTTTAACGCAGATTGTGCTACCCATGCTATCAAGTCGCCCAGGTGCCATTTATCAACAGGATAATGCTCGTCCACATACTGCGCGACTCTCCCAACAATGTCTTCAAGGATATGACGTCCTACCATGGCCTGCCAAGTCACCAGATCTTTCGCCAATAGAGCATGTCTGGACGCGCTGGGAAGGCAACTGCAGCCGTCCCGAGATACAGGAGAATTAACTGCGCAGATGCAAAGACTATGGCAGGATCTTCCACAGGGGGTCATAAGTGATCTAATTGAATCGATGCCACGCCGAATTTCGGCTTGTATAGCTGCCAGAGGTGGCTTTACTACTTACTGATTTTTAACCTTTTGCAAGCTGTAACCGCTTAATAAAATAATATTTTGTTCTGAATTTTTAATCATTTGTTTATTTTCATATACACTACATGCATACCAAATTTCGTGAATGTAGCTCAATTTCTTCTGGGTGCATATATTTTTTTGCGACAGAGTGTATATAAACAGATAATAGCAAATATATATATATATAATCATGTTCAATTACTATTAGAAATGGTGGAAGATAAAATATTTTCATGCTCATTTATTGATTATTTCTGATTCACGCTAATTATTCTTACATTTCAGTGATGTAAGTGTTTTAAGAAATATCAAGATGCCGTGGCAATAAAAATAGTTCTTAAAAATAGTTCATTTTTAAAATTGTTTTATTTTCTTGTATTCCACTTAACTATTATCATTTAATAAAAAGTAAGCTTTAAATGCTGCTAAAGCGTAAGTAATTACTATCATTTAGCTTAATTAAACAGAAAATGTGAATATTAAATTGCACAATAAGCAGAAAAGTATTTTATAAAAGCAAGACAAAATTAAATATTGATCTTGTTTAAAAATTGCAATCAATTAGTTTATTTAAGATTAGTGTAAGTAGCAGGAGAAGTAACGCTTGGATTGTATAATAATTTCTTAATTATCTTTAAAAAATATCTCAAAACTGCAATAATAATTGAAAGTGAATGCATTATCGAGTGAAAGAACAAAAATAATACATTTATACTGAAATAAAAAAAAATGTTCTCAATTATTGTTAAATTACTTTTAATCAGTTAATGACTTAAAGCTTTTCTTCCAGTAAAATTCGCTTCATAATTCAGATAATATATCGTCCCTTCAAATTTCCCTTGAATTGAAAAAAAAATAATTTCTAATCTGAATTAAAACTATATTAACTTATTATAATCAAATATTTCAATCTACAATTTATATTAATAAAAATAACATTTAAAACTGAAACTTTAAAAAGGTTTCAATTAATATTACTAGAAAATAGTTGTATTTTTATGCACTTTTTTAAAAATTACCATTACTTATGCAATCTTCAATTGACTCAATTCATGGTTGTCACATGATAGCTTTGATCACGTGTTTATTACTGAAGTTAATATTGACAGCAATTTTTGTGTGTGTGTTTTTACTTATAAACTGCCTACGCAGCTTAAAATTCGCCAAATAAGTAAAAATGTGCTAGTACTAAAGTAGTCTCTTTTTTTCAAAGCAAAAAAAAATTATTTTTTGCTTTTTGAAGTGTTTATCAGGTCATCGTGACAAACAAATTTGATGCATCATAGCTTTTTTTTTTCAATTCCTATTTTCAATTCAGAATCACCCTATATATATATCTTGCTCAAATTTTCAATCGTTAATAAAATACATTTTAAAGTGCTCAGTTGAGCTGAAATTTTGTATACATGATTATTTTGGATGACAATAAAGTAATTAAATTATAATTAATAAAATTTAATTGATTAAAACTAATTATTTAAAGAGTTACAGATACAGCCACGTTGTCATCATTTTTGACGACTTGTGTCGAAACTTTAAAAGGTTTTGTTCCTCACATTTTTTAAAGCGCTCATTTGAGCTGAAACATTCTATACAAGATTATTTTGGGTGACAAAACAATAATTTAATTATAATTAACTAAAACTAATTGACTGAAACTAATTATTTAAAGAATTACAGATACAGTCACGTTGGATACATTTTTAGCGACTTGTGTCAAAGATTTTTTTTTTCTCACGTTTTAAAGCATTCAGCTGAACTTAAATTTTATATACAGGATTGTTTTGGATGACAACACGATATTTGAATGATAATTAATAAAACTTAATTGCCGCTTAATATTGTGATTTTGTCATATGAATATAAATATTTATATTAATTGTAATTATTTGATAAAAAGGAACTAAAATCAAAATTTTCTTTGTTGACCTAAGTAGAAATTGACTTAATTTTTTTATATTGTTTGTTTTCTTCACATGTTTGCTATTAATTATGCCTGCTATGTTGCCATGGTACCATAGCAAAATGAGATAAAACGTTTACTTAAATCAAAATAATTTTTGAACTTTTCCGGAACTATTCATATGCCATAGAATCTTCGAATTAAACATCTTCCTTCCAACGTTCATTGCCCCCAGTGGTAATTAATATCATCAATTACAATTTAATGATGCCATGGTCTGATATTTTCATGCAGTAACCCCAATGGGTGCATGCAATAAAAAGGTCGATTTACTGGTCACCTTGAAACATAGAAGAGATCATGAACACGACTCGCCATGATTCAAAGAAGAAATCATAATTCCCAAATTTCATCAATCGTGATATTAGAATAGTGTTATAGGGTGTGTCGGATGAACGCATCAGCGATTCCCCATAAAAATCGTACACCATTCGACTATTTATAGACGAGAAGGCAACCGTATCCCGTTGAATTGACAATAGACATAGACTACACATTCTCATAGGCGTGGGGGGATTTTTTTATGTTATGTAACGTGTTTTTTAAGTGATTCGCTTTGATTATGAGGGATTAATTACGCGCGGGTGAACTACTTCTTACGCGAATTCGGAAACGCACAATCAAAATATGTACCTTTAGGTAGTTGTATCTAGACTAGAATTCAGGCATTGAGTTCTTGCCCATGTGAAAAATTTCTTGATCTTTTATTTCTGGTTTGATTGCCTCATTTTGATCCAATGGATTGATCCCTTTTTTTTTCGTATTCGATTTCTATTATTTCGTTTCAAATTAATTATCATTTACATTTTAGTCTGTGTATATGTATTATATATTTATAGGAATGTTACTTTAAAATAATCTGTTTTGTTTTTAACTTGGAAATGAATATTCAGTAAAATGGTAAGTATAAATAATCAGAGTAAAAAAAAATTAATTTCTGATTTTTTAAAAAAATCTAAAAAGATTTAAAAAATACAATAGGATTTAAATTCAAAAATTTATTTCCTATATCAACAAAATTAAAAAGAGAAAAAAACTATCATTTTCAAAGTGTGTGCATTTCATTGCTTAAATCTTAGGATAATAATTATGATAATTATTTTGAAATAAATAAACATTTTTTTTTCGAGTTTAATTTAAACAATTTATAATATCAGATTTTATTTCAAAGAAGCTGTCACATTTCATACATTTCTCTACGTAAATGTTTAGCCCCCAAGGGAAGTTGTGTTAGTACCCTTATTAAAGATTTATTTTTGCATGTTATGTTATACCATAGAATACAGCAAAATATAGTGCTGTACAGTACGGGTTCTAGGTAGCATTAGCTTTGGACAAAACATTTTTGTTCAATTTTATAAGTGAAAGCTTAAATTTTTAGGGGAGTTATACCATGTGTGTGTGATCATTACACACAAACAGGAAATAAATTTTATTTCTATTAAACAAATTTTAAGATTGAATTTGGTATAATTACATTTTATGTGTGTGTGTGTGCCTGAAATTTTTCCCATTATTATCTTCCCAAACCCGAATACGGTATAATTTTTTTTTACTTAAATGTTATTGATTTTTAACTAATTAAAAATAATGCCCTCATTGTTTCAAATTCTTACAATTATAAAATTAATTTTTGCCACAGTAAAAGTTAAATGAATTCATTGTCGAAATGCATATTAAATGTAGCTTTAAATTTACTCCAAGCTGCAATTTATCTTTATATTCAAAATATAGTTGAAAGGTTTCTGTATAATCAGGATTGTCTCTAAAATCAATTTTAGCCACGTGATCTCCAACGTCTATTTCAAATGAAGCATACAAAAGGGTAATTTAAAATTTCATTGCTTCAAGAACCGTTCCGCCGGCAAAATAGATCTAAGTAATATATTATTCTTTCTAAAGCATTAATACATCATTATCTATATTAAACTACTTTTAGGTATACGTACACTCGTTTTTTTTATTAAGAATCACATAGAATTTTTGGAATGCTTACTTTAGAAAAATATCTTTCTTAATCTATTTTTCAATTTCTACTATTAGCTCACAATCTCTATATATTTATTTATTTGTATGTTTATTTACTTATTTATGTATCTTGGAGGAATTTTCAATCGTTAATAAAATACATTTTAAAGCGCTCAATTGAGCTGAAATTTTATATACATGATTATTTTGGATGGCAGTACAACAATATAATTATAATTAATAAAAGTTAATTGATTAAAACTAATTATTTAAAGAATTACAAATACAGTCACGTTGGCATCGTTTTTGGCGACTTGTGTCAAAACTTGAAAACATTTTTTTCTCACGTTTTAAAGCATTCAGTTGACCTGAAATTTATATATACGATTATTTTGGATAATAATAATTAATAAAAATTAATTACCACTTAATGTTGTGATTCTGTCATGTGTATAAACATATTTATATTAATTGTAACTATTGAATAAAAAGTAGAATAAAATTTAATAAAAGTAATAAAATTTTTCTTTGTTGATCTAAGTAGGAATTGACTTTATATTTTTTTCATTACTTGTTATGATAAAATTTCAAGTTCACTTTCCGTATGTTGCATTACATAATGAGTGTAAAATGTAATATTACCATTTTAAAAGATATAATTGTAATTAACTTAAACTTAAATAAAATGTCCGGAAATGTTTTTATTTACTCTGAGTCTTTTTGTATTCTGCTTCATATCGTAATATTTTTTAGCTTTCGTGTTGCCATCTCAAATTTACAAGACCTTTTTTTCTCCGCTCTTGAAATTAATATTCTTCTAGAGTAAATATTTCCGGGGTATCAAACCTCATAATTTCATCATGGTACACTTGCCTGACTTTTCTTTTCTCATCTAAAAAGCCACGATAGCCGAATTGTCATGATTACAAACTCACAGGTCGTGAGTTCGAGTCTTCATGCTACCGAAAGCTGGTTGCGTAGAGGGTCTGATGCACGTTAAATCAATCAAGGCTCAAAATCCTCCCGTTGATGTGATGTGGTGGCTTGAAAAGGAGGATGCCAGTTTGAGTGTCGTTTTCTTAACTTGACCATGTTAAAAATTACACAGTATGTCGCCAATAACGTTCTTGTTACTTTAGGACAGGGATGATTAACCCAAACGACCCAGCGGGCCACTTCAGAAAAACAATATATAATTCTGCAGGCCACATATAAAAATCTATATCTTTATATTAGATTTAGACTCATTACAACCATTTATTGTAAGGAAAATTCAAAATAGAATTAACTATTATTATTGTTTTCAATATTTTTCATATGTATACAAACATAGATAATATAATAATTAAAATGCAATTATCAAATTATGTTTAATTTGTTTAAATGAGATTTGTTTCTCAATTCTCTTTCAGTTTTTGCAAGTCGATCTCAGTGCACATATTCGCACATCGTAATTGTAAGTTTGCAAGTTTTCGTCCGAAAAGTTTGAGCTCTGTTTATGTTTGGTAAATTTCGTTTTTTAAAAGAACGATTCACAGGTGCAATTTGATAAATGGTTACAGGAATCAACCTTTATACTGATTCTCCTGCAATCCCCTGCAATTCAATACTTACTTACTTCTAAGTATCTAAAAAACAATGGCAATCGGATAAAAAAGAAATAATTATGGTATTAATTTAGTACATAACACAACACTAAACACAAAAAGTATTCCACAAAATAATCGCATTCTGTAAAAATTCTCGCGGGCCACGGGTCTTCCACCCATGTTTTAGAGAGTGACGTCAATCAAAAATCAAATTCCTCATCTAAGGGATTTTAGGAAGAATTTAGCATACACCAATACCCATTATATTTCATGAATTTGTTGAAAACCCATCGTTAAGATGCTTTAATGCACATTAAAGCTGTCGAGGCTTAAAGTCTTCTCATTGGTTTGCATACCATTGGCAAGGATACCATCTCGGGTACCATCATTGTCACTTGTTTGCGAATCAGATTCTTTAGGTCCGTTGCCATCGTGTGCTCCAAAATGTGACTGCAGCAATCAATGAACCAATTTATGGATAATCGAGGCAACCTGGTAGTAGAACTAATAGTTCAACAGCACAATTATTGTGTAGTTAGTAGGAAATATTGCGTTTGAAGTATGACGAATCTTAAAATTTTTTTTTCATGACGATGAGCAAAGCACGAACTCCAAAGCCATGAGTTGTTCAATAGTAGATAAACAATGGCTATTTATAGTTCTTAACTACGCTCTAAGAACAACTTTTAAATCGGTATCTCTCTTTTCTGCATCATGCCTCTTGGGGCCTGATCCCACGAGTCAACTTGTGCCGCACAAAACAGAAGGATCAGACAATCGGGAGCTAGTTTTGAATAGAAAATATCTTGGTCTCTTCACACATGGTCAACTGGCACTCTTCGATATGCTAATTACCTCGTATCCGAAAACTTAGTTTTCCTAACCACTAATTGACTGAACTAAAAGGATATTGTGGAAGGTAAAGGCCTTGCCCCTTCATATCAAACTAGCACCAAATAAAGGAAATGTTACATTATATATTTTTATATAAAAATATATACGATGTTTATTGCATTTACTGGTCTATTTAAGTATTTAATTTATTTACTTTACTTTTTAAAATATATATGGTAATACTAAAATCAAAAGGAATTCGCAACTAAGGACCTGAATCGGTAAGAAACAATCCGTGTTTAAAATGTTTCTTAGTGAGATAGATGAAAAAAAAATGCACAGCATCGAAATTAGTAATACATTTATTAGTTGAATATACCTCGGAATTTATTTAAAGATAACATCCCTTCGTAATTAGACCAGAATTCTGTATCAAAGAGAAGCATACTTCGATAGATTGTTCTACATTTCCTCTTCAGTACTTTAATTTAATAATAGTACACTTTAAATCAAAACAGTGATGGTACTTCGTAAATGATAAAGTTTGTGAGAAATTATTAGACAATATGTCATATATATTTGTCTAATAGACTGTTATACTTCCCTGTAAATTTAATATCTGCTTCACAGAAAGTGGAAATGAATTCCTTTGAAGCATATAATTGTTATGTACAGAAATTCAATTAAGAGTTTATTCTGCTTTTTACCAGTTAACTCTTGTAAGAATGGAGGAAAGTTTTTAACTATTTGAAATTTAAATCATTTTGATTTGTGTTGTGGTTAGTTTAGTGCTGTTAGCTAGTTTAAATAATGGTGAAAAATTGAACTTTAAAAATAAAAATACTTCCTATTTATTTATTTACTCTTACTAATAAGTTTAAAATTGTACAATTTTCTTAAAATTATTGTTGTAAGGAAATATTTCTTTTGGTTAAACTGCGTATTTTATATTACTAATTCTAGTTAATTTTGGGTGAATATTTTGGTTATTTAAATAGTTAATATGATTAGTCATGAATTGCTTGATAAGTATTATTGTTTATTTAAAGTCACACTCTTCTTTTAAGCTAAACTTTTCATATTCTGGCAAATATTAGCATTTTTCAAGTTGCAAGTTATTCAAAAATCTTTATGAGAATTATATATATATAAAAATACTAATTTTTTTTGGAGAAGCATTGAATCATTTACCTTTCTAATAATTTTCTCATTGCTATATCTCGAATATTTTCTTCTACATTTTTTCCCCTTCAATTTATACTACCATAAACTTTATTAAATTATTTTACTCTTATGAAGCTTGATAATCAAGGTAATTATAAATTAGGAAACACTTGACAGAAAAATATACGAAACAATTTACAAGTATTGCTTTTAGTGCTACTTGTATTTAATTCAACGAAAAATTTGTCACTTAATTTTAATTCAATAAGTTTAGTATTTAAAGAGTATATGCCTTTTAATATTCTTGATATAAAACTCGTTGAAATATCTGTAGTAATTTTTACGAAAAGTTTCGCCGTATTAAATTACACAGAATAGTTTCAACGTCAAAAAATTCTTGAATGTAAAATACTTCATAAAGTTTATATAGCAATATAGTTATCATTTTAAATTATGAAATTCGTTTCAGTATAATCCTTTCAAAGCATTTTCACATAAATATTCTTTGATTATAATACAATTATATAAAACTTAGAAATAACACATTTTAAATTAATAAGTAATACTAAAAAGTTTTTTTAAAAAGAATGAATCAAAATGCTAGAAATTGTCGGATCAGTATCTTAGAGGTAGCTTGGGCGCTTCGTAACTCTAAGGTTGAGGGTTCGATTCCGGCTGGAGTAGATAGGTTTTCTGGATGCAAAAATCACAGGAAAGTATTTCATATAATTATGTGGCATGTAAAATATTGCTTGAGAATCAATTTGGCTTTAGTATTATCGGCAAAATTTAGCATCCGATGAGAGTTTTAATTAAAATTGATTCAATCGTCCAAATTTGGTAGCGAGGACCACCACCATGAAATGGATTTCACATTTGGAGACATGCCGTGTCCGAAAATGCTCAGTTGCCAATATGCAGTCCATTTGGGAAGGGGGAGGGGAAGTAGGGGAAACATGTTACATTTTAAATGAATATACATAGTTTTGTATGTATTCATACATATGTATTCATTTAATACATTTAAATGAACTGTAAATGAAAGAGTTAATTAAGCATAAAACCTTTTGTTAACAAACGCCTAATTAGTTTACTACCAGAAGAATGAAGACTGGCATTAAAAGATGCGAAATGAACTTTTTCAGAAAATACAGTACTTAAAATAGTGAAAAATGCTTTTTAAGCAATTCGTTCTTTGAATAATTTTTTGCGAATACTGTTTAATTATGAATAAAAGAAAGTAAATACCTCAATAAAAGTTAACAAGAAAAAGTAGAAGTTAAGAAAAGAAAACAATATATTTAAATGAATTAGAAACGAAAGCGGGATAATTAAGTATAAAAATAATTTATTGTTTACCAATTCGATGTCTGTTGCTGTGAAAGAATGAAAATAATTGAAAAGTAATCGAACCAGATTTAAAAATAAAAAATAATGGTAATATTAATTTTGTTATCATAGGACTTTAAAAAAAAGTAATTACATTTGAAATTATGAGACTTCTTTTAATGCATTTATCATTTAAAGAAGTTCAATAAATACTGTTTAATTAAAAACAAAAGAGATGAAGAACCACAAAAGATTAACCTGACCCATTAGCTACCACGATTCCCATTTGGTCATTTTGGAATTATGCGCGTACACCATTGCTATAATATAATAAAATAGTATTAAAAAATAATAAATTGAATATCATTATACTGTTACACAACTTTCTGTGTGTATACCAAAGGCGTATCTATCACCGTATCAGCCGTATCAATGATACGGGGCTCCAAAATGTGTAACTACAGTCCAATTAAAAGGGTTCACATACTTAAAAAAGGGTCCCCGAAAGAATTTTGATTCAGGACCCATTCAGAACTAGCTACGCCAGGGTATACGCACCGTATTATTCTAATTTAAGTCGTACCTTATATTCTCAACATGTTTCTATGAAAAAATTAAAAATAAACAGTGTAAAAGGGTTTATAAATATCCGATATTTATAAAATTTAAAAAGATTAAAATGAGAAGGCATAAAACGTAAATAATTTATTTATTTTACACCATTAAAAACTTCTGAAATCGGTGTTTCTCAAACTTTCAACATTTGTGACCCAATATTCAATCATAATTCTTATTGCGCCCCCTCTCCCTACAATAACAATCCATTGAATTCATTAATATTCTACTTTGACACTAAAGCTACAATACGACTTTAAGCACAGAAGTACAATCGGTGTATATAAACGTCTTGCTCAGCCAAAGCATTAACTGCCCCGGACACATATATATGTCTTTCCGTAGTACGACCTTTTCTGCACACTGCTATTCATAAAATCATTCCGAAGGCTTTGAAGGCAATAAAAAGATCTTGACTGTATTTATGAAGGATTTACTACTCATTTCAGAGGATTTGCTTATTTGTTTTCACCCCCCACCCCCATACATTACATACGCACGCTTACGTGGAAATGGTAGTATTGTAGAGCAAACCACGTATCTTTTAATCGGCAGTAAAGGAATTAATTACAAATATTAAAAAGTATCAAGATAAGTTTTAATTTTGTATTTAATTTTATATATGACTAGCCCTTGGGGTCAATGACAATTAATAAACTTGTTCTTAACTTATTATTACTAAATTAATTATAAAATACATTGTGCAGTACTGATACATTTAGAAGTATTTTTATCAGTGTAAATGTATATTTAATTCTTATTATGTCAGAATGTAATTTGTTTGTTTACTTTCAGTAAATTAATAGTTTTTTTTAAATAAACTTTTGTTTTCGACTTTTCAATATGCTCGTCCCCCCTCGTAGAGTTATCATACCCCCTAGGAAGGCGGGCCCCACAGATTGAGAAACGCTACTTTTAAATACACTCAGGAACACTGAAAATAGCAACCCAAGAAGAAAGCATCGGATTGAAATGAAATTTAATACACATAATGACACAGATGAGAGATTCACTTGAACTCAAAAACAAGACAAACGAATACAGGGTGTGCAACGACACAAATACTGGGCAACTTCAATAGCGCGTTGAACCACCTCCAGCTGTAATACATGCCGCCACACGGTCCGGCATTGAGTTGATTAGACACCTTATGTTGTCCTGAGGCAGATGGGCCCCCAAATCTTAAACAGCCAACACTAAATTATGCACAGAGTGACACGATGACATCTGCCGTTTTAGCTGATCCCACACGTGCTCTACAGGGGACAATTCGGGGGAGCGGGACGGCCATGAAAGAGTTTGAAAATGACGTAGGAAGTCTTGAGCAACTCTTGCTGTATGCGGACGAGCATTATCTTGCTGGAAAATTGCCCCTGGGAGACCATTTAGGAAAGGTCCTACATGGGGTCGAAGAATATCATCAACGTAACATATGCCCGTTAAGGTTTCACACATCACAATTAAAGTGGACCGGCTATCATAGGCTATGGCTCCCCAGACCATTACACCAGCCGTGCGGGCAGTGTGACGTAAAAAAGTGTGGGGGAATTGTACCGCTGATCAGGGCACCTCCACACCCGTACACGGTTATCATTTGTCCCCAAGACAAACCGGGATTCCTCACTAAACACAACCTTTTTCCAATCTGTGACATTCCACATTGATCTAGCTTGGCACTACTGTAGACGCAGTTGCCGATGTTCCGGTGTTAAAGGGAGTGCACGGAAAGGGCGCTTGGATTTAAGATTTGCTTCTGCAACATCTCTGGAAATTGTTTGTGGAACAATTGCTACGCCTACATCTTCTCGTATCGTTGAACGAGCCACTGTTAGGGTCCACAAGTGCTTGTCGCACGATCCTTCGATCCTCTCTCCTCATGGTCTTCCTGGTCGCTCCAGACCCGGTTTTCCGCACGTGGGTACCTTCTCGTGTCCACTGATCCATAATTTCTAACGGCACACTCCGAACGATCCACCTGGCCAGCAACACGGCGCGTCGACCAGCCTGCAGTTTTCTTCCCGATGATCAGGCCTCTCTCAATCTCGCTTAACTGTGAGAAATGCCTTCTAGCACGTTTACCTGGCATGTTTCGCTTACCAAAGTCTTCCTACAATCGGCGGGTAATCGTCACGTTTATGAATCTTCGAATTTGCGCTGGCTTATATAGCACCCTCTTCCTCATTGTAGCACCACCTCGGCGTGTATGAGCATGCGTATTGGCACAAAACTTGGATCATTTGCATATCACATTACAGGTGTACTTATTTGCAAAGTTTAAAGATTGTAATTAGCTTCCTTCTTGGGTCGCTATTTTCAATGTTCCTGAGTGTACATACATGAATCTGTAATTGCTCTAACCGTCAGTATCATATGTTCATTTTCCCAACGAATTTTTCTGCCTTAATACCAGTAGTATTAACATTGGAGAAAAGCGCTTCTTAGATTCGTATAAATACGGTAGAACTTACCCAGCTAAAAATTTCAAAAAAAAAAAAAAAAAAAGAAAGAAAGAAAGGCCGTTTATGAGTGGGTTAGTAATTTTTTTTTAGAAAAAAAAAGAAACGCAGTTAATTAAATTTTATAAAATAAATATCTAACAATACTTAACAAACACATTCTTGTTTTATTGCTAAGAAAAATAAAATCCTTCGAAAAAAAGAATCCACCCGAAATTTAAAATGCGACAAATGTCGGAAATTTCATCATGTTATGCAAATATGAAAAATAGTCAACATTCATAAAACAATATTTCTTTTAATTTGTTTGTCCGTTATATAACTCTACGTTTGTACTACTTAATTGGTTACAGAATAAATAAAATAGCAAAAAGTTATACATTAACAAAATAAAATAATTTAAAAAAAGAGCAAAAAAGAGAATACACATTTTTAAACATATGAAAGCTATAAACCGACACCTAATACATTAACTCAACATCTCTTACTAACAGAAAATGAAGATCCTCGATAAATGGTCCATCCCGAATTAAAAATAAGGGCTGGGGTGGGGCGAAATGAACTCTTTTATCCTCCACGCTCACAAATCCCAGAGCTTTAAATCAAACAGAACTAATACCGCAGAGCCTCTTGATGAAGAGCGTTTCAACTCTCGGTAACAATAAATTAGAAGTGCTTAGTTGAGGCGTTGACAAACCCTTTTGTTATAGGAATAAAATGATGCCGAACGCAGGCTGAGGTCGTTAATCACTGGGCTACCAGAGTACAGGGGTGGTTGGGGGAGACCGCGTTCTGATAGAACGAATTGAGCTCATTGAGAACGAATGCACTCCAAAGAGAACTTATTTCGGGGGGTTCTCCATGCCGGGGCGGCGAGTGGCATTTGTTAGTATAATGACATGCTCAAAAGGGACATTGCATTTATTGTTCATTGTTCAGGTCCCTTAATGTGCCTGGAATGAGGGTGAATCAATCCTGGGGAAGCTTATGTGCCAGGAAATAGAAAATCGGACACTTATAGTGTTTTCGGGGGTAAACTAGGCGAGGTCGAAGTACCCTAACGAGTACGAGGATTCTTGCAGTTTGGGAATGGGTTTGTGGATATCACAGCTGCGGTGAGTTTTATGAATCGCTGTCCGAGAAAGTTTGAGACGTTTTACATTTATTTGTTGTGTCCTATCAAATTTTCTCGACGATAGGTACCTAGATGTATTAACAATAGCAGAGGTAAAATTTGAGGTTGTGTAATTAATGATGAGCAATCTGATTCAGTTTACGTTTAATTAATATGTAAGTGATGCAACAATGTTTTATTTTAATAAAATTGAGTTTCAAAATTCGGTAAAGTTTGTTTCAGATTCTATTTGTGCCTCCTCCTTTCTATGTCATTGTACAGAGCAAATCGTCTGTTACATCGTTTTGTGCATACATCAATAGCATTTTCCCCGTATTATTTAGATTGTAAATTTGATGCGTTTGCTAACATTTATTATACCTGTATATATATAAATACTAGCCGTTACCCACCCGCTTCAGTGGGTATTTCACGATGTTGTATAAAAGTATACTGTACATATAGTATATGAATTATTGATATCTAGCATTAAGAATTCGATTGTATTGAAAAATATATTTATAGCTGTAACTCTCGCCTCTTGATATAAGAAGGACATAAATTAAATTCTATTTATAACTAAAATAGAAGTAGAAATATTTTTTTCGCTCACTTAACCGAATAATCAAGTTGATATCCACCAAAGCAACTTTCAGTGGATCTCTACTCCATAAAATAAATATGCGTGCTAAATTTCAAGTCTAAATCTAGCAGAGCTAAAAACGGAATTTTTATCATCAATACCTCGTTGACAGCATTCTTAGCGGATTCCGATTCAACAAAAGAAGCATGCAAACCAAATTTATTATTATAGTCTTAGCAGTTCGAAAACGGGAATTTAGTCTATCAATACGCACCAATAACTCTCCCCGCTTCCCCCTGGAGTTGATTTCCGTAAAATCAATTCTTAGTGGAACTCTATTCAACTAAAGAAAAGTGTTCAGCAAATTTCAAGTAAATGAGTTAAATTCAAAAACAGGAATTTTTCTATAACACGCCTTAATCCCTCGCAACCTCACACCTTTGGGGCCTGTTTTCGGAAAAATCTTTGTAAAAGGAACTTTATTCCATGAACGGAACATACCTTCTAATTTTCAAGCAAGTGGGTCTATTAGTTGAAAAGCGGCAATATTTATCTATTACACCCCTTAATCCTCCCTCAGTGACCCTTGGCGATCAATTTTCCCCAAAACTATTTGGTAGTGGATCTCTACACCATGAAAGGAATCCGCTTATATATATATATATATATATATATATATATATATATATATATATATATATATATATATATATATATATATATATATACCAAATTTTAAGAATGTACGTCTAATAGTTTAAAAAATGGAATAATTATCTATAAAGCCCCTTAAGCCCCCGCAACGCCACTTAGAAAGCGATTTTCACAAAACCCATCTTATAGCAGAACTCTAATTAATGAATGGAATCTGCTTACTCAATTTCAAGATTTTACGTCTAATTGTTTAAAAAAGGAGTTAATTGCCTATAACGCCCCTTAATTCCCCACAACGCCACTTGGGAGTCAATTTGGACAAAACTGATTTTGTAGCGAATCTCTACTCTATGAAAGGAATCCGCTTATATACCAAATTTCAAGACTGTACGTCTAATAGTTTAAAAATGGTAATAATGAAGCATAACGCCCCTAAAGCGCCTTCAACGCGCCTTGGAGGTCGATTTTCGTAAAAATCATTATATAGGGAATCTCTACTTTATGAAAGAAATCTGTGTACTAAGTTTCACGACTGTACATCTAATAGTTTAATAATGGAAATAATCTATAACGACCCTTAAACCCCCGTAACGCCCCTTGGGGTTCGAACTTTGCAAAATCCGTTCTTAGCTGACGTCTACTCCATGAAGGGACCCTACCTACCAAATTTGAAGTCTGTAGGTTTAATAGTTCCGGAGATATCGTGATTAATCAGTGAGTGAGTGAGTCGCTTTTCTCCTTTATATATATATATATATATATATATAATTTGTTAGTATATATGCATGTATGTGCATATGTGTGTATTTGTAGGTATATATATATAAATGTATAATCCATAAATATATACAAATAACTATAAAACATAAGTATAACTAGTCAAGATAGGAAATATTAGGCACAGTAGTACAATAACTAACTCCTGGCCTTAGGAACCAAGATTGCAGGTTGAAACAAGTTTTAGGGCTACTCAACATTCACCTGAGTATATATATATGAATATATATATATATGTTTGTGTATATTTATATGGGTGTATGTATATGTATGTATGCTTTATGTATTTGCATTTTTAAAATCTTATTCTGAACAAGCTTTTTAATCTTCCCCATTGTTTATTTTTATTTACTGAGTGTCTCCGTTTGCATCTGAGCAATTTTGTATTTTGTTCGGTATTTATTATATTTGCATTTATTCTTGTTTCTTTTTCCCTTTGATTTCCATTTGTGCCTGCATCCTTATACTTGAAACTTCCTACCACTATTGTGTAATTGAGTATTAACTTATGTTTGTAAGCTTTGTGTTATACTTTTGTGTGTGTCGGTACATAACAAGTCTTTACCTAAAGTCTAAAAAAATACACATATATAAGACATCAAGAGTTGTTAAGATATACAACTACGTTCGGAACCGTGATTTTTTGCTAAAGCGTATACATGATTTTTTTTTTATATTTAGTGTCAGTTTAATTAGAATATACATATAAAATAGACTTAAGAATATTATTGCAATAAAAAAAAATTAATGCAATTTTTGGAAAAAAAATTAACGAAAAATGACATTTTCAAAATGTACTCCTTTTATTAAAAAAATCCTTCAATATAATAATATTTGACCTTTACATTGCTAATTATTCTGTACAGAAGCTGAACTACTATTTTTAAAGAATTCATACTATTTTAGAGTTACTATCAATCGAACAATTGAAATAATGACTGCTTTTTTTCTGTTAAAATTTCTGTACTCTGATATATTAAAATATGATTAGATCCAAACTTCTAAATAATATATTGAAAAACCTTTTAGTTCGGGCTCGGCAAAGAAGTCTTAGCTAAATATATGCAAAATGTTATTATTATAGAAACATTTTACACAAAAGGAAAATATTTTGAAAATGCCATTTATGTTCATCATTTTTTGCCGAAAATTTGCCTTTAGAATTTTTTGCTTATTGTACTAATATTTTGAAAAAAAATGTATATGTATTTTCTAAAAAAATTCAGGACACACTAAATATCTAAAAATTGTGAAATTTGTGGACAGTTTCACATAATTACGATTCTGAATGTAGTCAACCTTAAAAATGCTTATGAAGGAGCTTTGAATTTTAATAGAAAAAAATTAAAAGTTGATCGAGAAAAGTTCTTAAAATTTTTCTCAGAGAAGCACATAGAAATAGTCAATTATACGGTCATGAGAAAAATACATTTAATTGAAGTTTAATTTGATGTTTGTTTTTTTTACAATCCAAATATTAAAATTTAAGGGGACATGATATGATTTATACAAAAAAAATTGGATTTAAAGGTTTTTACAATTTTCTTACTTGTAACCAATGTATATAGTTTACCTAAAACAGTTTTAGTACTCCAAATACTACAAAAGACTAACCATTTAATAATTTAAAGAAAAGTTTTAAGACTTATGAAGGGATTTTAAAATGCTACTTCTCCTAAAATATTTCACGTACATACATGGAATTTGATTTACAAATACTTTATGCTACGTATAACAAAAGTGTTTTGGTAAGGGTTTACTGCCAGTATGAATGATATTCGTAGAATACTTTTTTTCTGAATGCTTAGTAAAAATTCCTTAAAAAATACATAAATTATAAATGCAATTATTTTTTTAAAAAATTGAGTACTGCTTTGATTCAAAAATGCTTACCAACTTTTGTTACATGAACTAATAGCAATAGGTAAAAAAAATCAAAGCATTTGGCACAATAGAAAAAGATTCCTTAGCATTTTAAATAAAGATAAATTAGTTATTTATTTTTCTTTTCTGAAATAAATCCGTTTGAAGTTTTTATTTTCTTTTGGCATGGGAATAAAAATTATCATGACATTGAATTTTTTTTGCTAAGAATATTCAAAGTTCCTGAGAATATGGATAACTATCTAAAGAATGACTATTTGAAATTTATTTGTATTCTTGACTGATTTTTGTCAATTGAATCATATTGTGTCCCATGTAAGTAAAATAATAAGAAAAAAAGACAACAAAAAAACAATTTCAAAAACTTTGAAAATAATTTTACCTGAAAGGACTTGAAAACTAAACTTCTGGATGCTAACTTAATTTAGTTAAAGAGTTAGAAATTTCAAATATATTTAGAAAATAATATTTTTAAAATTTTAAAATTTTTTATTTAAGAATATAAATATCCTTAAGTTTATATTTAAAAACGACACTCCTGCATTATGATAAAAATATCTGAGAAAAGTTACTGAGAACGCAAATAAAGCTTAAAAATATTTCCTTAGAAATTATAAGAGATGAAAAGGGCTTATAAATATTGACCATTGTAAAAATACATACAATATTTTTAGTAATGTTTAAAGCAGATTTCATTTTGCTGTTATAAATCGGCTAGGAGAGGGATTCGAAAAGAATGCAAAGTAAGGAGATTCAAAGTAAAAGTAAAATTATTTTAATGTTGATTTATTCGCTGATGTACGTAATTGTAAATTAAATATGTATATATTCACTACAATTCATGGAATCTTTGTGAAGAATCATTTTAAGGTGTAAAGGATCGTAAGAATATGCATACATTATATGTTTCAGACAGTGGCGTAGCGGAGAATATTAAGCCCCACCCCTTCTGCAAAGTCAAGTTTTGGGCCCCAAGCCAGATCTTACAAATGATTGCAAAACCATTACGTAATATAGACTTTGGGCTTTCTAGAATCCCGTGCCCCCTCCCCCCTCACGTTTCAGGGATGTACATTACGCCACTGGTTTAAGATCTTAAAATTCGTCTAGCGTCACATTTCTGTTATTCTCTGTGCGATTTTTTTTCTATAGTGTACGTTTGAAGTCTAAAATTTTATCGTAATCAATTTCACAAGTTGTTTTTATCCCCTACTTTATTTTTCATCACTAATACCTTACAAAGTATTCCAAAGAATAAAAATTTAATTTTAATTTGAGGTGTTGGGTCAGAAAACATAAATGTCTAAATGGGTTTTCTGATTTATTCACTTCTAAAGAGATTCCATGGGTGGTTAGAGGTAGCGTACTCGCATCGTACGCCCAAGGTAGCGGGTTCGATCCTGGCTGGAGTTGATAGATTTTCTGGAAGCAAAAATCGTCTGCACGCATTTTATATGATTATATTGCATGTAAGAGATCCCCTGAGTAACAGTTTGGATCTGGAACTCTCGGCAAAATTAAATCACGGGAAAATTTAGCATTCGACGAGAGCTTGAATAAATTCATGCGTCAAAAATTGGTAGCAGGAGCCACCAATAGATGGTGTCACCTATGAAATGGTTCTCACACTTGGGGACCTACCGTGTCTACAACGGCTATACTGCCAAAATTCAGCACATTAGATAGAAAGATATAAAAAGTTTCCCATTTCACGCATGCTTCATTTTGGAAATGTGTGTGATATGTTGCATATTCTTTTTTGGGCATCTTCTTCCGAACTTCTTTTTTTTTAACAAAACATATAAAAAACACACTTGGTCGGTAACTTTTCTTTGATATCGTATCTACACGATTATTTATCGCTTATAATCACGTAAATAAATCACACATCTGATTTCGTTTTGGAAACAAGAAATGAATTGCTTATTTACCTCAATGCATTGCCAAAAAATCTCTAGCAGGTGTTGATTCTCTAGTGTGTGTGTAGATCTTATTTGTCAATGCAGCTTTAGGTCCTAGAACCTGCACAGAGTGATTACCAGATGTCTATGAAGGGGTAATTACTATTTGCTTTGATTGGTTGGCCTCTTGTGGAAATAAAAAAACGAATGTTTTTGCGAAGAAAAATACCTCACTCGGCATTGGCCACTTTCAGAATTCCTTCTCTGGAACGTTCCGGACAGAGGCTAAAATATGATTTAAGGGAGCAGTATTTATTGACATTTATTAAGACAAAAAGCTTACCTGGCGTCAGGAATGCATGCTGCTATTTTTAGTGACTAAAACTATGTGTTTAGTTTTTAGTTCTACGAGTGTATCATGTATAATAAAAATGCTAATTCCATTAACGTAGAATTTATAAGAAAAATTCTATATGAATAATATTGGAAGAAGAATTCAGACAATCATAAAGTTCTATAGGGTGAATATAAACACATAGGTGAATTAGTGATAGTTTATATCATCGTCACACTAGAAAACAACCGCCCATCCGGCATAGTTGTTAGTGACACAGACCGCTGTGCCGTAGGGCATGGGTTCGAATTCCAGAGAAAGCATGCATATTTGTAAATGTATAGTGACTTTGCTTCAGGGGGGGTAATTTAAATAGCCGTCGAGCCACCTCTTGTGAAGTTGGTGGTAGGGGAAGAGAGGTGGAAGGCCCTTGTTCACCCCCCGGGTGTTATCCCTCAAAATTGGGGTAGAGCCGAGCAAAATCGTACTGTCACCTGCATGGTGTTCAAAGCTACGGTTAACGATAGGCGTAAAAATCTAGCCCCTTGCCACGATGAATTCCGTGTTCCTTGAACGGATGTTACGGTCGATCAGGTGGCATAAGTAAGAACAACAATGATCCACTATAAAATGACATGAGGGTTATTGAGACGGACCTCGCAATTTTGAACCATGGTCGAGTGATGAGGGGACCAAAATTGAGCTGGTACTCCCTCTCCGAACTCCCACACCACTCCAAGGGGAAGACATTGGATCTGGACGGATTTAACTTACATCAATTTCTCTACAAGATGGATCGATGGCATTAGGGCTCTGAACTCATGATACGCCTGCCAGGAATTCATGAGAATTAAACTTCCGGTTGGGACAACTAAAAACACATGAAAATGTTATGGTAAACAGAATATAAGTTCAATGTTAAAAACTAGTTAAAAATAACAATTCTATAAAAAAAACTATTTATTAGAGAATTTATTCAAATCAAAACCAATATCCGAGCTTCTGGTGTATTTGCAGAAGCTCAATGAGTTTTAAAAAAACTATATAAATAAGTAAAATACAAGAAGTAAAGTTAGGACATATATATAGATGCAAATTTGAAAAAAAAAACAATCAAATTTCTATAGTTGTAATTAAGGAACTTTTAATCAACAGATAAATATAAAATATATAACATTAAGTTGAGCCATACGGAAATTTGTAATCCGTAAACATAGACGTCCATTGTTGTACTTAATTATATTTCAAATATTCCTCAGGAAATTGCTTAAAAAGAATATTTCTAATCTGTCTGTGGATATTGTTACACTTATTGGTAAACTAATTTAAATTTTGCAAAGCTAGCGGTGAAATTTATGTGTCGAGGAGGCATGAAGACGAGAAACAGTTTCTTAAAATTGGCCTTTAATAATCAATCATAAAGTCACTGCGCTCGTTACTGGAGCGATAAAAAAACAATAAGTTCAAAAAGCAACATTACCAGAGACATCCGATTCGAACCGTCCTCTAATATTGTAAAATGAATTTCTAATCTAACATGCAACCTGCAGTTGCATTGCCAACCAGCCGTTCTCTCCCTCTAAGAGTTAAACCACTCACACACTTCTTATACTTCCGTTTCTCCTTCCTTTTCTCTTCTTTTGAAAAACTAACATGAGCCGAGTTTAAATACTCGCTCGATTTGCATGGCAGTTGCTGCCAACCACAAATCACGAAACTCAAAAAGATCGGGTTCGAATCGGTGTGCTTACTTTCATTGAGATCATGGAACGGGATTGGAAAAACAACACAAGGAGATCATAAAAATTTGGATCCGACTTTTTAAATGTCTAACAATCGGCCCCCTTTTTCCAATCTCGCACCATTATCTCTTACAAATCAGTAAATTTTAATCTATAATCACATGTTATACAATTTAACACAAAAAATACATTTTATTCACAATCTTTATTGTAATAAACAAACTAATATTTTAATCTTAAAGAAACAAAGTCTTATTCTCTAAAAAGAAATAATTTTCTACAAAATTCTAACAATTTTTCCTTTACCATGGGTTTGGTAAAAATGTCCGCCAAATTATTTTTGGTACCTATATATTTAATTTGGAAAACCTTGTCGTATATCAAATTCCTTAGAAAATGATAACGAACATCTATATGTTTTGTTCTATAATTTTCTACCGGTGACTTTGAAAAACTTATAGCAGCTTGATTATCACAAAACATTACATTTTCACTTAATTCCAAATTTAAACTTTTATTATCAATTACATTCTTTAGCCAAATGAATTCCTTAGCTGCTTCTGTTAAACTAACATACTCAGCTTCCATGGTCGACAGACTAACGGATTTTTGCTTGAAAGTTCGCCATGAAATTGGAGTTTCGTCTATAAAAGTTATAAACCCTCCCATCGACACTCGATCATCCCTATTTGTAGCAAAATCTGAGTCTGAATAACATCTTAGTTTTAATGATTTAACTTTTGAAAGTTCTAATTTGTATTCTTGAAATACCTCGTCAAATGACTCACCTCTTAATTGTGTGTTAATCGCGCAACTATAAGCGGGCCCCTTGTATCTAACAATTTTATTATTTTCATCATATTTAATGGTATAAACCCAACGGTTTTCTAAAATTTTTATATTATCCGGATGATCAACTAAATCCCAAACTTTACGTTCCTTCATTACGTTAATTTCTTTATTCATTGCATCATGCCATTTAGATGCGTCTCTGGATCTTATCGCCTGTTTGTAACAGTTAGGAATAGTTACTTCAACCATAAGAGCTTCTTGTTGCTCTGACAAATCTGAAAATCCCTGGGATTCGGTATTATCTTTTCTAAAATTAAATAAACTAGGATCATACTCAATATTATGCCTCTTACAGTATCTCTCTATTTCGTTAAAAGATTTCAATCGGGTTGCTTCCCCTTCTATACTATAATATACGTTAGATCCAGTTACTTTCCTACCTATATTTCGAATTCACTTAACCTCTGTACATGGGATCAAGCTACGATTATCGGAAGATACATCTGGTTTTTCAGATGTTGAGGGCATTTCCGTACTTGTCTTTGAAACTAAACGACTCGTTAATGAATCTTTTACTCTATCAGAATCATCCTCATCATCATAATAATCAGGAAGGTTTAAAGTATATCCAAGGTTACTATTAACTTTTTGTCTAAAATTAATTCCCCTCTTATTTTCATCGAATCTTACATTAATAGTCTCGACTAATTTATTTTCATCTATCAACCATATTCTATAACCCTTAGTACGTTGTGCGTATCCCATCATAATTCCCATTTTTGCACGCATATCGAATTTTTTTCTAATTTGTTTTGGCACACCAGCATATGCCAAACATCCAAAAGGTTTTAGATGCAATACCGATGGTTTTCTACCTGAATATTTTTCGAAAGGCGTTTTGTTACTGTCTTTGTGACAAATTCGATTCCACGCATAAGTGAAACAAAGTAATGCTTCTCCCCAAAACTTATGGGGAACTTCACTAGACTTAAGCAATGTTTTGATGCCATCTAGAGCGGTTAAATTGAATCTCTCCGCGACCCCATTCATTTCTGGCGTATATGAATTTGTTACCTCATGCTTTATACCCAGTTCTGTCAAGAAATTATCCATATCCTTATTGCAAAATTCTAGTCCGCCATATCAGTTCTAACTGCTATTACCTTTTTACTTAGAAAACGTTCTGATCGTTTCTGAAATCTTATAAACGTATGAAATACGTCAGATTTATTTCGGATGGGAAATACAGTCACCTTTCCTGAATAATCGTCAATTATACTCAAGAAATATTTATTACCACCTTGGCTTTCAGTTGGCATTGGACCACAGAGGTCCATATGTAACAATTCCAATGGACGTTTTGATCTTACGGCCCCGTCTTTTTGAATGAAACTCTCTTGGATTTTGCTAATTTACACGGTATACAATGAGTCTTACCATTATCAGTTAAGCGTGGGAGACCTTTTACACTATCATTTTTACTAGTTTTTACCAAGTAATCGTTATTAACATGACAAAAGCGTTGATGCCATATTTCTATTGATCCGTTTTTTGTTTTAGCGGTTACATCACTAAAAAAACTAATTTCTTTACTCTTTGGTATAATATAATGATCCGGCTTAAAAAAATACAAATTTTCATGGCGTGTCGCCGAGAACAATTTTATCCAGTCTTTATTCAAAACATTAATTTTACCTTTAGTACCCACAAAATGCGCACCTTTACTTTCTAATCTGGAACCGGATAACAAATTTCTCCTCAACTTAGGATTAAATAAAACATCAGACAAAGTTATTTCATGAAAACTCCCCTTATATTTTACCCGAAATCTAAGTGTACCGATTCCTTCTACGGGACAACTTTTATCCTCCGTTGCTAACGACATTTTCATGTTAGTTATCGGTTTAAGATCTAAAAATAAACTCTTGTCATTACAAAAAATGACTCGTGGCAGCAGTATCTATTACCCAAACACCTTTATCAGAGTTTTCCTCAAATAAGATACAACTAGTTACGAGTTGTTTATCTAGTTCTAAAAGACTACAATCAGCTTCACAAAATCTTAAATTTATATTAAACTCTGTGTTAAAAGTTTCATTTACAGTTGAAGGAGATTTTTGTAGAGACTTTTTCTCTTTACAGTTTACTTTAAGATGTCCGTACTTATTACATACATAACACGGACCTATAGTCTTAATAGATTGTTTAACATTTTTAATAGTTTTACAGTTAAATACCTTACCACCTTTCTTTTGGTAATCATTCTTGCCATTTGGATCTCCATGAGCTGCAGCCGTAGCAACAGGTAACGTCTTCGACTTCTTCGAAGTGAAACTGCTCAAGTAAGCATTCTCCGCTTTCTCCAAATCTTGCTTCATCAACTGAAGACGATTGGCTTTTAATATCAGCTCTGCTTCAATTTTGTATGTACAGGTACATACAAAATACTATACATACAGGTACATACTATGTACAGGTCGTCCAATTTATGACCTGCTTCTTGTAGTCTGGTTGCCGCTGTCTTTACACGAGATATGAAGATTCCAACATCTTCCCCTGGTTGGTATTTTGTTCCAAAAAATTGATCTAATAGTTGAATTACTCTTGCTTTTGTGACTGGTTCGAAGTGATCTTTTAATATCTTCCATGCCGCTTCTCCGTCAGTTGTTTCCGTTATCAGATTTTTCAAATCTGAACTGATGTTAGTATAGATCAACATATAACATCTATCCTTACGAAGTTGTAGATCTAATTTTTCCTTGTATGTTGCCTCTTCATCAGGTTGCTCTGGCTTGGTCTGTATTATAAACTGCCAGCAACCATAATGCATTAAGAGTACTTGCATATCATGCTTCCACGTGTTCCAGTTATGTTGAGTCAACACTGATATCTGGTTGTTAAACTCCATATCTGTTACTCGATTTAGCGTACTAGCAACAGAGTTCATAAAAAATAGTTCTAGACTGGAACAGTATTTAAATAGACAAAGTTCATGGCCTGGTTCAACTGTTTAGCCTGCCTCGACACAGTACATGGACTGGGCCCATAACCAAATTTGTTACACTTATTGGTAAACTAATTTAAATTTTGCAAAGCTAGCAGTGAAGTTTATCTGTCGAGGAGGCACGAAGACGAAAAACAGTTTCTTATTAATAATCAATCATAAAGTCACTGCGCTCGTTACTGGAGCGATAAAAAAACAATAAGTTCAAAAATCAACATTACCAGAGACATCCGATTCGAACCGTCTTCTAATATTGTAAAATGAATTTCTAATCTAAAATGGTGATGCAACCTGCAGTTGCATTGCCAACCAGCCGCGCGCGCGTGTTCTCTCCCTCTAAGATTTAAACCACTCACATACTTATATTTCTGTTTCTCCTTCCTTTTTTGAAAAACTAACATGAGCCGAGTTTAAATACTCGCTCGATTTGCATGGCAGTTGATGCCAACCACAAATCACGAAATTCAAAAAGATCGGGTTCGAATCGGTGTGCTTACTTTCATTGAGATCATGGAACGGGATTGGAAAAACACCACAAGGAGATCATAAAAATTTGGATCCGACTTTTTAAATGTCTAACAGATATAATATCTATCTTTACAAATTTTAGTATATTTGCATAATAATATTTATGCAATTAATAATAAATACATAATTTATTTGGAAATAATTGCTTGTTGATTTTTTTTTTCATACGTATGCGAATCCTTTTGAGTTTTTGTATTGCAAAGTAACGACGTTTATCCAAACATTTTAAATGTTTGGATAATGGAAGTTTACATATGTTTTGTCAAAAATGAGCTTATAACTGTAAATTTAGTTCTTAAATTTGCATTCAAATGTGTAATAAGCTCAAAATGCAATTTCGCTTTTTTTTTATCTGAACACATATTTCGATTTGAATTTATTTATTTAAAACAATTAAGCATAAAAAGTCTTTGTTAACAAATATTTTTAAAAAAAATACTAGCATGAAGTTCAAACTAATTTCAAACTTAATTTTGGGGAATTTAAAACAAAGTATAAGTATTTAGATAAAAGTATTCTTGAGTACAACACGAAGAGAATATTAATTTCCTTTTAATTAATTAATTTGGAATCAAATGAAACTCATCTTTAAAGTCAATACAAAATTTTAAAAATAAACCAGAATGTTTTTTTTAAAATTTAAAATTGTTTTCAAAATTGATTTCCCATCAATTTATCATTTTTTAAATGATTGATTTTAAAAATGGCTAAAAATAATTGTTTTCTCATTTCATTGATAGTCATTAATTTGTGTTTATATGAGAGAAAAAAATAATTTACAGTTCTTTTTAGTACAATAACTAATCAATAATAATCAAATAATGTTTTTTTTACGTTATAACATATATTGTTATTAGAATGACTCTTTGAGTGTTCGAAAGATATATTGTGTGTCCTTTAATTTCTTATTTCGGTGAAAAATAACTTTAATTTAAATGTTTTGCTGGTTATAGCAAAACTCATCTTTTTATTCAAATATGATTTTTTTAAAGAACGTTTTTAAGGAGCTAAAAATATTTCTGTATACAGCGTGATTATAATTATAGTTCCTCTTACAAAAAGCTGTAAACAGCTCAGAATGACTTCAAATTTTAAATGAATATACTTGAAGAATGAAGTCACGGCGAGGCACAGAGAAAAAAAATTTATTGAAGCACATCATATGCACATTGTTGCTTTTTATGCTGTGTTTGGCCCAATGACAGTTAAAAACCAATTTTTCTCATCCAATGTGGCACGAACTTGCCGTGGTTGATGGACTTTTCATTAACAGTGCATCAACTGTCGAAGGACTTGGAAGTTATTTTTTCCGTCAAGAAATTGAAATAACCATGCACATTGAACGGTACAGTTGGTTTAATGCGCAACTCCTGCCAAATCCATCGCAATTCGATTGAAAGTGCCACTTTTAGCCGAATTCATTTTCATTATACCAGTGCTTCTCAAACTTTCAATATTCGCGACTCAATATTCCATCATTATTTTCCCCTCCTCCCTACAATAACAACGTATTGAATTCAATAATACTATACTTTGACACTGAACTACAATGCGACTTTACCTCTTATGTACCATAGACATATATAAACGTCTCGTTAAGCCAACACATTTATTCTTTGCACGTATATATACGTTTTCCAAAGTACGATCTTTTTCGTGCACTGCTATCCATAAAATTATACCGAAGGCTTTGGAATGCAATAAAAGGACCTTGACAGTGTTTGAGAAGGATTTTCTTATTTCAGAGGATTTTGCTTATTTATTCCTTTTCTCCACCCCCCAAAAAACATCAAAGTACGCACGTCTACGGGGAAATCGATGACATTAGGAAGCGAATAGCGTAACTTTTAATCGGCAGTTAAGGAATTAATTATAAACCGCACAAATTATCAAGATAAATGTTAATACAAGCCCATGGGGTCACTGGTAATTATCAAACTTGTTCTTAGTTTTGTTAAATTAATAATAAAATACATTGTACTATACTGATACATATATAAATGTATAATATCAGTGTAAATGTGTATTTTATATTTCATTATATCAGAAAGTATTTTGTTTGTTTACTTTCAGTAAATTAATAATTTTTTAAATAAACTTTTGATTTAGACTTTTCAATATTTTCGCGCCACCCTCGTAGAGCTATTACGCCCCCAATTTGATAAACGTTTCATTTTATCGCTTACAGTGCTATCTATTGATAGGAACTTTTTTCTTATGCCATACCGTTTTCCTCTTTTCAACTATATTCATTACAAATTTAAAGTCATTCAGTTGTATGCTTTTGACCCCAATTTTGAAAATGGAACTTTAATTGTACATAAATCTTGCATATAACCTTGTATATATATATATATATATATATATATATATATATATATATATATATATATATATATATATATATATATATATCTGTCATGATTTTTAAGACAGAATCAGATTAAAGTTTAAAAAAGGAGATCTTTATTCAATCGTTTCGACATCTCTTCTGACACCGAGCAGGGAGGAAAAAGCACGCCATGGTGGTGGTTTCAAGTGGATAACACTTGAAAAACATATGGTAAGTATCGCTGCTTTGAAGAGGTTGCTTGCAAGTTAATGCTGACATATGTTGACTATTAAATCTAACGATCTGGAATTAGACATGTTTATTGGCTAGGCCATATGTTCGGAAGAAATAAATGGGTGATTAGTTTGATACTTGAATATGGGAACTGAGAAAGATGAGTCAAGTGCTAGATAGGGAATTTAATTTTTAATCTAATTTAATTATCCTTACATATATTCTTGTTATGTTATATTTATCTATTATTTCTTATTTTTTGATAAATATTACATATTTCTTTTATATATATATATATATATATATATATATATATATATATATATATATATATATATATATATATATAATATATATATATATATATATATATATATATATATATATAATGTATATATTTCTGACAACGCTTTTTAAGAAGTACTCTGCGAATGTACATTTTAGAAATAATGTTAATAAGTAAATTTAAAACCATTCCTTCACACAGTGAATCTAATTCTTTCTTCATATGCAAATCATTTTACGTACACGAATGCATTTTCAGTTTAAAAGGTAGTTGTTAAAACCCTTAATGAAATTAATTGAATAAATCTACCTTTATAATATGAAATCGAAATGAGAGAATTCCTAAGCAAAAATATAGATGACAAATAAAAGTCACTTGAATTTCTTATAACAATGAAATAGTGTTAATAAGTATCTAAATATTATTTACAATCTGTATCTCGACATTATGTTAATTCTAATAATATAATCAAGTGCAACCACAGGATGAAGCACAAACTGAAACTCAATCTTCCATTCTAGGATTACATCTGAATTAAATCATTCTAAAACTTGACAAATGGAATTAAGTTTCATTGCCAGATGTACATATTTCCAGAATTCGTAGTGTACTTGTTTTCGGAGCGGAGGCTGGGCCACACAGTCGCACTTCATGCATTTCCAAAATTATAATGAACGCAATTCAATTATCTGATGTGCTGATGATATTTTTACAAATACGTTAGCAATTTGATTAGATTTTCAAAAGGCAAAAGATTTTTACAAAACATTTTAAATTAATAAAAATAAATGTACGTTGAAAACAATTATCTAAAGACATTGTTATTATTGCATCAATTGAACTGAATGTAAAATAGATTTGCAGTAGCATTATTAAATACCACGAAATCTGCGTTCAAAAGTAAATAAACTTATTAAAATGCTATTAAAAGCCAAAAATGTGAGTAAAGGAAAGATGAAATTAAAATTAGTGAAAATGCAAGAAGTTGGAAAATGCCGTATATTTACAATTTTGGAGTTAAAGAAAATTATTAAAAGATAGATTCGAGTAAATATATATACGGTATTTAAGCCACACTATCTTTCCAGTGTTAGTGCTACTGAAAATCGGGTACGGCTTAGAATCAAAGGCAAAAAATTGTTGGATGGGGGAAATTGGGTCCCACCTCTTTTAAAAAAAATGTAACCATCCATTCTGGCCACTGACTCATCCCCTACCGCTGTTCTTCTTCAGTATTCAATCAATCCTAAGCAACCTTGTCTGGTCATAGTTAGGAAAAATTTTTTGTATGTACTTTTTTGATCACCTAAGCATCAAAGATATCGGTAAGAGCATCATAAAGAGTACTTTTCTGAGACAAAAGTATGAAAAGGGAGGCAATTTTGAAAGCAGAAATAATGGAAATACAGCAGCGGGCACTGAAAATTTGACGGGTATGAAACAAATATACGTCGATGGCGTAACAAAATGATATATATTTTTTTATTTATAAATGTCTAATATAGTATTTAATGATTATTTCATATTCTTCTATAACACATAGTTTTTGAAAATATTGTATAAAAAATGCATTGGAGGGCATGGAAGACAACACCATGTGGGAAAATGATGATGCTTGCACCAATTCCGAAATCAACCGGTATGATGGGAATTACGATTAATTTTCGAAACACGATACTGACGTTTAGAATAATTATAGGTTTATGAATGTATTTGAAAGTTTTTAATACTGGTAAAGTAAGTTATTTATTAACTTATTTTTGCTTCTCATTAATTTTTTTAAACAAATTCTTGAGTATCGGATATTGGTGAACCTTTTGCACATTTTTTCCTATTAAAAACGTGTAGAGAATGAAAGGTGCTGCTTAGAATCGATGACAACATTTTTTCACAAAAAAATATCGATAATTTTGGATGCAGCTTGGAATTGATGACGGTTTAGATTCGAGTAAATACGGTCTATTATTAACTTTTATAAAGGGACACAGTACAATTTAACTGACACAAAATGATCAAACATTAAAATAAAATTTTTTTGCCGGAATTATTTATTATATAATAAGAGCATTCTATAATTTCCCAAAATTTGAAAGCTATAAGTTAAAAAAAATCTAGAGTTATGATAATTTTTATGCTCGTTTTAATTCATATCCTAACACTAATAAGATCTTTAAATTCGGTTTTCTCAGAAATTAAAAATAACTAGTTTTTCTTTATTTGTAATGCTAAGGATTTTTTGTCTATTGTGCTAAATGCTTTGATATTTTTTTTGCCTGTTGCTATTAGTATATATAGCAGAAGTTGCAGGGCTGCGGTAGCCCAGTGGTCAAGGTATCGGATTATGGCAGGCATGTCATGAGTTTGAGTCCAGTACCACTAAAGACCCGCCGTGTAGGTCAGGGATGCACTTTAAATCTGTTGAGAGCTGAAACGTCCTCCCGTTGGTGTGGTAGTTAGGAGAGGGGAGGTACCAGCTCAGATGTCGTCCACGTCACTTGACCATGGTTTAAAATTACGTGTTCCGTCGCTAAAAGCCCTCGTGTAGCTGAGGAGTGTGACGTTAATATTCATTCACTCACTCAACAGAAGTTGCATGCATTTTTAAAACAAACCAATTCTTATTTTTTTAAAAAAATAGTTGAATGTAGAATTTATACTTATTCTTAAGAAAATTTAAATAAATATTCATCAAAAGATTATTTTACGAATATCAATCATGTTATCACAAAACCAACACCACCTATTGCTGTACATAGTACTTTTGAATCAAGTTTCATGTGCGCACGTCAGTTTTATAGCACAAGAACAGCATTTTAAAATTCTTTCATAAATTTCTATTAAAATTTTGCTTCGTGTAATTAAATGGTTAGTTTTTGGTAGTATTTTGAGTACAAAAGCTGCTTCGTATGCATAGGTTACACACAAAAAAAATTCTAAATATCATTAAATCAAAGTTTTTTTTACAAATTATATCATTGTCTCCTTAAAAAATGAATTGTTGCATTTTGTTAGTGAAGTTTAGAATACACTTTTCAAAATAAATAAAAAGCTAAAAAAACAAACATAAAAAACTATATTTCATAAGTGGATGGAAAATCAAAGCGCCACGTTATGTTGTTGTTGCTAATGTCACTTGTCTGACGGTGTCAGATCGACCAGGAAGGTCATCGAGGTAAAGGGCTAGATGTACGAATGTCGTTATCCGTATCTTTGAGCACCATACAGGCAACAGTACACTTTCCCTTGGTCCCACATTAATTTTAAGGGAGAACACGGTGGAGGTGTCAGGGGCTTCCCACCTCTTTTTCCCTTCCATTAACTTTACGAGAGAACTTGCGGTTCAACGGCTATTTAAAGAGCTTCGATGGAAGACAGGCACTGTATATTTACAAACATTCATGCCTCCTCCAGGATTCGATCCCAGGCCTTGCGACACATCAATCACCGTCACTATCAACTATACCGGAAGGGCGGCAAATCACTTTAAAAAAAGCACAATGTCGTCTATGAAGCACTTTTTTTTAAAAAAATAATATAAAAATCTTGTTTTAAAGTCACATTCCTACTTAGGTCACCACAATTTTTTTTTATTTTAGTTACTTTTTATTAAATAATTACAACTCATATAAATATGTATATACGTATGATAGAATCACAATATTAAGTGGAAAAATTGAAAGCGATTTTCCATTTTCCTTTCTATAAATGATGTTGGACTATGATTTTTGTTTGTTACTATTAATTCATTCATAAATCACATTCTCAGAAATTAGGCCAACCCAGGTAGGAATCGAACCCACAACCTTTGGATTAGAAGTCCATTGCGCTACAGAGACATAAAGAGTGATTTTCCTTTTTACATATGATGCTGTACTATTATTTTTGTTTGTTACTATTTATTCATTAATTAATGAATTAGTATTTGAAAAACTGGTTTAACAACAAGTTTAAAAAAAATTATTTGAACTTGATTGGACGAAAAAAAGCATTTTATTAACGATTGAAAATTTAGACATGATTATATATATATATGCGTGTGTGTCTTATAATTCTCTACAGATGAGAGATGAACATCCAGCAATCAAAATCTATATATATATATATATATATATATATGTAATAGCGTTGGCCGGTGTTGTATTTATTTGCTTACCAAGGGTTTCACAGAAAACATCTTCAGAATTAAATTTCGTCGTGTTTATTAACACTCACATGACGTAGATAATCAATCACCTTTATATTTCGCATCTATTGGTAAGAACACGAAAACAGAGACGCATATAACAAAAGCGACAAGCAGCAGCGACATTTCACATGACGAACACAAAGACAAAGAGAGAGATCACAAAAGATTTTCGCTTTATATACCGGTAGTGACAATTGCGTGACTATTTTGTAATAAGAGCTCTGATTGGTTAAAATGGGCGGGAAAGGGATATCTGATACTAGTTGATTACGATTAAGGCGTTAGTTTTGAACCAAAGAATTAACGCTTGTTTAAATATTATTAAAAAAGAGTTAATTAAAAGGATGCTAGAGGGAATTATTACATATATGTATATATATAATAAAACTTATAGAGGTGCATAATTTGCCGTGGCGAAGGGAAAATTGTACTGCAACAACGAAAGAATAGGGCGTGGCCATTGGAAGATTACTGTAAATTAGATACATTTTCTATGCTAGCTGATGTTGCCTGTTCAATGTTATTGACGATGCAGTCTTGTGATTAGTAAATCCAGTTTATTGCACATCTTGAAACACATAGGCATATTTAAGACATAAAGCATGGACGACACTACACAGAACAAAGAAACTACGACACTACGCAATGCAGCCGGAATCATGATTAAAGACACAGACAGAAGAAAGAAGAGAGCGGGATTTTCAATGATCTCGGTATTTATACCCAGTGGGTCATCACATGATTTGAGAGGGTGGATGGATGTAGTTCCAGATGTCCCCGCTAAGCGGGTAACTAATAAAAATAATTAAACGGTTGTCCTGAAGGACTGGACCATTAATAAATCAAAAGCTATTAAAGATTAAATTACTGGGAACTATTACATATATATATATAAATAGAGAGAGTGTGTGTGTGAACTAATAGTACGATTTAAAGAAAGGAAATTAAATTAAAAAGTCAGTTCTTTGAGGTGACATTAATGATATTTGCATACTAATATATACTCAAAATGAAATGTGTGTTTTTTTTTAATTTAGCTTACTACGAAAGTAGCGAGTCAATTTTAATTTTGTAAATATTTTCCAAAGATTAAATTTATCTTCAACAAAATTTAAAACAACAAATCAACCCTTGTCGTTCTTTTAGGTAGCTTGAATCGCTTCGAGCGAACGCAGATACAAAATCAAGTCACAAGTATAATTTGATCGTTTTAATTCGCTCCTCGAATCGAATTATAATAACAATGTCACCTCAATCGCCTTTTGTCCCCTTGCAAATAATTTGCTCTAAAATTTCTCGACGAAAATCATATGATACACTCTTAATAAAAGCAAATTAGGCAATTACATTTGCCAAGTGCATGGAACTGCAGCTCTTTTCCCTTTTCTCGTGGCGACATTGGGAAATATTCCTCTCCCCGCCCCTCGTTTGTATGAGAATGCCAATTACTATCATTTATGAAACCTTAACTTTTCTCATTTAATAATTATTTTGCTACCGACGAACTTTTATGGGGCATTTGAATGCACAACCATTCCGTGGAGGTAGCACTTGCACCTTTCCTGATTTAATATATACATGAGAGACAGCACTAGTACTTAAACAAGCAACGGCGAAAAGCAACTCCTGTGAGACGTGGTGGATATGCAAAACAGGCGTGCTGAATGCTCCCTCCCCCCTTATGGAATACTCCCCCTCCTCAACTTCGTAACAGACATCCCCCAATTTCTCGTTAGCTAAACGCTTAGTTCATAATTTATCTGATGCCTCCGCGTCGGTTAATGTGCGACAATTGAGTTGAAGTTGGCGCCCAGTGCTAGAGATTTAACTACACTCTGCACCAAAGCGGGGGACTGGACACGGAAGAGTCTGGGGGAGGGTGGGGGAGGGGCAGATTTAATTCGTATTTGGGGAATAAGTGAAACCGGGACTTTGACTTTCAGCCTTTCTACGCTTAATTTTAATGTTTAATGGAACTGCGTTTTCAAGATGGAGATCGAGTTTTAATTTTTGTCATTCGAGTGTTGGGGTGTGTGCGTGTATGAACTAGAACACACACAGCATTGGGGATTTGTTAAATTGAATTAAAAACGTGGATTTATAGGGAGTGGTCGTGGAAGAAATCATACCGAGATTATATTCAGAGCCTAATATGAATTATAAAGGCCAGTAAAAACAAGAAGAAAGGGATTTTTTGTAATGATAAAGTCGTTTTTCGTCTACATACGCAATTTTTGTTTTATTTCAAAATCTCATAGTCTGAACATTTTTCTTTTCAAAACAGTTTTTCTTTTTCCTTTATGCGAAATAGAAATAAAGTTATAGTGATTTTTTAAAAAAACATCATTCTATGCAAAAGGGCCATAACATAGAAATTCAAATGAGTTTTCCTCAAAATTATGTTTTCGATAGAAACTCTTTACCAGATACGTGATATCTTAAGAACCAAACCAGATAACGTTTTGAAATTTGGTGGGAATGTTTATTGTACTATTCTTCATAAAGTGGATCATAAGTTTTGCTGTAGGTTAAATATTTTTTCATTTAGGATAGTTTTTATAAAGAAAAAACTTTAAAAATATCAAAATTTTCATATTATTACGTATAATTGTCTGTTTTTTTGTATTTTAATATTTCTCTGAGATTTTGGTTTATTTTGAAGAGCACCGTAATATGTATGTTATGTATAACGAAAAATATGATAATTGTATTAGAAATTTTTATACATTGTTACCCGTTTTAGTAAAAATTTGGTAAAATTTCCTTGGCTCCGATATTTCCGAAGGTAGGCAGTCACCTTAAAATGCAATAAAATTCATGAATATTATTTCGCTTCAGTTTACTTAGTCACTTCATATAAAGATCTTAATATCCCAGTTACACCTACATGTAAAGAAAATATACTTTTCAAAATTCCCTCTCATACAAAAAATAGAACAATTTTCAATGTATAGAGTAATGATATTATAGTAATTCAATTCAATTGTTAAGCTCGATGATAAAAAAACATGCTCAATTTACAAATTAAATATTTACTTATATCTTTCAAATTGAAAACTTTTTATGTGAATAAAATGATATAAAATTCCGATTTTACATCACTTGATTTTATATCATTTTAATTTTCTTACGTCATTTAATAAATCAAAAATAATTATTTTTCAAATTGTGTGATGATGAATTTCAATATGCGCTTATATTGAAAATATATTCCATTCTTTGCAAAGAAAAATTTTATTTAATTATTACTTTTGGAAATATAGAACAAACCAAAACTATTTTTAGAAATTAACTATCACTGCAAATTTACGATTACTAAATTTTAATTAAACTGATTTATTTATTTTCATATTGGTTTTGTGTTTGACAGCATATTATAAAATGCAAATTTTGAAGACAATTTTTCATTAATTTAAAATAAGCATAAATAAAAAAAAAATACAAGCAATATTTGGATGTATGTGCGTAACATATTAATTATTAAACAACAGTTGCTTACATTCCACACAGTACCATACAATCATATGATAAAATACTACTAAAATTACACTATATGTTATTAATGCCTTAATTTTTCTAATTCAAGATAAAAAAAATACTATTAATAATTTATTCAAATGACCCATAAAGACGCAGATACAAGTAAAAGATACAGAATTCACCAAGATTAAATTATAGTATGTATGGAAACTTAAATACTTTCAACGAAAGTAAAAAATAACCTGAAGCGAAGTTTTAAAATATGTAATAAAGAAAAAATAGTTTAATTCATAGTTTGTAGTAACAAGTGAATTGATCATATTCCTTATTTTGTACAGTTTCGGAGAAGAAACTGAAATCTCATTTATCATATTTTGAAATATAGATGTAAGTACTAATTTGATGATAATTTTAAAAAAAATTAAATTTCCAAGAATACGTATATTAAGACATAAAAAAAGCACAAAGGGAAAACACATTTATTCCCTTTTTTAAATATTAAAAACTAGACACCAAAAATAAATGCTGTGAAATATGCAGCGTAAAAAAACAATCTCTTAAATAGAAAAAAATCTGAATAAATAAAGTAACCGTTGATTAAATTAGTACTCAGATTACATTAGTACTTCTTAAATTGGTACTCATTATACACAAAAATTCTCTTCAAAAATGGCGCGTACAGAATTGGACCAACCCTTTGTTTAAAGAAACACAAAGTATATTTTAACAAAACATTAAGCTCTAATATATTTACAAAATGTTAAAAAAAAATCTTACCCACTGAAAGTTTCTAATTCAATGTTTCGAAATTTAAAAATGAGTGTCGAATGTTTTGTTAATTCAAGTATTCAAATTACATGCAAAAGATTATTGTAAAAAATTCATGAAAAAAATTTAAATCGAAGTACAAGTAAACAATTCGTAAAGTCTGGGAAGATTATTTTAGAAAACGAGTGAATCTTTTTTATTTATTTTTTTCTATTTTTAACAAGAACTTTTCAACGTTTTTCCTTCAAACATTTACAAAATATAATATCAATTTTAATAAATATAAAAAAATAATTGTATTAATAACGACTATTTTACGAACAGTAATGATAATTTAGTTTTTTATGTCAATTTTTAAATGTGATTTTTTGGAAAGAAAAGTGATGTTGTGTTCTTTTAATATAAATTGGGAAATTATTCCTAGTTCCTAAAGACATGCGCAAATATCTTAAATAGTTTAAATCAAAATTGGGACTTTTCATAAACTGTTCTTAAAATATGTCTATTTAAAATATAAATATCTTGATATTTTAAAAATATTTATATATAGTTAAATTATTTCAATTTTATAGAAAAATTTTTTCTCTAAATGACACAAAAATATCTCGAACAACTGTTAAATATACGGTAAAAGAAACGGAAATGGTAAAAACGGTAGAAAATCGTTCATAGATAAAAAAAATAATAAAAATTTTGAGAATTACTTAGAATGGCTTTTTAGTTTTTAAGAACATCCACCTATATATAGCTAAAACACTCCCTATAAGTTTATACCTTTTATATTAGGTATTAGTATCTTTATATTTATATTTTGAGATTGAATTCAAGTTTTACAAATGCGTATTTTTTAAAAATTTAAAAAGGAAAACTGCCATCAATCCCTAAACTTTTCTTTATATGGCATCATCCCTCACGCTACTCAATATTTATTAAATTTCTTAAACTATTTATTTTGATAATATTAAATATTTTTGTATTTGCTGGTATTTTTCTAATCTAAATGCTCTTTATTTCATTCTTGTTTTTAAGTTTAATAAATCGTCTGTTTTAAAATAAAAATAAAAATTAATATTCTAGTTTGTTAAGCTAATTTTATATCCTTAAGCTGCAAATCTTATTTGTTCTTCTATTTGCCAGTAATTTTTTTTTGTTTTGATGCACATTGAAGTCGATTTTCTGATTTAAGATGTGATAAGCGGATTTTAGCTCTTTTAAGATCATAACGGAAAACAAAACATTCGAATATTTAAAGCTATTATTATTCGAAAATGAAATGATTCTCGAAATCTTTTCCTGTTTCTGATATTTGAAGAAGAAAAGAATTATTTGTTTTGACTATATATTATGCCAATGAGTTGAATAAATCCCTGTTTGAAGAAATCAGCTTTGCAGTGAAATGTTTTTGCGTATGTGAGTTTTGTGTGATTGAATTTTTCTGCCATTGTTGTCTTTATCACATGTATAAATTAAAAATAAATAGATGCAGTCCATTTCAAATTTAAGCATTCGTTTCATCAATTATTTTGAAACCGGAATGTTTGAAGTTTTTTACTCATTTACGTCACTGACCTATAAAAGGTGTTACAAAAAAAGTTTTTGTTTTCTCTTTTTATGAAGTAAAGAAAAAATATTTATGATGCAGATTTTATGAAAAGATAATGTTTTTGAAATTTATATTTGACAAGTTAAAGTACATAGTAGTAATTACAACTAGAATTTAATAATATTAAAATAGCATTTGCTTACATTTTGGATTTTAATTCAAATAATCTAAATTAGATAGCCTATAAAATAATGTGAAAAAATTCAAGAAAACAGTAATATTTTTTTTAATCTAAAAAAGTATTTTGTTTGTTTTAGCTGTCTTAATATGGCATTAGGTTGCTGTTATACTCAATGCTTCTTCATTCTTGATTATCATTGATCAAGAAAGAGCTGATGAAAGAAACGTCCATAAAAACTTTTTTGCATTAACTTAACCCTCAGTTAAATGCTTATGAAAATTAGAATATAAATCGTCATATATGTTGAATTGAAATAAATTAATTACAAAAGACTTATTCTGTGATCGCTATTCCTTTCCCCTTTCAAATGGTAGTTTTAAAACTGTGAAATGGAATAAGTAAATTCTGCGGAGTAAGTTTTTTTTTCTAAAAGAATGCGTCTAAAATATAAAATGACTAAGTGTGTAGAGATAGTTTATTTCAAATTTATAATAAACTAGATGGTACTCCCATTCTTCACACGGGTGAATTGAAAAATTAAATAAAGATTGAAGGATAAAGACGTTTTTAATAAGTTAATTTTACGTGAAGTGCAAATTAAACAAAACAAAAAAAAAAGCTTTCTGCATATCTTAGCTGAACAAAAAAACCATGTTTGTTAAACTTTAACTCTGTAGACCTAATAGCTGATAAAAAAAAGTTTTTTTTTATTTATAACTCTCCGTAACTCTCTTGTGGGTCAATTTTTGAACACACCTCCATCAGCTGATCTCTGCTTAACAAAAGTAACACATTGTTACAAATTTTGTGCAATGAACGCTTAAAATAGTGTAAATAATTTATATCTGGTTGCGTCATAAGTTAATATTAATTTATGTTGTATTTATTTTATGTTAAACTTGTGTAATATTCGCGAGCAACGCCGTTCCTTACATTATAATGGCAATCCAATGGAAACATAACAAAATGTTGGTGATAGAGCCAAGTTGGCATCATTTTTGCGACCATGTTAGCAACTTGGCGATTGATTGAATGGTGCAGAAGTTGATATACTGTTGCGCCACCAGGTGGAGAGCTACAACAAAGAGAATAGCACAAAAACCTTCTTCACAAAAAATACATATACATGTCAATTTTCATAGTGGTCGGTTGAACGGTGTTAAAGTGAAGCGGGGTCATACATACAAACATTCATTTTTATATATATAGATAAAACTGGATTTTGACTCTAGAACACGATAAACTTAAATCTGATCCTCAAAGAAAAAAGATGTGCTTTATTGTGCCGATTAACTGATTGTAATTTTTAAGCCACTAAGAAACAACAAGAGGGCTAATAACGGTGAAGCTCAGACAAGAGACGAAAACGACATCAGTGTCGGCACCCTTGTCTTCAAACTTTCACACCAAATCAACGCGAGGACTTACATAAAGTTTTGACATCTTTACCATGCATCAGCTCTTTTATGTGACGATTCTTTAATGGCTCCAGAAGTTGATGCAAGGATTCAATGAAATAACGTTATGACTATTCGTCTCCAGCAGCAGACAATAGAAATAATTCAGTTAAATACCCCCTTGCGGAACTTTTATGGAAAAATGACTTCAATTACCAAAAAAAAAGCTTTTATATGGAAGTGATTGCGGATTTAATTACTGAGTGCTAGTGTGGTATAATAGACATGGAAGACAACAACATCTCGAAACTCATTAAGTACAACAGTTATTTTTTTATGTTTTCGCAGGGCCATTTTACCATACATTCACATACCGGATTAGAGAAACTTATACGAAAACTGTGGAATTTCAAATGTTTGTCAAAGTCTGTAAACTAATATTTACTAACTTAAATAACTCTATAAATGCTGATATACGAAGGACCCTTTGATTGTGATTTGTAAAGACAATCTTTAAATAGATATTTTTCATAGTCAAATTCAATTTGGTCTAAGGTAACATCATTATTCGTAGGGTGGAATGTACTTATTAGCTGTGCCGATGCTAAAGAGATAAATAACTCTTTTGTTGCTAATTATCCACAATAGGGAATACAGTTTCAGCTTTTATTTTATCGACATTAATTTGTTTTAAAATAGTTGTGAGATAAGTTGTTGCGTGATATGTTTTTATCTATTTCGCCGGAAACTTATTTAATCAACTATTTTTAATAATAGCGGATTAAAAATATCTAAATGCGTTATCTCAATTTATGAAGTTCCAGAAATATAAATCCGAATGCTATATAAGGACGCAGTTTTAATATAAAAACATGTTTATTAGCATTATCTACAAGTTTAGGTTTCATTTAAGTTTTTTTTTCTGTCTTGATTAGTGCAGGAATAATGGGTTTTTCATCACGCATTAAAGCTTCATTTATTTTAAATATTCTTAACATACAAAATGCAAGATAATATGCCTAAAATAAGAATATAAACAAGGAGAAGGATCCAGATATATTTACTCAATTAAGTTCAAAAATAGAAATTTATGCCGGGTTACCAAAACAAAACAAAAAAGTTCTAATAAGCTTTATTTTATTTTCCAAAAATAATCACTATATCTGTCATTCATTCAGGATTAAATGTACTTGCGTAGGCTAATAAAAAGTAATAAAACTTTAAAACATTTGAATCCTTCGAAAGTCATAATCCAATAAATACTGGTGGTATATTTTTTTTTAAAAAAAACCAGGAATTAATATAATGTATACTACAAACCTTTTGTTGTTATTATAAATAGAGCTTATAGCTAATATGTTAGACCGTATTTATTTTCGAATATTGAATTGAAAATATTTTTAACTACGTCCTTTTTGAAAAGAAAAATATGGCCATTATTTATTATTTTTATTTATTACTTTCTGGGAAATATATCCGACTAGAAGGATTATCGAAAAAATTATTTATTTCTAAAACTTTTCATCTCCATTTTATATATGCTTTTATTAACCAATATATACATTTAATATTTGGGAGAAGAGTTTTTCAACATTAAAATTGCAAAGAATATGGATTAAGAACGCTTTCCATGTTGCTGTTAAGCAACAAATGCATATGAATTTGTTAATTTTTTTTAAAAAAGTGATTTTAAAAGTTAAAGGTGTTTCGAATTAAACCAAAAAGTACTTTGGAACAGCGAGCTACAGTGAAACATTTAAGGTATTCGAACAAGCGTTCGGAGTACTTTTTTACAAAATAACATATTTAAACATTACAAATGCCTTCTTAGGACTCCATACAGCAAATACTACTATTAAACTAACAGTATTTAAAATAAATTACCCGAGTTATACAAAAGTCACAATTATAAGTGAAATTTTAGCAATATTTTTGAAAAACTTCAAAGCAGTTAGAGAAAAAAGTAAGAAACATATAAAGGGTGTTTTTTTAGAGGTATAGAACTTTAAATTGCAATAAAACAACGATTAACTATTATTCGATTGACATGAATTTTTTTTATTCGAAAGATAATCTTGTGGCTTTACATTTTAAATATGATTTCTGGCATAGGACTGCCACGGCTGGCTCGGATGTAGTACAATCTGGACGTCCAATTTTCGATGACTTTTTCCAACATTTTGGCGGTATATCGCCAATAACACGCCGAATGTTGTCTTCCAAATGGTCACGCGTTTGTGGCTTATCCGCATGGACCAATGACTTTACATAGCCCCACAGAAAATAGTCTAGCGGTGTTAAATCACAAGATCTTGGAGGCCAATTCACAGGTCCAAAACGTGAAATTAGGCGGTCACCCAACGTGTCTTTCAATAAATCGATTGTGGTACGAGCTGTGTGACATGTTGCGCCGTGTTGTTGGAACCACAGCTCCTGGACATCATGATTGTTCAATTCAGGAATGAAAAAGTTAGTAATCATGGCTCTATACCGATCACCATTAACTGTAACGTTGTGGCCTTCATCGTTTTTGAAGAAGGATTCCACCAGCACATAAAGCGCACCAGTCAGTTTTTCTGGATGTAATGGTGTTTCGACATACACTAGTGGATTAGCTTCACTCCAAATGCGGCAGTTTTGTTTGTTGACGTAGCCATTCAACCAGAAGTGCGCTTCATCGCTAAACAAAATTCGCTTATGAAAATCGGGAACAACGGCAATCTCGTTTTGGGCCCATTCGGCGAATCTACGCCTTGCTTGATCATATTTAAATTGTAATGCCACAAGATTATCTTTCGAATAAAATAATTCATGTCAATCGAATAATACATCGTTGCTTTATTGCAATTTAAAGTTCTATACGTCTAAAAAACACCCTTTATTAGTAACAGTATTACTAAAACAAATTAGATGCATTTATCTAGAAAATGTACTAAATTTTTAATGTTTTATTAAAATTTGAAAATTTTAGAGCTGATTGAGTAAACATTATAAGAATTTGTTCTTTTTTTATGAAACCATTACTTAAATAACAAGCCGTAACTCAAAAAGTATTCATACGATAAGAATTATTTTAATACATTCTCTAAAAGATAGCAGGTTCAAAAAGTAATTTAAATGCCCACTTCTGGTAGATCAAAAACCCACTTCCGGATTTTCTAAATTTATAAAGATTGTAACTTTGCCTCTAGGTAGCGTAGAAACAAAACAAAGTATGTTTCGTAATACCAAAAGACAACTTAATTCAATAAAATAAAAAAACAAAAATATCTGTCTTCACCAAATTTAGTCATTTTCAACGTGTTCGGAAATCTTACTATTTAGGGATATATAAAAAATAGTAATGGTAATAATATAACATTAGTCGAATAAATATCTTCCAAATATGTAACACATGAAACTAAATAGTTTGCCTTTTAATATGTGATGATAAAATACTAGTACGTATGAATCGAAAATTAATCCCTAATTTGATCTTTAGACTAAAAAAAAATTGAGCCATTTTTTTTTTGTTATTTAGACCGTCTCTTGACTGGGATACTTAAACATGATGCATGAAAAAAGAATATGTGTATTGTATGCCTGTTTTCACCAGAGTTATGTTTATAATTTTCTGAAATACTTAAGGTAACAACATTTCTTCTTAAATTTATTATTATATTGAAACATAGTTTTCATTAGAATAAAGCACTTTTTAACCCATCGAGTTATGTATTATACATAATTAAGATTCCAAGAAATGTATGTGTGTGTGATATTAAAACTTCATTTTATTTACTTCGATTTTTAAAACTATTTTTAAGTTGCCATATTTGACTTAAGACCTATAAACTGTTTATGTAATCAAATTATTTTTCACGTGCTTCAAGGGAAAATATGTTTCATTTTCTGTGAATTACCCTTAATTTGTATTTCTATAATGATATTTCCATTCTATGCCGAAAACATTCTGTTATTTTAAACCTGCAAAAAACTTTAAATTTTTTGGATTTTAATTAATTAGCGGCTCAATTCTATAACCATCTAAACGGAGAAGAAAAGATTGGATTGTCATATTTTTTTTGTAATACATTGATATTTAATTTTTCTTTATTTATTTACTTGGAAAGAAAAAAAAGTTAAGATCTGACCATATTTTTAACACAAACACACACACACACACACACATATATATATATATATATATATATATATATATATATATATATATATATATATATATATATATACTAGCTGGTATACCCGTTCTTCGCACGGGTAAATTGAAAAATTAAACAATACAGATTGAAGGATAAAGGAGTTTTTGATCAGTTAATTTCACGTGAATTGCAAATTAAACAAACAAAAAACATTTTGCATATCTCAGTTGAACATAAAAAAACATATTTGTTGAATTTTTATAGATCTAATAACTGATAAAAGGGATTTTTTTATTTATTTAAAACTCCCCGTAACTTTCTTGTCAGTCGATTTTTGAAAACACCTTCCTAAGCTGATCTCTGCTCAGCAAAAGTAACACATTGTTACAAATTTTGTGTAATGAACGCTTAAAATAGTGTAAATAATTTATATCTGGAAGTGTAATACGTTAATATATTACTTTTTGTTGTATTTATTTTATGTTAAAATCTCTCCACCCTTCGAAATATACTCTTATTATGAAATTAAAAAAAATAGTGATTATACTGATCAAAGGAATAAATCAAAATCGAATGAGCACTGAGGCATGTCGTAGTCAAAACAAACAAGGAAAGTTTTGCTTCACACAAAAAAGATAGATGTATGCTGTCGTGGGCTTTTCTGCAGATGGCAGATTTTTTTTCCTACTTTCTTGACAATTATCGTTATGTTTTGGAAACTTCACACAATATCTTTATAAATTATAGCTTATGTGTTATTCTGATGTATAAACTATATTATTCTAAATATTCCTTAAAATCCATTCAGCTGTTTTTCCGTGAAAAAATATCAAACATCATACAAACTTTCGCGTTTATAATACTAGCTGGTATACCCGTTCTTCGCACGGGTGACATGAAAAATTAAACAACACAGATTGAAGGATAAAGAAGTTTTTAATGAGTTAATTTTACGTGAATTGCAAATTAAACAAAAAAAGCTTTTTTGCGTAGCTCAGCTAAACAACAAAAAAAGAGAAATAAAATACCTTTGTTAAATTTTAAGTATGTAGATCTAATAGCTGATAAAAAGGATATTTTTTTTTATTTATAACCCCCCGTAACACTCTTGAGGGTCGATTTTTGAAAATACCTTCCTAAGCTGATCTCTACTCAGCAAAAGAAACACATTGTTAAAAGTTTGGTGTAATGAACGCTTAAAATAGTGTAAGTAATTTTTATCTGAAAGTATAATACATTAATATTACTTTCTGTAGTATTTATTTTATGTTAAAATTGTAATATTCGCAAGCAACGCCGTTTATTAAATTATAATGACGATTCAATAAAAAAACATAGCGAAATGTTAACGATAGAGTAAAGTTGGCAAATGCCTAGCTACTTTCATAACTCGAGCTTTATTAGAGCTTTGTAGAACCCGCCGTGTAGGGGCGCGATGCATGTTAATATTTTATCCACCACATTATGATTTGCTGCAGTTTTTTTCATACAATATTTATTTTTGGTTCACTTCATTGAAAATTAAGGATGTACATAAACAAAATACTCCACTTAGGGAAATTTAATCCGTTAGAGCTAATAAATTAAAAAATTAAAGATATTCCACTGTAAAATTAAATATATATACCGTTCACTTAAAATAGGTAGTCAAATAATTTTCTATTGTCTTCACTAACATACAAAAAAATAAGACACTTAAATTTTGACAAACTATTTTTTCCGCTAAAATACTCATCATGGAACCCGTGCTGCTATATATCTTGGAAGAGTGGATTTCAAAGAATATTCCTGCTAAGTATTGGTAGAATATTCCTTCTAAGTTGGTGTGGTGTGGTAGTTAGGAGAAGAGGTGCCAGCTCAGGTGTCGCCCACGTCACTTGATTATGATTCAAAATTACGTGATTCGTTGCCAAAAGCCCTCATGTAGCTGAACAGTACGACGTTAATATTCACTCGTTCCAAAAGATACAGTACAGTAGTTTTAATTATTTTTATACTTAAAAATGCAATATCTGCCTATTGAATTAAAATTAAAGTGTTATAATTAACTACTAACCACAAACAAATTTTGAAAATTTGTCCAAATGATGCAGTGTGAAAAAGAAAGTTTATTTACTTTAAGTATCAGAACTGATAAAAGCATTTATTTGGAAAAAAGATCAATTTCTTAATACCAAATGTGCATCATAAAATGTTAAAAAAAACTTTAAAATAAAGAGAGATTTATAACAACCTCTCCCTTCAAAACTTAGTTTGATTCTGAAATAAAAAAAATAGGCATTATATCAGAGGAATTAATTAGAAGCGAGCACCTTGCGTAGCCAAAACAAAAAGGGGTTTTCACAAACAAAAGATAGATATATGCAGACTTTGGGTTTTTTTTGCAGCGCATGCCAGAATTGCTAGCAGATGACAGAATTTTTTCCTACTTACTTGACAAATATCGTTATATTTTGGACACTTCATACAATATATTTATAAATTATAGGCTATGCTATAAAATATAGCCTATGTGCTATTCTGATATATAAGCTATATTACTGTAAAGTTTCATTAAAATCCATTCAGTAGTTTTTGCGTGAAAAACCCACAAAGATATTCACAAACTTTCGCATTTATAATATATATTAGATTAGTAAGGATATATATATATATATATATATATATATATATATACATATACATTGATGCTGGTATAAAAAAGCAGTGTAGTTTTCATGAACTAACACAGTTTAAAAACTATCGGAGATGTTAAACGATTCTATATACATCATTTGGGGGATACTTTTCCAGAAATGGTTAATAAAATTATATGGGATTGTTCCGTGAAAGGATTTAACTGGCTGTATTATGTACCTGAATATGTAAAAAATATGTAATTTTTTATGGAAAATTTGTGAAATAGAAACTTTATTACATTTCCATACACAAACACCATTATGTGGTCTCAAATTTGTAAACAATCGTTGTAAATTTTTAATAATATACACTGTATGGTTAAATAGTTGAATAAAATAGCTATTTTAATAAATGTAGATACATTAATATATATTTTGCTTGAATATTTCATTTTTTATGAATATATATATATATATATATATATATATATATATATATCAGAATAAATTTAAATTAGTTATCTATTCGAGCAAGTAAACTTTGAAATATAAGCAATAATTTTAGAAGTTTAATATTTATTCCATGCTTCAATTTATTATGGCAGAAAATAAACCCCTGAAAATTAGCGAGATGCATCATAATTCAGGCGCTAAGAATTAAATGTAGTTTTGTTCACTCTTTCCAAGTAAGTATAAAACTAATAATACTGTGATTACAATAGAATTTTTTTAAGAAACAGTTTAACTTAATACTAAAGAAAGCACATATATCGTGTGTACATTGATAGCCATTAGATATTCTTTTCTTCGCTTGTTAATTTCTGAGAAATAAATAAGAGTTTTGCTAACGAAGTTAATTAAAATAATAAACAGGCGTTTTTTGGCTCTTATTTGGTTATCGCTGTCCCGTAGAACAATTATTGTCCCGTTTAGAACAATTATTAATCTCGGAGAATTATAAATTGTTAATTTACAAACAATGAAATGCATGTTTTTTTCTGTCCTAATTGTTAGTGGGTGCTGGTAATTGTTTATTCCACTAAAGAACTTCAACAGGAACATAACCTTACCTTAAAACTGCGTTTGAAACTCCTTAAAAATTCTTTTTTTGATTTTTCGAGTTTGTTATTGTCTTTATATACTACTTCTAGTATTAACACAAAACAGAAAAATGAGCTATTCTTATTAGGTTCCTTAAAATTTAGGCATGATTCTTCAGTGAAGTTGAATATTAAAAATTTTCGGAATTCATTGATTTTGAGTGAGGTGTTTCTTACATTATACGCAATTAAGATATCTAATCTTCAGGTTTGTCAAAATCAAGCATGAAAATTAAAGGGACAGAAAATTCTTTAATTAGTGAAAAACGAATTATGTGTAAGTCATTGAGAAAATTAGATAATGTAAGTGATCTGCAATGAAAACTGAAACAAAAGAAAAATTTGGAGGAGAAAAAATTAGATTGACATATTTTCTAAAAGCAAATAATTTTCATCTGTGAAGCTACTGTTTATCAACCGAATAAAGTTGACATTTTAAAATGCTGAGAATTATATCATAGTCGCAAGCGAAAATATATTAGCCAAAAGTTTTAAGAAAATACATTTGCAATGTTTAAACTTTCTTCTGAATAGCTGTTTAGGTTTTGATTGTGTTAATTATTAAGAATTATTTTTGTTTGTTAATAAGCTAGAAAGAAATAAGTTTTGAAAAGGTAGCTAGAGAGATAGCTATGATTTTCTTGGATGGCTTCCAAAATTAATCAGATAGCAAAATTTGAATTTCTTCTTGGTCAATGCAAAAGTGAATTAAAGCATTTTTTTACATTTTTTCGAACTCAGAATAACTTTAAAAAGTAATATCTTAATTTAACAATTAGCCACAGATGACCGATGATTGTTGCGATTGCATCGGATAAAACGATACTTAAATTCACAAATGATACAGGAAATCAACAGAATTAAATATTATGTATCAACAAGCATTGAAAGTAAATAATTCGAAACACAATATTTATACAAGGGATCAAAATATCTCAAATTATTACTGGAGATGTACTGTTATACATAACCTTTTCCAAAACAATAAAAAAGAGAAACTCTTAGTAAACATGCGTGCAAAATATATTGTTTCGCAAACTATATGACTTGATAGAATTTTATCACTGCTCGTTACTCAATTCAAAATTACACGCCATACTTAGATAATTGAACTAATCAAATTAAAACAGCGAAAAACAATTTTTGTTTTCATAAGTAAATAATTGAACTGGAGTACCAATTAACTGACTTCTGAAAACACTTCTAACTTAAAAGAGTCCCCCTTCCCCCTACACACACACACAAATGTTTCCGAAAAATTCTCTTTAAGGAAATTATTTCTCCAAATTGAATTGTAAATTGATATGCGTGTTTTAATATCACTATTATTGTAAGAAGTTCACCACGAATAATAATTTTTAAGAAACTAGCTTTAAAAATTTCTAGGGGAACTCACATTTACCTTAAATAAGTAGGACGTTTTTAAAAGAAATGTACTTTAATAAAGCATTTTTTAATTTATATTAGATATATTAAATAATATTTACACTAAGAATATTCATCACTGAAAATATTCTATGAAATTGATAGCATTCCTGCATCAATAAAAAATTTATGGATTTAAATAGAGATTAAGAGAGCAGGTAAAATTGAATTTTTTACCATTTTTTAATATACATTAGGGTGAATCATTTTTTTTCTAAATTTCAAAACTTATTATGCGGAAAAGATGTTTTATGGTACATAGATCGTATGGGGAAAATAAAACTAAAAATATAATCTTTATGTTAAGTACTACCTCGAGAAGAATAAAGCTTTGGTATTAGATGTTTCGATACATATATTATCAATGTATGTATTAGATTTTGTACATGACAAGCTCATGTAAGTCACTAATAATTACTAAACTTGCTTTTAATTTAGTATTGATTAATCAATTATGAAATACTTTTTGCCACACTGATACATTTATAAGTATCTTATATCAGTGGGAATATTTATTTTATTTTTTATCATGTCAGAATGTGTTTTGTTTTGCTTCCTTTCAGTAAATTAATAATTATTTTAAATCTCTTATTTTGGACTTTTCGATTGGGTTATCATGCCCTCCAAGGGGGCAGACTCCACAATTTGAGAAACGCTGACCTAACATAAACGAAATCATCAAAAATCATCAAGCTACAATTTCGCATTAAATGTATTCTTATTATTAATTAGTAGTTAATTACTCAATAAATATTTTGTTGTCTTGGTCGTACATATTATTTTACTATCATGAACTATTTTTCATAGTGTATTTCAAGTAAGTCAGATTCTTTTAAACTTATTTTATTGTTAGTCTGCTGCCAAGTATTGAAATTGTCGAAAGTGTACCGTAACACAACAACAAAGAAAAAGGTTGAAAATCACTGATATAAAGTAATACGTTGTATTAACGAGTATTCATCAGTACTTAATTAAGTGGTATTTACATCCTGAATACTTTTATGTCCCAAAATTTCTTCATCTTTAGACTGAAGAATTTCACCCGTTTCGCGACTTTAATCAGATTTTTGATAGCTAAATTGATTTAAGGTGGTATATTACCTCTTTTTCAAAAGATATTTTATACTAAATGGGAAAATTCTAAAGAAACTTCTGAGTTTATGTTTTATCATTTTAAAAAAAGAAATAATTCATTTCGATAAAATAAAATCTTGAATAAGTATCGTAATCGTTTATTTATACATATTATTATCGAAATACTAATTACCATACTTTTATAATTTATTATCGTGAATACTCCATTATATTCTTTTTATCTTATAGCTATGTAAATTTATGAATACTCTGAACTAGTGTATTCAAATTTCTTTCTCGATGAATGATCCCATTGATCATAATATTTTCTTGATGTACATCTCCATTTATTGTTATTCAAAATGTAATGTTACTAAAAAGTGATTTTCGAATATTTTTTCGAAATGTTTTGTTTTGAAAGTTTACCTCTGCTACAGAAAAATTTCGAACCCAATAAGATAATTACATGATGAAAAATCATTGATGATTGTGACATCGGTTATAAGTGAAAGGCCCATAAATTGGAACCACGAACGGGTCATCTTATCCCAATGAATGCCAGGTAAATTTAGAGTGTATTGCTCTGAGAGCCAAGGTTTTATTTTAAAAGAAACATAAAATTTTACAAAATGTATTAGTATTAAGTTCTCAATATAATACTGTTATAGCATTTAGTGTAATTTTTATTTAAAAGCCCTACGAGATAACTCGTAGCCTGAATAAGATTTATGTGATGAGTGTCACTTACGTGTTATCTCTTAGTGTTTTTTCCCAATGAAAATCTTCTTATACAAATATTTCCTTTTCGTTTTGCTTGATTTTACAAGCTCGTCACCTAATTTCATCTGACGACGGTAAGATATGTAATGTTATGTCAGATTTTCCTACAGACGTATAATGATCCTCATTGGGAAAAATCTATAAGGCGATGGTAGTTATAAAAAGTTGTAAAGTAGTAATAGTTCACATATATACCACAGGAAAACCATCTGATACATCTACCATACTTCGAAATTCTCCTGAAGAATGCATGTAAGTTCTATGACCAAAGAAATCCAGGGAATAGTAAGTTGAAGATGCTTAAATTTAAGGATTTAGTTATTATGCATTTGTGTATTATGGTGACGGCAACAATGCAGGAGAAAGCATCCACTATAATACAATTACAACTGATTGTGATTACTTTGAACATCTTCCTTACACAATAAAAAAGGATGCCTGAAAAGTCACGTCAAATGTGTATAAATCAAAAAAAAAGTAAGGTGACTAAATACTTTTGTCCAATATGTCCTAATAAGCCAGCACTTTGCGTTGATCCTTGCTTTAATGCCCACCATGCATAGCAACAACAATAAAAAAAGTGTTTCAATTTTTGAAATTCATTCATGTATGTGGCATGCAGCCAAAAGCAAAACACAGTCTTCGCGCGCAGGCGCAGCTAATAAGAACTGAAACCGTGGAAACTTTTGAACTAGTGAAAGTAAAACCAAAACTTTAGAGAAAGAGAGAAAGGAGAACGCGAGAGGTGCGCGAGCAGGCGTTACCTTCTGAATATCATCGTCAAACTTATCTGTAAAAACTACCTTTTTAATTAATTTTTGTTTAATGTTAAAATAAAATAGAAGATAGACCAACGTATTGGACCCCTTGTTGTCTCCCACAAATTATGGGGGCTCGGCCGCGGGATCGACAAAATTTCGATTTTGAACCAAAGTCTGGACAATGAACAACAGCGTCCGTGAAGGAGACGCGCCGCCATTTTTCGGAAACTTCGTTCAACCTGTGTAGAGGTTGAATTTTTCAATTTCATTCCGCCTGTGTAGAGGTCGGAACAAATAACAAAATAATCTGTGTAGAGGTATTTTTCAACGAACCATCGACAAATATTCCGCCTGTGTAGAGGTTGGAAAACCCATCGACGAAAATCCCGCCTGTGTAGAGGTTGGAACTAATTCAGTGTGAATAATCCGCCTGTGTAGAGGCCGGAACTACAATTTCAACTACATTACCTGCGAAGAGGTGAAATCAGTGGAATCAACGTTTTTATTGGATACATCGTACGTGCGAGCAACAAAGGGAGCCAGAAAAAAAAAAAAAAAAAGGTAGGATCTTTCCATTTCTAAAATGTATAAAAACGCTCTTAAAAGAGGATTTCATAAGAGTTGTTGAGAAGCTAGACGGTATTGTCGAAAGTACTGACACTATAGTTAAACTAAAGACTAAAATTGAGAACAGTAGTACATTTGAAAGTGATCCAGATTTCGTTAAAACTTTAATTAAAAACTGTATAGATGAGAAGTATCATTGAAACGAAAGAGAGGTAACTTTAGGAAAACAGAAAATTGAGCTCGCGAAACTACAGTTAGCACAGTTAGAAAAAGAAGTTCAAAGGGTTAAAAATAAAGCATTAAGTTTAAATCCTGCAGCTAAAGTCGAAGATAAACAGTTCAAAACTTTAAATAAGGAAACCGCAACTCATATTGGCATTCGAGAAGCAGAAGATTGGTTTAGGCCTATTGATTTAGCTAAAAGAGTGTGATATTTATATTTCATCTAGAAGCGGATCACATAAAGAAACTCCTATTACTTATGGATATACCCAAGACCCCTTTAAAAATAGATCACAAAACTTTTAAACCAAGATTAAAGAGAACTATCCCCAATATCTTGAAAGAGAAAATAAAAATTGCTATATATGCGGTGATTCATCTCATTGCGCAAGAGACTGTGAGAAGCGTTTTAAACCTAAAGAATCTAATGATCACATCCACAATAAAATAAACGTGAATACTTTGAAAATCGAGAGCGAAAAACAAAATAGCGATGAATGCGCAAATCTTCAATACGTAAGCATTTTTGTAGAAAATCAGCCCGTCACAGCCTTGATTGATTCAGGTTGCTTAGATCCCAGTTTTAAATTCCTCACTAATTAGAGTGCAAACACCTTCCGAAGAGATCATAACATTAAGTTCATGTTTTGGCGAACAGCGTATGGTAGAAGTTAAACCCATAAATATTTCTCTTAATCAACACTCTCCTAGCTTAAGTGTTGGAACGGCAATATCACCGACCTTGACCGAAGAATTTATTATACATTCCAGTGTATATTCTGAAATAGAGAAACTAGGCCACGCAAAGAGCGATGTTTTATTGAGTGAAAGTGGATCCTCTTTGGGTGCAGATTGTGGTGTTTCTTTTCCAAATGTTTCTGTTTCAAATGTGATAGAAAACTCTAGTTATGATTTGCCATATGTTAAGAACTTTAATACTAGAAATGATTCGAGTTCTCTAATTAAGGATTATAAATGTAATAAAATTAAGAGTACTAAGTTAAAATTGAGTATTGTAAGAGAAAAATGTTCTGATATAGTATTGTGTAAGAAAGCCAATGGTGCCATGAAAACGAGTTCCGTGGAATTCATCTCCCGCTCACCTACCCCTTCACCTATGAATAGTAATTATCGACGGTTTGTGTTGCTCCGGAAAATCTTCCAGCCCTGGCAGTGGAAGCGAAGGAAAAAGAGAAATCGTTGTGAACAGACGTCCAGAACTCTAGAGAGGAAAATATCGATGCGTTCAACCAAAGATCAACTGTGGAACCTTCCGGATGTCGAAGAGGTGCCTTCACATGATGGAGAAACTGTCTAGTTCAGAAAAATTATGATATATTTGTCGTATAGTCCTTGTCTGTTCCGTTTTTTTTTTGTATGTTTCAGATTCTCCTCTGGTCTCCATGGAAATACCGCTGCGGACAGCGTACGGTCAGAATGGCCATTGTGGCATGCAGCCAAAAGCAAAACACAGTCTTCGCGCGCAGGCGCAGCTAATAAGAACTGAAACCGTGGAAACTTTTGAACTAGTGAAAGTAAAACCAAAACTTTAGAGAAAGAGAGAAAGGAGAACGCGAGAGGTGCGCGAGCAGGCGTTACCTTCTGAATATCATCGTCAAACTTATCTGTAAAAACTACCTTTTTAATTAATTTTTGTTTAATGTTAAAATAAAATAGAAGATAGACCAACGTATTGGACCCCTTGTTGTCTCCCACATGTATATCAGGGGTGGCCAACCCAAATGATCTAGAGGCCAATTCGAAAAAACATTATAATCTCGCGGGCCGCATATAAAAATATGTATCTTTATATCAGATTTAGAAACAAAAAAAAACATTTATTGGAGTGCAAATTTAAAACAGAATTAATTATTATTGTTGTTTTTATTATTTTTCATGCATACAGACATTGATAATATAATAATGATTATAAAATATAATAATGCAATGATCAAATAATGTTTAAAATATTACAGTTCCCCTTTTCTTGAAAATTACGATGTTCCTTCCGAATTGATCTTTCGTTACTCATTGCTGAATTTTAATATTACTGTCATTCGTAAACGATTAAATATACATTGTCTTTTATCTTTACCGTCCTGAATATTTTTTTTAACTTAAAAGAGATCTTTTACTGACTCTCTTTTTGGGCACTCCAAACAGAAAAGGAGTAGGAGAAATGAACGGCGCACACTCAGAGAATCATGCACCATCCACAGTAAAGGATATGCAATTCGAAATTCATTAAAAAAGTAATTTACTATGTTGTTTTTGTCACGTGTTTATTACTAGGATACATACGAAAGACGTGAGATGGATGAACAGAAACATATAACACAACCACAGAAGAATACAGATTTTATTACAAACGATGATCCCAGCATATAACAAGATGAGGTGCGCTGCTTTTCCTTTCGAGACGGGAATCCATTTCAGGCGAAAGACCGACTTCTTTCCCGAAGAAGATACAACCATGTCTTACTCGGGATTTGAACCCGAACCCACTCGGTTACAAGCCGAGGGACATAGCTACCATACTGGCTGGGCGACAGTAATTTACTATAATAAAATCAAATGTAACTGTTTGATATAAAATATAAATCTATTTTAATCTAAAAGACTTTTCTATTATTAAAAAGGATTTATTTTAAAACAAGAACAGGTAACAGGCAAATACATTGTATATTTATATATATATATATGTGTGTGTGTGTCAGGCCCCAGATCTGCTGGTAAAATGAGGAGGGCATCATCTCTAAAAACGTCTTAATTTTGCTTCAATCTCGCTCCACCTTTAAATAGGCTTATTTACCTACAAATCCTTACGCGATGGTAAAGAGCTCGCTCTATTTCCATTTATTACTTACTTAATTTTGAAGCTAAACTTTTTAAACCTGACATATATATGCATATATATATTTCCCCTCAAATAAATTTCAAAATGAAAAAAACTTTAAAAACCTGATACTTAAAACTTTTTCAAATGGAGTCAGCGAGCCGCAACTTACGTACTGGCGGGCCACGTGTTGGACACCCCTGATATATATAATTATTACGTTATAATTAAATCGTCTAAATTATAATTTTAATAATAAAAATTGATAATTAATATGTTTTTTGTACTACATAAGTTTTTCATTCATCTTTCCTAGTAATTCCTTAGTCAAATGGAGATATGTAGCCAATCTAATATTTCAACCCAAACTATGAGATATGTCGAAGCCGGAAGTTTTGATACACGCGCTTACTACGAGATATCTCGTAGTAAGCATATAAGAGCTCATTTGTAGTAAGCATACAACAAATGAGTGTATCTATCGAAACCTAAGATCTAAGAAAAAGTAAAATGCAAATAATTGATTTTCAGGTGATAAATTTAAAATAAAATCATTTTTAAAGAAATATTAAGTTTTTATTTTAGTATCTTAAATATTTTTAGTATAACAAAATACTTTTACTTTTATTGATTCAATTTTCAAGAAATAATTTTGAATATGTATGCTATGTAAAGGTAATTATTTATGGAATCATTACCTTTGGGAGCATTTTCATTTCGTATATGAAGAATAACTGAAAATAAAATTAATTTGAAGTCTAAAGCCATATTTCGTAGGATATGAAGATTTTGAAAGGATTCACAAATTAATAAAGCATGAAGTTTTTTTTTCCTTTAAAAAAGAAAAGATCAACTAAATAGTTAAAAAAATATTTTTATAAAATGTTTCATTATAAAAAGCAAACAAAAATTAGGAAAAATAGATATTTCATCTGATTCAATAACCGAAATGTTTGATGATTTGAAAATTTTGAATTCGAAAATATATTTGACAAACGAAAACATTAAGCTACTAAGGCTTTAAATGCACGGATAATTTCAAAAATTAGTTTAATACTTATTTGTTAGGATAACATTTTATTCTTTAACTCTATTTCTTCGGTTAGATGCAGTTTTTGTATATTTTGTACATTTTAAATTAAAATTAAAACTCAAAGTTGTATAAATTACAACATTAGTTTTCGCATCACAAATATAAATATTATTTTCGTTCAGAATTTATTTTCTAAATAAAATTTTGTATTAATGACACTTCAAAGAAAGCATAGCTAATACCTCTAGGATGTTCTTCAAATATCACTTAAAAATTTTTTTTAGAAATACGCAACTCAAGAAATCTAGCAAAATATTTTGCAATAAAAAGAAGATAGGTATGTAATTTTATTCACATTCAAAAGCATTTGTTTGTGGCATTAATATTTCATATTTATATACACTTCAAATGCTTTAAATACTCTACTAATGTCTTTCTTTTCGCCACCACTTTATTATTCGTACTTTATTAAAAATCCTATGGTTATTTATTGTTTTCACTTTTTCCCCTTATAAATACTGTCAATTTTAACAGTGTATTCTTTTTTTTTTCATAAATACACGTATTAATAATTTAAACACATACACACTTTTTTAATTTTTTTAACATAAAAATACACTTTTTAATTTTTCTTCTGAATTTTGTTATCTCAGGGGAGAATTTCTTGCTTTATTTGTATCATTTTTACAAAATGAGAATTACGACCTTGCATTAATTAAAAAAAATGTTTTCAAATATTTTTTCGCTACAAATTTTGTAAGTCTATGTTTCTAATTAATGAAAATACGTATCATTTACAAATATACGAGAAAATATAGCAGTAAAATACATTTACATAAAAGTAGAAAAATAGATTAGCTTCAGAATTTGTGAAATTTGTTAAAATATAAATTTCTTCATATTTTTAATATCTATTCTATCAATTTTCATAGTAAACTATTTTAGCTATAAAAAATTACATATATAATTCAAAATTCAAAAGCAAACTATGCACTCTGCATATATATCTATATCTAAGATCTTCTCTCAATGCATATATATATATATATATATAAAATTTATATACATTAGCCAAAATTTAGAATTACACTGTAAAAAGTTTAATTTCTGGAGCATTTTTCATATTTTATATGATTTACAAGCTTGTGCTTTCTAAATATTCTTAGAATACATAAAACAAACTACTGTTCCAAAATAGTTTCAACAGAAATTTTTAGTTCATAGAGCATTTATTAATTTAACATGCATCCACTTATAAACGTTTTGCATATTCATATGATTTATATGCAGGCCTTTCTGCAGTATCTCTCTCGAAAATGAATTGTTAATTCACCATTTGCTTTGGATCCTTTGCTTCAGGAAAAATTGGATATTTTCCTATTCATGGGTTTATTTTTAATTTAAATCTAAATAAAAATTTGTTTAATATTTTCTCTACATTACAAAGAGAGATTAAAGGAAGGTTGATTAACAGTTAAAACCACTGAATGCAGTCCTTAGCTTACAATGTTTATTAGTGGGAACATCTACATAGAACTTTGTTTTCTTCTGAAGGTACCCAAACACGTCCATAGTATTTCTTTTAAATAGCACACTAAAACATTATAAATGCTTTTTAGGGATTAATACCAATACATATTAATACTTAACCACACACACAATATTTAAAATAAATTATTTTAGTTTTACAAAAATCAGGGTTATAAGTGAAATTTTAGAAATTTTTTTTTGAAAAATCTTAAAGGGGCGGGGGAGTTAAAGAAAAAAGAAATAAACTTATACCATTAAAAGTATCACTAGAATGAACTACATACATTTATTTAGGAAATAAAGTAAAATTTTAATGTTTTATTAAAATATAAAAAATTAACAGCTGTTAAAATAAATATTACTAGAAATATTACATATCATTTTTTATGAGGCTTTTTTTTTAAATAACAGATCATTACTCTAAAACACTAATATAGTTTGAATTACTTCAGTACATTTCATAGAAAATAGTATAGCAATCAGGTTTAAAAAGTTTATTAGAAATTCATGTATAATATTTTGAGTTATCAGATTTGTTATAACAAATTTTGATCATCTGAACGGCCCATTTCTATTAGACTAAAAACCACTTTCAGTATTTTTAATTAAACGTAATTTTTTGTCACTCATCATCTATGCAATGTAGAAACAAAATAATATATGTGTTGTTAAGATTGGTTGGTCTATTGCAATGGTCTTTCTTCAAACTTCTTCGACTAATGAAACTCTTCGAACAATAAGGTGTTTTTGTGGAACCTTATTCCACACACACCGAGAGAAAGAGACTTAGAAGAATATATTCTTAAAACAATATTTTTTAATTAGAGCAACATGTTTTGGGTACTTTGCGTAAGAAAATAAAAAAAGTGTTGCATTTGTTACTAAAAATTCTTAATATAATTTACACATTTATCAAATTAATGTGATTCACCTACCCATACATTATACGTAGTAAGTGCTTGCATTTTTTTACACAAATTATTGAAGTCTACGTCTATTGAAATTATCTACATTCGCATTTCATATTCTGCTTTTAATTTGTTTTATACATTATTTTTGTAGCCACTCATATTGAGAAATATTTTTCACCTAAAAGCATCGTTCTCTGAATGACATTAAAATGCTAATGACAAAACTCTGTTTGCATTAATTTTCAACCTAAAATTCAGGAGATATTTTTGTTTAAATTTAGATTTTTAATGTCGGATCTGATCAATTCTACATTAATGTCAATAAGTTGTTCTTTACCCTTCATTAGTGGCGTTGAAGGAATGAAAACAAGGTGCATTTTCTATCAGAAAACTCCTATTTTGCTAAACATTATACTAACGAGTATAAAATTATTACGTGGAACCCGAGATAGCAAAAACAATAAAATGTTCATAATTAGTAGGTAGCATATATACAAAAAACGTTTTAATATTCTTTTAGTACTATAAATTGAAATTTAAAAAGCATTAAAAACTAAAGTTATTATGCTTAAATAAAAAATAAGAATTTAAATGATGGGATGAGCTTTGGATACTTGTGGTAATAAAGCTTCATCGAGAATGTAAATCCATTTTGCAAACACATTTATAGTTTTCTTTCAAATTTTTAATTGTGACTCGTGGAATCTCATGATTCCGTGGTATAAAGTTTAAAGACCACTGCTCTATTCAATAAAAAAGCCCCCACCCGAGAAAAATGTGTATTTTGATCGAAATTTGGGTGAGATTTCAACGTGTTCGAATACCTTAACATGCATTCTTCCTTTTATACAGGATATGTTTTAAGATAATTCACTTATAACTATTCTTCCCTGATTGATTGTCTGACTTTTAATTTAAACCTGTCTATTGCTTTAGATTAAATGGTCGTGGTTAGGAGCTTACTTGCCAACCATGATAAATTCGACCTAGGAATTAGAATCTTAATTGAAATATAGACGTGTCGGTGTAATAATAGAAGCTGTTGCTCATCAAATGAAACCAAACACTTCAAGCAGGTTGAGCAGGAAGTTTTAGAAATAGGAGATCAGCTCACGTGTTTTCTTCTATTGATTGAGATTCAGAATAATGAGATATTTCGGCAATATATACTCGTGCATTTTAGCGTGGGGTTAAGTCAATGAATAGCTTGTTCGAAATAACAGTAATGCAGCGTTTCTCATACTGTGCTGCGCACCCTCTAGGGGAGGCGTAATAATTCTACGAGGAGAAAGTCGAAAACAAAAAACTATTAGTTTACCGAAAGTAAAGAAATAAAATACATTCTGACATAATAAAATATGAAATATACATTTGGACTGATCTAATACACTTATAAATGTATCAGTACTATACAATGTATTTTATAATTAATTTAACAACACTAAGTTAAAAACAAGTTTAATAATTACCGGTGATCCAATGGGCTTGTGATATGTAAAATTTTTACAAAATTTAACACTTTTCTTGATAATTTATACGGTTTATAATCAACCCATTGACTTCCGATCAAAAGTTACGTGATTGGCTCCTCAAGCCCGCGTGATGCATGGAGGAGGGATGAAAAAATAAGTAAAACCTTCTCTGAAATAAGGAAATCCTTCGCAAGCATTGGCAAGGGCATTTTTTTTTTTTTTTTTTTTTTGCATTTCAGTGTATTCGGAATAATTTTATGGATAGCAGTGCACAAAGAAGATTGTACTTCGGAAAGACGTATATATACGTCCTGGGGAATTAACGCTTTGGTTGAGTGAGATTTTTATATTCGCTGGTGGCACTTAAGAGGTTGTATTGCCAAAGCAATTTTTTTTATTCAATACATTGTTATCGTATATAGTGGGAGGAGGGGGGTGATGAAAATTATGATTAGATACTGAATCGCAAATATTGAAAGTTTGAGAAGCACTGTAGTAATGTACTCTTCTACACTTCATCGTACTGCATTGTGGAAATAATATAGATCCCATGAGGTACAGAGTAGAATAGAAACAATTTTTTTTATGCAAATGATGATTAAAATCCATCAACATAAGAAAAATTAACTTCACGATAAGTTATTATCATTTGCACTGATAGAAATGAATTCGACAGTACGTGGAGCTAATTCCATTTGGTAAAGAAAACTAATTCAATATTTTTTTAAGATTATGATGTTGATGAGGATGATAATATTTATGATACTTCACTTCAATTGCTTTTTGTTTTTCCTCGTTCTGACAGATTTACGCTGGCATAGATGAGAAGAAGTACTGGAAATCGATTGATTGAAGCACTTTTCGGCGCCAAAACCAATGACTGATGAGAGAAATAGCTATCAGGCATCCTGATCTGTTCGTTTATTATTACATTTTGATTACTCCATCCGGTATTTGTTTATTTTCGCGCCTCTGAATCCTATATAAAAATAGCAACAAACGACTCCTAACTCAAATATCGTCATCGTAATATTGAATCAGTTATTTGAAACGTCGTACTCCAAATGCAAAAACACACACGAAATAAAAAAAGGAAAAACAAAATTAACTTTCATTAAAAAAAAAATTCTTTTTCTCCCCCTCCCGTTCGATCTTGTCTTTTGCCCCCCTCCTCTTCCCCTCCTCCGTTTGAGAACAAAACGTGATCGAATTGTAGAAAAGTTTTTTTTAAAGTATTCTAAAAAAGAAAACAGATGAACAAATAAAAAGCACAACTTCAAACTGAAATCATCTAGTATTTGCAGATAAATATAACCTAGAGAGAAAAGTTCTGTCATTGCCTTTTATGACAGACGATGCGATTTTGTTCGGGTGTTTCACTGTAACCGTGTCCGCTGGAGCGTGGCGGAATAACTGGTTTTGGCATAACTATCCCATTTCTCATTTTGATGATGTCATTTCAGGGGAAAACCCCTCACTTCCCCCCCTTCTCGGACATTCTCGGGGTATTTATTTGTTTCTCGTGTTTTTTTCTATTTTTTTAGAAAGGGAAAAAAAGAGAGAGAGAATCTGATAGTTGTTCTCATTCCCCTTCCAAATGTACTCTCATGAGCACACATTCTCTCTTCCAGTTACTTCTTCCATCGATAAGGCTACCCTTATTTGAATGAAGCCTTATCTTCAATGATAGATTGTATGAAATGGCAAGTGAATTATAAAAATCGACTTTTATGTCTCATATTTTAGAAAACGATCGATTTGAAGCGAGATTTAAATAATGTGAATATCCCTTCTCGAAATATTTGGAAAGATTTTGAGTAATGGATTTTCCCCGCACGCGTAGCAGCGATTGCTAGTCTTGATACTGGAAAGTTATTGAAAGATATATTCTCTTTTCTTTGCAACTCCAAGATTTCGTTGGGGGATGTGAATTAGGGAAAAAGGGAGGGGAGATGATTCTCAAGAAGAACCATTAAACCTGTTTCTGTATACACACTCCCGTTAATATTAACTGCCACTAAAATCAAAGACCAGGATAGATATTGAATTAGAGAGGAAATCAAGTTTTAAATAAAGATTTTGAATTAAACTGGCTGGTTGTATGGATAAAAATGCCATATTTTTGAGAAATTACTAATCTAGTAACATGTATTATTTCAGATAAAACTATTTGTATAAATTCTAATACCTGTCTCTTTCATTTAACTTAAACTTTAGTTGTTATGCCAAGGACTAGTTATTCAAGATACAGTACATTGGGCTTGGCTCATTTCAGAGTTAATTTAAAAATATGTTCGGGTGCATATTCAAATTTTTGTTAATTATGATATTCATACTGTGGGAAAAATGTTGCTCATACATATTGTATAAAAATATTTCCACTGTCCATTAACTTCAATCATACAATTTTTCACTTTAAGGGAACATAGTACAATTTACGCAAAAGTTTTTAAGTTAAGGATTTTCAAATTTTTTTGGTTACTTCTTATTTGTGTATACTATGTAAAACAGATTTTGTGCTAAAAATTTCGTAAAAAGCTACCTATTTTATTTTTTATGGAAAACACTTAATTCTGAAGGGTTTTTAAAATGCTACTCCTCCTACAAAAATTTACGTACACGCATGAAATTTGATTTACATGTACGTCAAACTATGCATAAAAAAGTTGGTATGGGTTTTTCAATAACATGATTGGTATTCGTACAGTATTTCTTTATATGAATGCTTATTGAAAATTTCTTAAAAAATGCACATAAGTTCCAAGTTCAATTATTTTTTTAAAAAAATAAGTATTGTTTTGATTCACAAATACATTCCAAGTTTTGTTACATGTACTATTAGCAATAGGAAAAAATCCAAAGTATTTGGCACAATAGTAAAAAAAGCCTTAGCATGTTAAATGAAGACAAACTATTTAGTTTATCTTTCTAAGATAAGTCAGCTTAAAGTTTTGATTTGCCATAGGGATGCAAATAAAAACGAACGTAAAAGCTATCATAATTCTGCGTTTTTTAAGTTTAGAGCTATCAAATTTTGTGAGCTTATAGGGAAGCATATAACGAATAATGTAGGCTCTAAAAATTAGATTTGATTTTTTGACCGACTTTTGTCAATTGAATCATACTGTGTCCCCTTAATGATACGCAGGAATCATATGCTATCTGCAAGGATATCACTTCCAAGACATCAGTTCTTACTTAAAATACTTGCAATTTTTTTTAAATCTATCTTTATTGATCAAAAATGTTTCCAGTTATAAGGGTGTCTATATTAAAGCTTTTCCGACATAGACTCTTCTTAAGAAAATAATTTCTTCTCACAAATCATCTTCCTTTTTTATATAATATACAGAACATATTATAATTATAATACTAATAATTGCCCAAAAATTTACAAATTACTGTTATCTATAAATATGAACATTAAGTTCGGAAAAAGCATTATTTATTGGTTTTATGCTTCACTTATCTACTATAATATTGTACTTTAGATGCTTGGATCTCACCACCCTACGTATATTTATATTAAATCTATAAATATTAAAACGGATATTTCTTAACAATTACAACCCTTAAAAATTAAATAGAATTTTAAAAGAGAAAAAAATTGTCTTTGGCCTCCAAACGATACCTGGAATATATAGACCCTTTCTATACTTCCGAAATTCCCAAAGGGCCTTATCAGAATTTCATTGGGAATTACCAGGTCTATGTACCTAATATTTACATACAAAGTTTCAGTTTTGCACAGGATTCTTAAAATATCCGAGCACGTTAAAAGTACCAAATTCGGTCAAGGCACATATTTTATTTTTTTTATATATATTTTATTGAAGAGAGCTATCATTTGGCTTTACAAAACATATTTTTTTTTGTTTCTACACAACCTAGAAGTCAAGTTACAATCAATTTTTAAAAAATTAGGAAAACCGGAAGTAGGTCTTTAATTTATCAGAAGTGGGCATTTAAATTGTTCAAAATCTACCACGGTGAATCTGATAATATGTTATGAATGTTTTTCTGTAAAACCTTTTGAATCTGATATTTATATTATTTCCTAGAGAGTTTATTAAAATATTTCTTATCGTTATGAACATTTTTGAGGCTTGCTATTTAAATAATGGTATCGTAACGAAGTAACGAATGTCATATATCTCATAATATTACTCGATCAGCATTTCAATTTTTAAATTTTATCAAAACATTACAATTATAGTACATTGCCTAAATAGATGCATCTAGTTTGTTCTAGTAATAATAATAAACTGAACATAATAATAAAAACACTCATCATGACACATTATTAAAAATTTAGGAAGTTAAGGCTTTATAGATATTTAAATTAGGAATTATTTGGATATTCTATTAATATTTTAGAAAAATTGTACATAATTAAAATTCAAATTTTTAGAAAGAGTATACGTGTTATTTTCAAAACTAACAAAATTCTTATTTCAGATAGTTGAATAATAAATAAACTGTAGTTGTTTTCAGAAATAATTTTAGTGAATTTTATAAAATTTTCGGTATATATCTCTTCGTGCTTATAAGTGTGTGTTCATAAAATATTATTTTGAAATGAAAACGTGATAAGGAACACCTTTTATAAATAATCGGAATGTTAACAACTAAATTAATATTGTTTTTGTTTAAATTCGATATAAAAATTTTAAAAAGAGCAAGTGGTCTTTATATTATAATTTTTAAAGCATACATTTAGTCGTTAAGCTGATAGTTGAGAACAGTTAATTTGAACTTAAAATAGAAATTGAAGAATGTTTATCATAATATTATCAATATCTAGATTTGAATTCTAATTCGATATGTTGGTATTAATGTGGAAGAAAATCTCTTTACTACCTTTTGAGATCCTGAATAGAAAAAGAATAAAGAATAATTACACATTTTACTTTAATGCTTTCTGATGAGAGTGTCCATTAAAGAGATTGCCTTGTTGAGATTCCCGTTAAAAGGTTTAAGTAATTCCGTAAATTATAAATTCCCTTTTTGGTGCCTTTGAAGTTTAACCAGTCTTAATTGATTCATCAAAAGAGAATTTGCTGTTTCTAATGAGGTACAGAGGAATCTCGATATGTACTACTTTACAATCAATTGATTTGTCATCACTAATTTGCCACAGTCGTTGCTGTTTTGTTAGAATGCCATCTAATCTATTCGATATGGGATAAATGATTGTGAAACCAGCTTCATAGATTTTGTCATTGTACAAACTGTAGTAACTATTTTAGTGATGTAACCTTGAAATTAAATTTGTTTTTAAAACAGGCAGGCTATTAGCTTTATTTATTTTTGTAATTATTGACGTCCCATTTAGAAGCCATACGATGGCTATTAATAACATACCTCATAATTTTTAACCGCATTCACACAAATGATGAAATTATTTCATTCTACAAGCTTCCACATTACGCATTTATGAGAAATTTGAGCCTTTACAGATTTAATGTTTCTCAGCTATGTCGCTGTACCTCCTCATGTTGGTTGGGGTAATGATCTTGCTCTTTGTTAGGATTTCCGGGGTGGGGAGATCAAATTGCAGCAGGGGTGGAGAAGCCATTGAATCAAATTCAAAATGATAACAAGCAAGAAATTGCAATAATATACTTTTATTAAGGCAAACACTAGAAATAAGTATGTGGTATGCAGACAAGAGTACAAACTTTTTTCAAACTCTTTAACTTGCCTTTTCTGACTGCGATGTAACACATCGGCCTTGACAATTTAAAAAATCCTCCATAATCTTGAATACCAAATGTTAATAGGACAATTGAATTTTAGCCCCAATCAATATAGCAATACCATCCACAATCACCTTCAATTTGTAACAATCCCCTATATGGTTGAATATTTATCTATTATTTAGATGTGATGTACTTTTGTGTTTTGAGGTGTTGTTTTATCTCAAAGTGTCAATTTGGCTAGAAGGAAGAAAATCTGAGAAAGTGGAGAGACCCCCGCAGCGAGCCCATTGTTACAGCCTCTCCATACGACAAGTACTTAAAAGATATCACTGGAACTCACTACTTTATAAATAACAACGTTTCCTTGTGGACTATTATCAACGAGCCAGTGCCGTAACGGACAATATTAGGGCACCCCCTACAAAGTCAGGTTTGGGATCCTGATATTACAAAGGATTACAAAATCTTAATTTAACACAGACTTTGGGCCCCATAGAATCCTATACCCCCAGTGATGAGTAGGAGGGGGAGTACGTTACGTTACGCCACTGCAACGAGCCACGTGATGGAAAGCTTTCGCCATGTGACAAGGACTTTATCGAAGCTTATATATATATATATCTTAACTTCCCCACGAAACCAGAGGTTCAGTTATTTTTAAAGCACAACAGCTTCAAAAATTTCGTGATCATTTCTGGACTTGAGTAATTCTTTTGAATATATCTAATGAAGCAAACTACAGAACAGGTCGATTAACATAAAAAACTCCCTATCGTACTGTTTCAGTGGGGGAGGGGGAGAGAAAACATTTTATTTACTATCATAACACGAAAAGTTTACTATTAATAAGCATCAAAATCATTTCTCCTACATAAGATTCGTTGATGTCAGCTCAAGTACGTAATAATATTATACTAAATGCTAATAATAGTAAAAAAAACTACAATAATATTCATTTTACACTCACTCCACTAGCGTTGTTGCCCTGCACTTAATGTGGACTGCTATCTATTTTTTTACGTAACTTCAGCAAATTATTCTCTGTTCAACTTATTATGATGAGTGGATAATAGAGCTTTCTCTAAGGTATCCTCGTAAATGTGTAACTGTAACCGTATTCATTTTACATGTAAATAACAAATTAAAAGGGTAGAATTCAGGAGTTTTCAAAGAACTGATTTCAAAAAAACTCATAGAAAACACTATGTTTATTTGTAAAGTAATAATAAAGCATAAATTAAAATAATATATTAAATATCCAAATTAAAACATTGAAAAGTATAAAATGTATTAAAAATTTTATTCTGGATAATGTAACCATACTGATTGGTAATTAGTGAATATTACTAAATAATACTTAAAATCAGTTTCTAATTAATTGTAATTTAATATAAGTATCCAATATAGCAGCATTGAAAACCTCTGACTGGTTTAAAATTCATTATTAATTGCGCGCGTATTAGGTAATTGTATTCCTAATGATTAATTAGCATAAATTGTTATATTAAGAGCTAATTAATGCACAACAATAGTGTATTAATATTTAATAAAAAAACGTTCCCATTAAAAACCAAACACAGTGAAAGCCAGAGTAATTTTTCATGTGCTTGAATTATTATCACTTACATTAATTAAATGTAATTATGTTATAAAATAATATTCCACAGCATTCTCATAACTCAAAGCTCTTAAGTAAAAAGAATTAATTCTTAATTGGTTATTAAAAATTGTATTCTCTCTTTAATTACATAAAAATTATTTCACATTACTTAAATTTTCATTTTTATGAAAGAAAATTGTTTTTATTTATACGAGTATAATTACTGCTATTCGAGAAACTACTTGAATATTAAATAGCAATTACTTAATGAAGTCTTAACGCAGATAATATGGAACAAAGAAAAAACGTCACATTTTAGAATCATGTTAAGTAAAGAATTATATATTATTTAAATGGCTAATTTTACGTAGTCAGAACGAGGCCCACGAAATTCATCGTGGCATGGGCAAAGAGGTACGCCTGTCTCTTGAGCACCATACAGGTGACAGTGCGATTTAAGCTCAGTGAAACTTCCCCGAAGGACGATAGATGGCGACACGACCTCTATCTCCACCTCCACAATTTCTGCAAGTGAACTGAAGGGGAGGGAAATATTCTCCAGTTCCTGCGCTAGTGAATAAGCCCACAAGACTACGGACCCACTGATTTAACGAGCACGTACTCCGTGTGCACTCGGAGGGTATTTGGTGACATCGAGCATCGAACCCAGGCCTTCCGGTCTGGAGTCCGATGCTCTAACCACTAGGCTACCCACGGCCTTTCTTCTTTATTTTACTTCTTTATTCTTTAAATTCTTTATTTTACATCAAATAAGGCTGTGGTAGCCTCAGGAACGCCTTAAGTCATGGCCCAACAGGGTGTCGACCACAATTGGGGCCTCATCTCCTTCTCGACTCAACTTTAGTAAGATAATGATATGAATAATTTCATTGGTCAAATGTGTGTGTGTGTGTTTTCTGATTGTATTCTCTCAAAAATTAGGAATTTCGGATGATATGTCAACTGGCTACATGTGAGAAATGTCGCCCCTGGCTTAGGCCTACCACAGTAAGCCATCATTAATAATTCAGAAGTGCTTCTCAAACATTTAAAATACGCGACCCACTATTCAATCATCATTTTCATCGCGCCCCCCTCCTTACAATAATATAGTATTGAATTTAGTAATACTATTCTTTAACACTAAAGCTACAATACGACTTTAAGGTATCCAACTACGTTCTGAACCGTGATTTTAAAAAGACGCTTAAATGGATAATTTTCATGATATTTAGTGTCACTTAGATTAGAATACATGTATAAAATTGTTTTAAGGACATTGTGACAAAAAGAATTATTTAAATACCATATTTTGGCAAAAAATTAACTTAGAATAACCTTTTTTCTAAATGTTCTCCTTTTGTGAAAAATGCTTCTATTATAATAATATTTTGCCTGTATATAGCTCAGATCTCTGTACAGAGTCTTAACTATGATTTTTGAAAAATTTACATTATTTTCAGAGTTAAAACGATTTGAAATAATTATCGGCGTTCTTTCTTAAAATTTCTCCCTTCTGCTGTCGTAAAACATGGATAAACACACTTCCAAGTTATATATTTCAAAAAAGTTGAGCCTCTATTGAGCTATATAATATTATAATAGAAGTATGTGACAAATCTATACGGAACTTTATCACTAACCTTCTGAGACATCTTTTTTAGGGAAATTTAATTCCCTACCTATTTCCAATCGACTCCAAAAGAGGACAGGGATTCCTTATTATGCAGATTAGATAAAGTATTTAAGTCAAACGGAATAGTAAAGTGGGAGACAGTAGGGAGAGAGATTGAAGCAGGAAGTTATAATAGTGAAGTTAGAGATTTATTATTGAAGATTTCTAGGTGGATAAATTAGGCACAGGAAGAGCTGAGATTTAGTGTGGTATAAATTTTGATTTATTATTAAAGTCTCATTAAATTTTTATATTAGGAGTGAGGTTAAAGTTAAATGTTCAGTAGGAAGATTATTGAATATAATTCTGGGATCTCTTAGTAATCTCTGCGTGATCGACATTCTAATTGTTAATTAAATGGATCATTAAAAATTTAAGTTAATATAAAGGAAAGTCCCTTTTAAACCTCATAAAGCTATTTTGATTTATTTGTTATTAAAAGTCTTTGATTCTATTTGGGAAAGATAACCAAATAAAGAAAGTTATTTATAAAAATGGCTACTGGTTCTTCTTTGACTCAAAATTATTCTCGTTAAAAGTGAGATGCAAGGGGATCTTCACAACTATTTTTCACAAAAGGAGAATATTTTGAAAATGGGTCATTCTATGTTCATTTTTGTCAAAATATATTGTACTTAAATACTTTTTAATGTAACACTATTCTTAAGGTATCCGACTACTTGCGACAACTTTTTTTTTTTTTGAAAAAAAAAGGAAATATGGAGATCTTTTGTGATTTTTTTATATTTATATAGTATATTTTAAGGAAAAAATCCTAAAATTGGTAAAAGAAAGAAAAATTATTATTATTAAAATGGGAAAAACTAGTAAAAATGTACGAAAAATTACACATAAACGGGGCCCGCTCTCTACAAAGATTTTATGAACAAATTCTCAATTTTTCAATTTGATGTTACTTTGTTATTCCTGTTTGAAGTGATTTTCACGATAAGAAATATTTTTAATTTTTACAAAAACTAGAGCACTTTATCTAAGTCATTATACGAAATTGCTTAAAAAACATTGACTATATTCACATAAAGAGCTGCAAATTTTGAAATAAAACAGTTATTGATAAATCTGAAGATCAAAACACTTCTACTGTTATGAAGAACATAAGCAAAAAATTTCAGCTAATTATTTTCAAAACTTTTTGAGCAATCGCGGTCCCCGCTTGAGTTTTTCGAAAAAACACGTTTCGCGTAAAACGCATTTCAAAGTTTGACATCTTGTGTAAAGTTATGGCATTTGCTTTTACTAAAACGCTTGTAGTTTTGTTCTAGTGGAGGAAAATAAAGTACACTTGGTATTGTTATTAAGTTAATAAAATGGTCTATAAAATAAAAATCATAAAAATTTTGCCGATTTTTGAAAAAATCATGGTTTTAGGGTAATCGGATACCTTAAAACAATTTTATATACATTTTCTAATCTAAGTGACACAAAATATCATAAATATTATCCATTTATACGCTTTTGCAAAATCACGGTTCCGAACGTGGTCGGATACCTTAACCTCTTATGTACCACCGAAGTATAAAAACGACTCGCTAAGCCAAAGCATTAATTGCCTGGACATATATATATGTCTTTCCAAAGTACGGTCTTTTCTGTGCACTGCTATCCATACAATTACTCCGACTGCTTTAGAATGCTATAAAAAGACAGTGTTTTCAAAAGATTTATTTATTTCAGAGGATTCGCTTATTTATTTCTTTTGTCCTCCCCCTCAAATAAACATCAAAATACGTCGTCTACAGGGTAAATGATGCCATTGGGGAGCGAATTGCATAAACTTTAATCGGCAGTTAAGGAATTAATTATAAACCGTACAAATGAGCAAAATAAGTGTTAATATAAGGCCCTGGATTCACTGATAATTACCAAACTTGTTCTTAACTTAGCATTGTTAAATTAATAATAAATATACATTGTAGATTAATGATATATTTATAAGTGTATTATATCTGTGTAAATGTGTATGCTATATTTTATTATATCAAAAAGTATTTTGTTCGATTCCTTTCAGTAAGTTAATAATTTTTAAATAAACTTTTGTTTTCGACTTTTCAATATGCTCGTGCACCCCTTTAGAGTTATCACGCCCTCAAGGGGGGGCACCCCACAGTTTGAGAAATGCTGTCCTTCAGTCAAAAGGTGGCAGTTGATCGAGCCATATTGAGGATTGTAAATCATGCTTATTTATGTGCTACGGGTTATTTTTTGTATGAGTATTTGAGAGCGCATGCTATGTACTGTAATTTAAGGGTCATATGTGGGGTCCACATTTGCTTAGGTATCCAGGGCAGGGGTGTTGCAACCACCGTATCCGCCGTATCAATGATACGAAGCTCCAACAGGTGTAAGAAAAAAATCGTAGGATATGAACGGACCCAAGAACTAGCAAGAGGGCCTAACAAGAGCTCCCAAGAAATTTTCGGTTCAGTGCCATCTGAGAACTAGGTACGCCAGTGACCCAGGACCTACTTTTGCGTAGGGTCCTATGGCTTCAAGAAGTCTTAAGACGTCCCTGGGTAACCTAGAGGTCAAGGTTACGGACTCGTGGTTTGCGTGTCATTATTAGTTCGACCCTAGTACCACTAACGACACGCCATGCAGAGGGGCCCGATGCAGGTTAAATATGTCGAGGTTCAAACGTCCTCCCGTTCGTGTGTGTGAGTGTGCCAGCTCATGTGTCGTCCTCGTGACTTGACTATGGCTCAAACTACGAAGTCTGTCACCAAAAGCCCTCGAGTAACTGAATAGTGCGATGTTAATACTCACTCATTTTGCATCAAATATGTATCTTAATGCTTTTTTAATCCGTGTTTGAACTGAGTTATTTTACATGATCCATAAGTAAGAAAACTTTTAATTACAAACTACTTAACTAATTAGAAAAAAGGAACAATCTGTTTGGGATGTTTTTTTCATAAAGACGGAAATTTAATAAAGTAGAAGAAAGTTTTTTCCAGGAGTTTTTCGAATTCTCATTCATGAAGAATTTACGCAAAACATTAATGTAAAACGAAGGTTATATGTTAAACATTCGACTTTTTGCATTTTAATTAGTATTTCGTTAAATTCAACACGAATGCCATTTCTGAATGCTGGTCAAAAACTGTTTTTACATGAATAAAAAAATTCTATATTTTGCAAGGTAGAAAGGGATGAAATTTTTTTTATTTGGAAAGCAGAGCCTCTTATGCTAAATTAACATTATTATGAAGTAATTTAAAAGTAAATACGCACATTTTATTTCGACTAGTTTTAACAGAATGGTATTTTATTCTGACTTACTTAAAGTAAACTGTCCAATATTAAAATACATTTTCAACAATTTTTATTATAGTTTATGATAAAAAAAATCTAAAAACAGATTTTTTTTTATTTTCAATTATTTTAATGAGAGGTTTCTCTTTATGATTTTTTATGAATAAAAAATGATGATTTTTATGAATAAAAAATGAGATATGTTGTTGCTTATTGTAACATTTAATTTCATTTCACTGTGCAAATGTTGAATTCAGCCCTGCTAAAGATATCCTGCGCAGAAGGATTTTGAATTTCACTACACTTCATCATCTGAATACATATTGCTCTTTGATTATTGAATTGCATTAAAATTTGTTGTTACATATGGCTTTATTGGAAGCCAAATTCCATATGCTTGAACGGTCTCAATAAAGTAGTTCTACAAAAACTAACTCTAAGCAACATCTTTTCCTAAGATAAAGGTTGATATTGTACTACCAGTCTTCAAAATACAAATTCAATCAGTTTTACAGGCGTCATTTTAAAACTATGACGAAAACCATGTTTTTGAACTAAACTTTGGACATGAGTATATATACATATTCTCTCTGCATTCACTAAATCGATGTATAGGTCATAACATTGTTAAGAGGTTTAAAATATATTACCTAATATAGATTCGATTTTCTAATTAGATGAGAGATAAAAGACAGGCAAATGTGAATGATCAAATTAGAGACATATTGTGATAACTTGATCATGCTAATCTTGCTGATAATGCTAAACTTATGCTTACAGCTTTCGATATAATATACTTGTATATTCACAAATTTGCTCTCATTAATACAATAATATCCTCAATTTTTTTAAAGAAATTTACGTACACTTTAAAAAGCTTATTTTTATTTAATTAAATTGAAGAATATGTCTAAAATACTGATAATTTGTGGAACAAAGTATGCTTCTAATTTCTGTAGAAAGGCTAATTCTGTAAAATATTTTCATCAGTACTTGTTAATATTAATGTTTCTAATATTATCTTCATTACATTAACAAAGAGAATGCCAATGTTTTCATTGGAATCAAAATATTCCACCTTGACTCGTCTAAATATTACTAAAATAGTCTAAAAGAAATATATATATATATATATAAAATCTGATATACAGTATATTTTTGACAGTCTGTCTACCTAGTAACAAATGCATAAAATCTACATATTGGCAACGTGCCATTCCATACTTCACTTTTAACTCTCAGATAAGCAAGTGGAATAATTTAAAAGGTATTCATTGAAATCGCCATTTCTTTCAAAAATCACATTTTCCAGTTATTCAGCCATTTTAAAACTGAAGGAATTGGCTTTCTACATCAGTCTTTGTTTTGATTATGCGATAATTAGGAAAAGAGTTGTACATGTTTAAATTACTATTATATCCTCAGACACAAACTTTTATGAACTTAAAATACTTTTTTTTCGAAACTATTTATGTCGGGTTGTTGATATCTCAAAAGTGATATTTCTAGAACCTATAGAGATATTTGAATGGAACTTCACAGCCATGCTTTATGAGTATTACCTAAGAAAATGGAGTAAAAACTATGAAATTAAATAAAGTTGAGTGAAGTAATAGTTGGATTTTCCCCCAAATCTATTGAAATACTGTCGAAAATTCCTACTTTGTAGTTTCGGTGGCTTTTTACTTTTAAATAACTAAAAAAAAACAATTAAGTTTCACTCAATTCACAGAAATTTGTTTAAAAATGTTTTGAACAATTTATTTTTGAAAACCATAAAATATACTTTAAAAGAGAACATTTAAAAATATTCTAAAAATGGATTACAACTTTTTTTAACTTAAACTTTTTAAAACAGTTTATATAAACGTATTGCTTGAAACTGAAGTCCTTATTATTATGTAAAGCAAGAAACTATAATGTAAAAATATTAAGTTCTTTAAGGAAAATTTGATTCTAAAAAAAGGATTTCAAAACCAGTCAGATACCTTAAGAAAGTTTTTGTTATAACCAAGTATGCTGGCGACTGAAAATAAATTCTTAAGTGTATGAGAGAAAATTTATTGCGAAAAATGATTTTTCAGTAAGTGATTCTTTATGTATGTATGTGAGTATATTTATATATATATATATATATATATATATATATATATATATATATATATATATATACATGATGCTTTCAAATTTAACTTTTCAATATTAGTGATCTTAGTGCTTTTAGATATTTCCATTTTAATATTGAATATATTTTTGTTGATATTTGGTAATTCAAGTAATATATGTATATATATACAGATACAAGATACAAGAGACGAAAATTTGGTTAAGTTAGAATTATTCATTGAAAACTTAATTTTCGTAATGTTAGAGAATTATTCAATTGCAATGTTTTTAAGTACATCGCGTACGAGTATAAAATATAGATTATTTTGTTATTGAGATTTTAAAAATCTTTTCGTGTATATTTAACATCGCTTAGAGTACAAGCTGCTTTTTGGTATCCTGCTTTAAAATGTAGTTTGAAATTTTCCCTCGTGACATATCTATATTTTTTTTGTTTGCTTATTCTTTTTTTTCTTTAGTCCACAGCAAAAATACACATTTTATACAAACTTATCTTAAATTTCTTTCCATTTTTAGGATTAAGTTTTCTTTAAGAATGTAACAGGTTTCAAATGCTTTTTTTGAAATTTATATTTTTGTTTTAATTACTTCTTATATTGAAACTTTTATTGGTGTAATTCAAGTTTAATGTTATAAATTAATATAAATTGTTATTTTACTTTATAAAAGCTATCGTAATTTATTTCTAAGCAAACTCAACTCTAACTATAATTTTTTTTAAAAAGTAGCATTTTTTTTTTCACAAAAAACATCTAATTAAGCGAACTAGTCATGAGTATCTAATCCGGAACAAGAATTGAAAAAATATCATAAATTTAATGATTTTTACAAACGTTTAGCAAAATAAATAAGCAAATATTGTAAGAATGAAATATAATTTTGAAATATAAATAATTGGCATCTTAATCAACATACCCAAAACAAGTTTTAACGTAGTTTATTTTTAAAAAAAATAATTGAAATAAATTAATATGAAATACAGCGAACCAATCACAAGTCATTTTTCTCAAGTTAAAATTATATAGTTTTTATGAGTTCTTTGGGATTATTAAGTCAAACAATTATATAGTTCAATCAGTATCAAATATTGATAAATACATTTAAAATGTAAATAAATTAAAATCTGAGATAACATGAGAATTTAGCTTTTTTTCATTCTTATCAAGTTTCCTAAAAAGTCCAATTGCGGAATATTTTAAGAAATACTCTTTACGGAAATAAAATACCAAACATAAAAATGAATGTGAAATAAAAATCAAATTTAAATATCTTTTAGAAATATTCGTTGCAAAGTGATAAAAATAGGATTAATTAAAAATCTTTTTTTTCTGTTGCTTTTTCAACACTTCTTATGTATTTTACATCTAAACTTAATCCAAAAGTATATATTCTAAAATAAAATATAGAAAAAGGATTCCAAATAATACGCGGAACATGTAGATAGCATAAAAGAAATGTGGATTATCCTTAAAAGAAATGTGGATTATCCTTATGTAATTCTTAAGTTATTTGCAAGCATCCATAAAATTTATAACTGGTTAATCATAGGTAATGGCTTTAGAATTAATTTGCTTTTCAATAAATACCGCAAAGTCCAGCGTATAACGTGCACCCATACTTTCAAGCTACAAAACCAGTATACTTCTAAAACTACAACCCGTTAAATTCATAAGGAATGTCATTTATTTTAAATAAACTGTATTTCGACATATGTAGAAGTCTATTTTTTTATGCTCATCTTTTTTTATTTCTAAGGCTCTCATTTTTTTTATCCGTAGTATAACGTGCACCCGTAAATTTCGATCTTATTTTTTGTCTTAAGTCATTTAAAGTGCACGTTATACGATGAATTTATGGAATTTAAAAAATTAAATAATTTGGTTAAAATAAAAACGAAATAATAAATATCAGGCACATTGTTCAGTTTACACACAACTATTCGCATGAACATTTCACACTTTTCACATTGAATTATATTTTTATCAAGTATATGATACTTAGTTGCTTAATAGAAGAGAATACTGACTGCATATTTTATCATTTTAAAAGAACAAATTATTAAAAATATCATTTAAAGATAAACTGTTTAAAATGTGTGCAATGGTTACGTAAACAGACACATTATGGAAATTTTTAGATTGTAAAAACGAAAAATATTTTGTAAAATTAACAAAAATTATCTGTTCAAACAATGGATGGATTTCATATGTATCAATAAAGATGAGAACGAATTAAAGAAAGTAGTGATAATAATAATAAAATATTTACTTAACATTTTTAATCCTCCCATGAACCTAATTGAAAATTAATTAGCAAGTATGAAGCATTTATTTTATTAACACAAAATAATTTTTTTAAAAAAAATAAACAAATCATTCATTTTTTGAAACATTAAATTGTTTCAATAAAAATAAATCCAAATTTCATTAGAATGGGGAAAAAACCCTTATTTATATTCTCGGAATCAAACCCACACTCGAGAAAGAAAGGAAAAAATAGGTAACTTTTTTCTTTCCCCCAATTCTTTATAATAACATATCTTTCGATATTTCAACGGACACAGATACAAGAAAACTAGGAGTGCAATTTATCAAGCGGAGAAATCAATACACGCGATGCAAGTAATAATTTTTTTCCCTTTTTCCTCCTATGTTAGAAGAAGTATTTATTTGAAGTTTAAAAGTAAATTCTTGAGTGCGAGTTTCCAAAATGAAAGCTGCCATAAATTTTATTTCTTTGGAGCGCCTTTACTAAAGTGATTCACGGTTGAACATTTATCAACTACACGATTATTTTACCCTCCCCTCTATGAGTTTGAATTTATTTTGAATTTTTTTTTGAAAAAAATAAACATTTATGAATGAAGAATGAATGTAAGTGTCAGAGTGCGCTATTTCACGAGCTTCTTTAAGAGCACAGAAAAAGAATAATTATCGATATTATTTTCTGATGATGTCAGACAATATTTTTTATCCTATTGTGTGAATTAAAACAAAGTTCATTTAAAGTATGTTATTAAAGGATGTAAATGGCTTTGGTTAGAACGTTATTTTAAAGAATTCATAAATTCATTTATTTTCTCGGTAAAAGTGTAAGAACTTTTTTCTTCGTTATTTTAACCACAATCTCGGTTTTATTTTACGGAAATTTTGTATCCATGCAAACTTTAACTTGGGATATTTAGATAGAGTTTTTTTCAACGCGTTGAATAGCATATATAAATTGAAAAGAGAAAATTGTAAGTAAAAAAAATTATCTTATGTATCTTTTCGTATTATAACCATATTAAATTTTATTTTTCATTAAAAATAAAACGGAATTTTTAGATAAAAGTTATATATCGAATATTTTCATAAGCTATTGTTTTTTTCCCTTCATACTTAGGTTTTACAAAATAATTTATTTAAGGTGAGTTACGCGACTGGGATCTTGATTTTGAAAAAGCACAAAAATGAACTGTTTCGTTATTTAGTGTAACCTAAATTAGAATACACACAAAAAATGTTTTTAAGAATATTATTACAAAAAAATTATTTAAAGGAATTTTTTTTTGTCAAAAAATGAAGAAAGAACGATATATTTTCAAAACATTCTCCTTCTATGGAAAATGCTTCCATAATAATATTTTGCCTACTAGTAATATAACTAAGACCTCTCTGCAAAACCTGAACTGGGACCCATTATTTTCGCACTTTTCTACACCCCAGGTTGTGGGTTCGATCCCACCCCAAGTCGGTGCATTTTCATGATACAGAAAATCGACAGCAACCATGTCGTATGCTTATACGTCATGTAAAATATCCCTGAAGTGTCTGTGCTCTCGGCAAAATTAAATCCTAGTGCAGGTTCGCATAATCAAAGCTCAGGTACGGTGCTCTAAGGAAGAAACTAGGCGTCAAAAATTACCTTTGGTGATTGGTATCTGCCTATATGGTGCCACACTAAAAAGAGATACCAGCTTCTTGAGAATATACTAGGTCTGTAATGGTAAATCACCAATCCACAGCCCGTTAGAAATAAAAAAAAATTATCAATCGAAATAACCGGTGTTTTTTATGAAAGATTTTTATTCTGATGTATTAAAATGTGAATAAATCCCCTTCTTAATTATGTACTTCAAAACTCCTAGCTCGGGCTCTGTAGAGAAGTATTAGCTATATGTATAGGAAAATTATTATTTTTATAGAAGCTTTTTCTTCATAAAAGGATGTTTTAAAAATATGTCATTTTTTTTGTCTACAATTTGTATTAAATTTTTTTTTATTGTAATAATATTCTCAAAACAATTTTACATGTTTATCCCAAAATTCAGGTGACACTAAATAGCAAAAAAGTTATTCGTTTATATATTTTTTGAAAATATCGTTTCCGAACGTAGTCCAAATATCTTATACAAAAGTAATTTTAAAAAACTTAAGGTATCCGACCACCCTAAGATCATGATTTTTTTCAAAAATTGACAATTTTTTTTTTATCATTTTATTTTATATGCCATCTTATTAGCTTAATAAAAGTACCAGGTTTATCATTTCCCATTCACTAGAACAAAAACAACAAGCGTTTTAGTAAAAGCAGATGCCATAATTTAACACAAGATGTCAAACTTTAAAATGCGTTTTACTCGAAATGTGTTTTTTTTTCGAAAAGTTCAAACGGGGACAGCGATTACTCAAAAAGCTTTGAAAATAATTCGCTGAAATTTTTTGTGTACGTTTCGTATAAATGTAGAAGTGTTTTGTCCTTCAGATTTACCAATCACTTTTTTATTTCAAAATTTACAGTCCTTTATGTGAATATAATCACTGTTTTTTAAGCAATTTCAGATATTCTCTAAGATAAAGTGCTCTAGATTTTGTAAAAATTAAATTATCTGTTATCCTGAAGGTCATTTCAAACATGAATAACAAAGGAACACATCAAAATTAAAAAATTGATAGTTTGTTCATAAAATTTTTGTACAGAGCGGGCCCCGTTTTATGCAATTTTTTGTACATTTTTACCAGTTTTTTCCCATTTTGATTGTAATAAATTTTTTTTCTGTTTTCAATTCTAGGATTTTTTTCCTTAAAATATACTAAATAAATCTAAAAATCACAAAAAAAATCCCCATATCTGAATTTTTTCAAAAAAAAGTTGTCGCAAGTAGTCGGATACCTTAAAGCATCTAATATAAAGATAATAAAAAAACTTGTCTTAGTTACTGCAAACAGAGGAAATCTAGGAAAAATATAAGGATTGCCCAAATGAAAAGTGGACGTATGCGATTACGTCAGAAGGAGTGCTTCTATAACCGAGCCACCAGACAGGGACACGAAAGACGGTAGGAAGTGTACACCGCATACTTTGTTTAACAATGAAACCTGATAATGGTAGAAGAAACTAATCGAAAGTAAGGTCATTCCATATAAGGATGCGTCCAGATCCATACAACGTGTGGTAGTACGGATTCGGATTGCAGGAGGTGAGTTTAATGCTGACATCCATCCATGAATATTGGCAGTCGATGGCGAGCACTGTTTAGGTAGAACGTCGTGGAATAGTTGGTGTAAAAGTTTACGAGAAGGACAACAAACGGTATTGGATCTCAACGATAATGTCCGCCCACGTCTCCCATGAAACAAAGGACACTTTTAAAAAATGCGTTGGGAAATGTTTGAACACCTAGCGTACGGTCCGGATTTGTCTCCCTGTGACTTATGGATTCTTAGGCTACTTAAAGTATCCGACTACTTGCGACAACTTTTTTTTTAAATAATGGATACATGGAGATTTTTTTTGTGGTTTTTAGATTTATTTAGAACATTTCAAGAAAAAAAGACTAAAATTTGAAAAATAAATTATTACTACTAAAATGGGTAAAAAATGACAAAATATTATATAAACGGGGCTCGCTCTGTACAAATAGTAAATAAACAAATTCTCAATTTTTCAATTTTAATGTATTACTTTGCTATTTCTTTTTGAAGTAACCTTCAGGATAAGAGATATTTTTAATTTTTACAAAAACTAGAGCACTTTACCTTAGCTATTCTATGAAATTGCTTAAAAACAGCGTTTGTATTCACATAAAGGACTGTAAATTTTGTAATAAAACAGTGATTGATAAATTTGAAGGTTAAAACACTTCTGCTGTTATACAGAACATACACACATTCAGCAAATATTTTTAAAAACTTTTTGAGCAATCGCTGTCCCCATTTAAATTTCTCGGAAAAAACACATTTCGAATAAAACGCATTTTAAAGTTTGACATCTTATGTAAAGTTATGGCATCTGCTTTTACTAAAACCCCTGTGGATTTTGTTCTAATGAATCGAAAATAAAAACCTTGGTATTTTTATGAAGCTAATAAGACGGCCTATAAAATAAAATCATAAAAAAAATTTGTCCATTTTTTAAAAAAACAGGATTTTAGGGTATTTGGATACCTTAACGACAGTATTATGTTTCTATTTGGACGATGAAGTGAAGGAAGCTAAGTAGGACTTCTAGAATCAAACACATTCTTTCTAGAGTGAAGACATAGACCTATTGCCGAAACCATGGACCCGTTTTACAACCCCCAGGACGATTTCTTCGGATTTCAATTGAATCATTCTTTTCATTGAACTTCTCCAATTTTCATTTGGGTCGCCCTTATAATTCAAAAGATGATAAAGTTTGCTACTGCCTTCGAATAATAGACTAATCCCAGATGGTTTATAATAAAACAAATGAACATATATAGCATATATAGTGTTGATTGTTTATATTTATGTTTTACTTAATTTTCTCAATGTTTTAAAACGTTTGGGACGATTGCAGTAACCTAGTAAACATGATCGCGCGCGCGCGCGCGTAACTAATGGCCGGTGTTATGTCGATTTCTAGTACTTCGAAGTAGATGTATTGATACTTTTAAAATCGTTCGAGACTCAAAGTTTTCACATTAGCGTGGTGTAGGAACTCGGAGGTTGGGTCCCATTTCTTTATTAAAAAAGGTGCGGATACCTAACTATTGATTGATTAATGGAGTCGCATTCAGAAGCAACACGAGGGTTTTTGGTGACATTCCTCGTGATTTTGAATCATGGTTTAGTGAAAGCAGAAAATTTTAAATTTTTTAACAAAGGGATTAGAAACAATTTAGCATTAGTCCTACTTTAAGTATTGTTTTGAAAATTTTGATATTTGTGAGAGATCAATTAACGCAGCGTTTCTCAAACTGTGGGGCGTGCCCCTCTAAGGGGACGTGATACCTGTAAGAGAGGGGTTCGAACAGATTGAAAAGTCGAAAACAAAAGATTATTTTATAAAAATTGTTAATTTACTGAAAGAAAACAAAATACATTTTGATAAATAATTAATAAATACATATTTACACTGATAAAAACACTTATAAATGTATCAGTACTGCACAATGTATTTTATAATTAATTTATCAATAATAAGTTAAGAACAAGTTTAATAACTGCCATTGACCCCACGGATTTGTCATATATAAAATTATATGCAAAAATTAACACATATCTTGATAATTTGTCCGGTTTATAATTAATCCTTTCATTGACGATTAAAAGTTAAGCAATTTGCTCCCAGTGACACCGGACACACTGCCAAGATTCTTTTATTGTATTCCATAGCCTTCGGAATAATTTTATGGACATCAGTGCACAGAAAAGATCGTACTTCGGAAAGACGTATGTGTACGTTCGGGGAAAATAACGCTGTGGCTGAGCGAGACGTTTATCTACGTCGGTGGCAGGTTTTAGTCCTGTTGTAGTTTTAGCGTCAAAGTATAGTATTATTGAATTCAATGCATTGTTGTTGCATAGAGGGGAGCGAAATGAAAAGTATGATTGAATATTGGGTCGCAAATATTGAAAGTTTGGAAGCACGTAATGTAAATAACGTAAAATATAACAATATTGGTGATCTAAATAACAGATAAGAGATACTGTTAATAAAGAGTGTTTTTTTTTCAGGTATAGAAGTTTAAGTTGGCATTACTTTCCAAGATGGCGACCGATTTAACAGCTCTCTAGTGATTTATTCTCAGTTTGGTTTGGCAATTCATCAAAACGATCAACAAGCACGGCGTAGATTCGTCGAATGGGCCCAAAACGAGATTGCCGTTGTTCCCGATTTTCATAAGCGAATTTTGTTTAGCGATGAAGCGCACTTCTGGTTGAATGGCTACGTCAACAAACAAAACTGCCGCATTTGGAGTGAAGCTAATCCACAAGTGTATGTCGAAACACCGTTACATCCAGAAAAACTGACTGTTTGGTGCGCTTTATGGGCTGGAGGAACCCTTCTTCAAAAACGATGAAGGCCACAACGTTACAGTCAATGGTGATCGGTATAGAGCCATGATTACTAACTTTTTCATTCCTGAATTGAACAATCAGGATGTCCAGGAGCTGTGGTTTCAACAAGACGGCGCAACATGTCACACAGCTCGTGCCACAATCGATTTATTGAAAGACACGTTTAGTGACCGCCTAATTTCACGTTTTGGACCTGTGAATTGGCCTCCAAGATCTTGTGATTTAACACCGCTAGACTATTTTCTGTGGGGCTATGTAAAATAATTGGTCCATGCGGATAAGCCACAAACGCTTGACCATTTGGAAGACAACATTCGCCGTGTTATTGCCGATATACGGCCACAAATGTTGGAAAAAGTCATCGAAAATTGGACGTCCAGATTGGACTACATTCGAGCTAGCCGTGGCAGTCATATGCCAGAAATCATATTTAAAATGTAATGCCACAAAATTATCTTTCGAATAAAAAAAAATTCATGTCAATCGAATAATACATCGTTGTTTTATTGCAATTTAACGTTCTATACCTCTAAAAAAACACCTTTTATTATTGATTCAATGCATTGTTATTGCATAGAGGGGGGCGAAATGAAAAGTATTATTGAATATTGGGTCGCAAATATTGAAAGTTTGGAAGCACGTAATGTAAATAACGTAAAATATAAAAATATTGGTGATCTAAATAACAGATAAGAGATACTGTTAATATTTTGGATAACAATGGTTTCATTCATTAATAATGTTAAACGTAAAAGATAATAAAGAATTTATTTTGTGAAATTTGAAATTATATAGGAAATTCCAATGTTTAGGTCAATAAATATTGTAACACAGCTATACACGTATATTCACATAGCCAGTGTACAATGTTCCTGCTATAACGCATTCAAAGATATATGGAAAATTCCAATATATATATATACGAAGGCTCAATGTACTGATGATAGACGCCATTTAGCTAGCAAACATGATCTTAAATTATGTTATTGGCATATTTTGCTGTAGGACCTTTTTTCATGTAGTAATATATCCTTACAAAAGACGAGGATATTGACTGGAAAATATAATATTCGACATCTTCTCGCTTTATTATTAACAATGTAGCTGTCGATTTTTAAATCGATAAATTCATCATATTAAAGATGGGAAATGAAATTAAGCAAATATCAGTTAAATATCAGAACATTTAATTGCTGTTTTAAGATATAATTCCACTAAGATTATAATTCTAATTTCAAAAAGGGAAAAATTAAATGAATAGTTTTGAAGGGTGAAAAAATGCCAGTAAATGATATATTTTAAAAAGCATTACTTTAAATAAAAACTGTGAATGGAAAGTTGTGTTGAATATTTAAAGTAATAAATTGTTTTTTACCAATGCATCTTCGTCTAACTGGTTGTATTTAATGTTGTACAATATACAACTGATAAATTTGTATGAGGCATTTGTTAAATAAATATAGATGAGTTAGAAGATGATATTAATGATAAACATTTTTCTTCCCAACAAAACATACTTCTATTTTATTTTCTATCCCTTAACTATCTTAATTGAGTGGCATTATTTAGTACAATTGTATATTTGGAGAGGAGTTGCCAACTCAGGTATCGTTTTCGTCACTTGATCGAAGTTTATCGCCAATAGCCATAGTGTATCTTTAAGTTCTATGTAAATATATATATATAGACACTCACTTACTCTTTATCAAATGGCAAATACATTAGTTAGAACAGGTGTGGCCAACCCGTGGAATGCGTGACACAGTGTGACACCGTGGAGTTGTAAACATGGCACACGAAGACCAACTGATAAATTTTAAAATTTTAGAAAAGATAATAAATAACAATTTGTTGCAATTTAATTGAAGTGGAGTTGTCTCAGACAAAGTAATCTCGAAATTTGGATCAAAATATGTCTGTGTGTGTGTGTGTGAATAAGTGTTTTCTGGTATGAACATAATAACATAAATATCTCTCAAAACTAGCTGATGTGCACCTAAAATAATACAATTTTTAACACCTAAAATAGCTCATCCTAAAAAAAAAGTAAAAAAAATAGAAATTCAAAAGCCACATTATATATATAAGTAAATACTGCGCGTTTGATAATTATTTTGAATTAAAAGATTCAAGTTACTCATTTTTATTTTATACCTAACCTAATTTATTGAACTTGTAAAGAGTTTAACAGTAAAGCATAAATTTATTTTTTCGTCTTATTTATAATGTTTTTAAATTTCGATTGCGTAGACCTGCATTAAAACATGCGCTGTTTCCGTAAAATACCATAATAAGCTTATAAGTAACATTTTTACATGTTTGTTTGTTAAAAAAAAGTCGGAAGTGGCACGTATTATTATTATTTTTTATCAATCTTCCGAAAAAGGTTGGCCACCCCTGAGTTAAGAAGACACAGTACGATTCAATTGCCAAAAATCGGTCAAAAAAATCATATTTAATTTTTTTAGCCTAAATTGTTCTTTATATAATTTTCTATAACTTCATAAAATTTGAAAGCTTTAAACTCTTAAAAAACACAGAGTTATGATAGCTTTGTGTTCGTTTTTATTCACATCCCTATGCCGAATCAAAACTTTAAACTTGCTTATTTCAGAAAGATAAAATAACTATATAGTTTGTCTTTATTTAAAATGCTAAGGCTTTTTTTCTATGGTACCTATATAAATATATATATATAATGCTTTGATTTTTTATTTTTTTTCATGTATTGCTAAAAGTACATGTAACAAAAGTTGGTATGCATTTTTGAATCAAAGCAATACTTATTCGTTTAAAAATAATTGAACTCAGAATTTATACTTTTTTTTTTTTTAAGGAATTTTCAATAAGCATTCAGAAAACGAAGTATTGTACAAATACCAATCATGTTATCACAAAAACCATACCAACTTTTGTTATACATAGTTTGACGTACTTATAAATCAAATTTCATGCGTGTGCGTAAATTTTTGTAGGAGTAGCATTTTAAAATCACTTCAAAAATTTCCTTAAAAATTTAAATGGCTAGCGTTTTATGAAATTTTGAGCATACGATCTGTTTTACATAGCATACACACATAGGAGGGACCGAAAAATTTTTAAAAATCCCTAAATTAAAAATTTTGTCGTGAATCATACCATACCCCCTTAAAACAAGATAACAAAGTCAGAGTATTATATTATTGTTGGTACACTTTTTAGCCATAAAAAAAGGTTTGAACTTTGTGTCCTATATCTTAACATCCTTAATTAAATGTAATATACTTGTATTAGGATAAGAATATGCCTTTCATAAGGATTAGAAATCCTACTCTAACGTATCCAATCTTCGTTAGATTCCACAAACCGAAAGTAAGACGCTCGGTATTACTTATATATAAAATGGTGCGCGTGAAAACAAAAAGGGTCCACGAAAATCTAATTCCACCAAACAAGGGGCTCAGGTAAGTAGGTTATTTTCTATAAAGCCCCGTTAATGGGGGGAAAGAGAAAAGGAGGAAGCGGACTATCGGAAAAGAAAATCAGCGATGAAATTGCAATTGTAGGCAGAGACTGAGTCGAGTCAGCTCACTTCATTAGCCGGGGCCGACTCTGTTTGTTGGCGAAAGAGAAAGAAAATAAACACATTTCCCCCTGTGCTGCTGATCGAATTTGGAACTGCAGCCCCTCACCTTCCCTTCTTCTGCAAAGGGACACAAAAGGTAACAACTCGTGACAGCTTTCTGTTGTCGATGATGAATCGTGTCGGGAATTCGTTTACGAATTCAAGCTGTGAGGAGCTCTCGACACGAATTTAAACGGTCGTCATCGCCAATGGATGGGATCCATCGGTTTTCGATCTAATTGACAAGGTGAAGAGAGAGAGAAAGACAATAATAAGACTAATTAATGAACAGGAGTTACTCTCCTTTTCTGAGACGGATTATGCTTGCCATGTTCTTGTAGGTTCTGATTTATGTACAATGCAATTGAGTACTATGAAGTAAAAATAAAAGTATGAGTTCCCCCCTCCCATTTTTTTATAACAAGTAATATAAAAAAAAATTTAAGTCAATTCCTTCTTAGGTCAACAAAGAAAAACTAATTTTAATAACTTTTTATTAACCCTTTATCGACCGACCGTACGTATAAGTACCACTCACTTTAAAATTACATAGAATAACCATTTGTACGAATATTCTGACTTTATTTAGCAGAAATATTCATTAAAATTTAATCTTCCAAAATATATGGCAGTACTGGTTCTATGATGAGTATTTTAGCGAGAAAGTCGAACAGTTTAGGAGAAATTATGTTTTCAGCTGATGGCGTTTTCAGCGGATTGCGAGACTTATCATTTTTGTCCAGAAAAAATAGTTAATGTCAAAATTTAAGTGTCTTATTTTTTTTCTATGTAAATTAAGACCTTAGGAAACGATTTGACTATTTATTTTAAGTGAACAGTGTATATAATTAATTTTACAGTTGAATATCTTTAATTAATTAATTAGCTCTAACTAATTAAATTTCCCAAAGTTGAGTATTTTGTTTATGTATATCCCTTAATTTGAAAGTAGTGATTCAAAAACAAAAAATATTCCATGAAAAGAGCTGCAGTAAATCATAATGCGGTCGATAAAGGGTTAAATAGTTACAAGTAATATAAATATGTATATTCAAATGACAGAATCGCAATATTAAGTGGTAAAATAGAAAGTAAATTTCCTTACAAGTTTCCATTTTCATTTCTGTGTAGGGTTCTGGACTATTATTTTTGTTTGTTGCTATTTATTCATTAATTAAATCTAATTATTCAAATATAAAATAGCATAGTAAAAAGAAATTACATTCTTAAAAATTAGGCCATCCCAGGTAGGGTTTGAACCCACCACCTTTGGATTAGATTCCCAACAGGGACACAACGAGCATCTTTCATTTTAATATATGATGTTGGACTATTACTTTTGCTTGTTTCTATTTATTCATTAATTACATTTAAATACTAAATCAATATTTGAAAAAGCTATATTAATAACAAGTGCCATCCACTAGAAGTTTGAAAAAAATGTATTTGAACTTGAGTGGATGAATAAAAAATATTTTATTTTCGATTGAAAATTTGAACAAGGTTTATATATATATATACATGATATATATATATATACATATATATATATATATATATATATATATATATATATGTCATGATTTTTTAGACAGAATCAGATTAAAGTTTAAAAAAGGAGATCTTTATTCAATCGTTTGTACATCTGTTCTGCCTCTAAGGGCAGGGAGGAAAAAATACGCCATGGTGGTGGTTTCAAGTGGATAACACTTGAAAAACATATGGTAAGTATCGCTGCTTTGAAGAGGGGCTTGCAAGTTAATGCTGACATATGCTGACTATTAAATCTAACGATCTGGAATTAGACATGTTTATTGGCTAGGCCATATGTTCGGAAGAAATAAATGGGTGATTAGTTTGATACTTGAAGATGGGAGCTGAGACAGATGAGTCAAGTGCTAGATAGGGAATTTAATTTTTAATCTAATTTAATTATCCTTACATATATATATATATATATACCTGCAATCCTGGTTCCTAAGGCCAGGAGTTTTTTATTGTACTACTGTGCATATTTCTTCCTATTTTGTATAGTTATCTTAGGTTCTATAGCTATCTGTATATTTATATATTTTGGATTATATATATATATATATATATATATATATATATATATATATATATATATATATATATATATATAATGTGAACTAATAGTAGGAATTGAGAAATAAAAGTATGCGATTTTTTTTTAATAAAAAAACACCCCATTGTTGGAATATGCATTCTCGATCAATAAGGATGCAATCATAACCTAATTGATGTAATGTGTGTGATGAATGTGATAGTAAAATAAAACAAAAAACTTCTAATTATTTTTTTAAAATACATTTCTTTAAGGTATCCGAACACGTTCGGAGTAACTTTTTAAAAAAATAGCATACTAAAACATTATAAATACTTTTTTTTAGGAATAAACACCTGTAAATAATAACATTTAACTCACAATTTTTTTAAAAAAAATTATCTAACTTGTACAAAAATCACAATTATAAGATAAATTTTAGATATGCGCTTTTTAACTTCAAGGTGGGGCTGCGGTAGTCCAGCAGTCAAGGTATCGGATCATGGCAGACATGTCATGAGTTCGAGCCCAGTACCACTAAAGACCCACCTTGTAGGGAAGCGATGCACGTTAAATCTGTCGAGAGCTGAAACTTCCTCCCGTTGGTGTGGTGTGGTAGTTAAAAGAGGGGAGTACCAGTTCAGGTATCGTCCACGTCACTTGACAATGGTTCAAAATTATGTGGTCCGTCGCCTAAAAGGCCTCGTGTAACTGAACAGTACGACGTTAATATTTACTCACTCACTCACTTGAACTTCAAGTAATAAACTTATATCAGTAAAAGTATAACAAACAAATTAGAGGCATTTATAGAAAATGTATTAAAATTTTAATGTTTCTTTAAAATTTAAAAGTTTTAGTGCTGACCGAGTAAATATTAATAAGAAATATGACCATTATAACTTAAAACACATTCATACAATAAGAAATATTTTAGTGTGTATTCTCTAGAAAATAATATAAATATCAGGTTCATAAAAAGTTTTATAGACAGTTTAGTACGCATTTATAACATTTTGAGTTATCTGATTCACCACGCTAGATTTTGAACCGTTAAACGCCCCCTTCTGGTAGATTAATAACCCCTCCCCCCTTCCGATTTTTATAATTTTATAAAATTGATTGTAACTTGGCCTCTAGGTAGCGTAGAAAGAAAAAGTATATTTTGTAATACCAAAAGATAGCTCTATTCAGTATGTATTTTGTCCAAATTGACTCATTTTCTCGCGTTCGGATACCTTAAATAAATATTGAAAAGCAGTAAAAATTTGGTCTTGAAGGAAATACATAAGAATATAAAAATCCACTTCTTTAGCATCAATGGCGCAATGGAAATATTTCGCAATGTATTTACAGGGGGAGAGCTGTGAAAATTCTTCACAACAGTCTGGTTTATATATACTCCCCAGACACATACAAAACACTAGCAAATATTTTTCGAAACCAAAATATTTCCCAATTTCTGTACAGATGATAAAGATTTTTTATATGCATGTATGGGACTTTTTAAGATTTTCTTCTATAGTTCAAATTATTTGAAGAGGACGCGCGCGCGTTATCTGTATTCTACCTTGCAAAGAAAAGGAAAAAAACGTAAGGTGCTTATTTGGTGGGTCTTGACTCTTTAAAGACATACTTTTCTGGGTTTTTTTTATTAGTAAAGTAGAATATAGGAACGAATATTTCAAATATATTTTCGTATCCTGTCTCTGATATGATTCAAATATTGGAAAAATGGTAAAAAAAATTGGTATGAACATTTATTTTTTATATTTCTATATTTTAAGCATAAGATAAAGAAAAAAAATTTGAGCTTTATATATTATTTCTTACGTGTGACTGAAAGGGAAATGTTTTTATACGAACCTACAAATATATGGAATTTAGAAATTGCGGAATATGGTTTTGTTTCGAAGTGTGTATGTGTGTATACTTGGTCTCAGAAGCTGAATAGTAATGGTCCCGAAACCACGTCCAGTACTGTTTGTTTCTGTTGAATCGAGTGTTCGAATCATGGTGACACTAAAACCAGCCATGCTGAAAGGCAGGTACATGTTAAATCTGTCAAGGCTTAAAGTCAAAACGTTGGTGTGGTGTAAAAATTTAGATAGAGGAATCACTCAAATGTCATCCTTATCATTTAATTGTGGTTCGTATAATTACGAGGTCTTTCACCAATAACTTTTGTGTTATTTTTAAAAATGCTATGAGTTTATAACAAAAATAATTAATCAATCACAAAGGTTTCAAAGCACTTGCCTTATAAACACATTGTAAAATATTTTTGTTGCGCAATTAGCACTACAGAATTGGATTTGTATACTTATATTTGTATACTTCGGCACCATTGTATTCCTGACTAATTTTTTATCACTTTCATTTATTTAAATCACAGCAATAAACAGAAAATTGTATTTTATTTTACTATCAGATTTAGTATAAAGGAAGATGGATCAGGATTCTTACGTGATAATTTATTTCATAGAGGACTATTTTGTTCAAGAGAGATTAATGTGGCATTTTAGATTTATAAAATTTTCATGTTCCCTTCATAAATTCATGCAAAATAGTCATTACGTATGCATCTTAACTACTCATAAAGGCGTAATATTTAAATTCAAATGGTGGTGTTTTTGTACCATCCGCATATTTTCGAGTTTAAATATTTTACGGGAGAAAACACTTTTAATCATTTATTTAAAATATAAACAAAGTCCATTTTCTTACTTTAATCTTTACAAATTTTAAATACTTAAATAGAATCTTTCCCTTTCTGTAGCGTTTTAAAAAGGATAGATGCATGAGTTTAAATAATAAACTCATACATTTTTTATGAAATGTATTAGAATTTTATAATAATTCTCATTGCGACCTAATTTTCCGAGTGTTCTACATATTACTGGAATTTTACTCTGCGAAGTTGTAATTTTTTTAACAAGATGAATATGATTAGACAACCACAAAACCAGAGCTAGCATTCTTTTCCTCCGAACTTTAACACCACACCAACAGGAGGACTTTGAGCTTTGACGGATTTAACGCTCAACGGCGGGTTTTCTGTGGCACTAGATTTCGCAGCTGCGACTCGGCACCCCTCCCCCACCCCCCACACGAATTCAGGACCATGACTATTTCACTACCACCACTTAAAAAAGATGAAATATTTCATAATAAAATTTTAATATCATTTTTGGAAGGATAAATACCGATGTTTCCCATCTATGCTGTAATCATAAAAGCTATTGTATTATAGTTATCCCGATTCTGTTTTCTTTTAACTTTTATTTAAAGAATTTTAAATGATCCAGACTCTTATGAAGTTTTGTGCAGTATAATTTTATATTCAAATACACCCAACTCTGTTTTTCAATCCATACTATTAGTTCACACTCTCCTTATATATATATATATATATATATATATATATATATATATATATATATATATATATATATATATATATGTACGGATAATTAAATTACATTAAAAATTAAATTCCCTATCTAGCACTTAACTCATATTTTTCATTTCATCTTTAAGTATCAAACTAATCACCCATTTATTTCTTCCGAACATATGACCTAGCCAATAAACATGTCTAATTCCAGATCGTTAGATTTAATAGGCTTATATGTCAGCATTAACTTTCAAGTACAATCATAAAATCCACGATACTTACCCCATCGGTGTTTTAAGTGCTAACCCACTTAAAACACAACGTGGCGTGTTTTTTCCTTCCTGATCTTAGCGTCAGAAGAGATGTACTCATGCTAGAATAAAAAACTTTTTAAAAACTAATTCTGATTCTGACTCAAAACATGTCATATACACTGCTGGACAATTGCTAAGGACGGATAACACTATCATCCATAGCAACCACAAAATGAAAGGAAGCAAAATGTGGAAAATTAGAATAAGTGCGGGATATTAGTAAGAAGAAGTATGGATATGCAAATTTTTTTTCCACGTCTGTTCATCACGTAATAGCGTTCATAAGAGCTTTAAAGGTTTTGACGCGTGTGGACAGTTGTTGTTTCAAGTCAAAGTTTTACAGGAAAGATTTAATAGACGAATTTAAAATTTTTGGCATGTCTTCCCGACATCACATAGATGATTTTATGCATGGCCGAATTATTGGAAAGATCGAAGAAGGGCGAAAAATAACAGATGTTGCCAGGGAGTTCGACATCGCTCACAGCGTTGTTTCACGGCTGTGGAAGTCATTTAAAACTACTGGAATGTGTAGTAGACGGCACGGGGGAGGTCGTGTTAGAAGTACGACGCCTGCAGAAGACATATATATCGTCCTATCAGCAAAAGGAACAGTCGCACCACAGCTCAGCAGGTGGCAAATCAGTTTCTTGCTGCCTCAGGAAAGCAGATCTCCCGAAAAACTGTTGCCTGAAGTTTGAGGGGAGGAGGACTATACGCACGCAGACCTGTTGTGTGTGTCCCATTGACCAGACAGCACCGTACTGCCCGTTTGCAATGGTGTCGTGAGCATCACAATTGGACTGAACAGGACTGGGCATGCGTACTATTCTCAGATGAGAGTAGGTTCAGTCTGTCATCGGATTGTAGACGCCAACTGATCTGGCGTGAGAGTGGTACTGCTTATCATCCAGAAAATATCCAGGAAAAGGACCGATATCCGACATGCAGTATCATGGTGTGGGTCGGCATCATGATCAATAACCGCACGCGCCTACATGTGGTTGCGAATGAGACTATGACGGGCCAACGATACGTTGATGAAGTTCTACTTCCTCATGTTCGTCTTTTCCGTGGTGCTGTCGGTGATAAATTTGTTTTTATATACGACAACGCAACATGTCATCGAACACTCGCTGTTCAGGATTGTCTAGACAGCGAGGGTATTCAACGTCTCGTATGGTCAGCGCGTTCTCCAGATCTAAACCCCATTGAAAATGTGTGGGATGCTTTGGGGAGGCAAGTTGCTGGTCGAAACTATCCTCCGACAAAGAACACCCTCATCTGTGCACTCACAGAGGAATGGGATAAATTGCCTCAACAGCTTGCTGGATAATGTTGTGCAAAGTATGGTACGACGTGTGGAATGTTGCATCACACTCCACGGTGGACATATCCCGCACTGGTACCTTTCTTTAAGGTGCCTGCTGACTTTTAGATGCATTGTTCCATTTCTCCGTACGCAGATCAAATGAACATTTTTCTTTCTTTCAGATGTTTCACAGCTTTTGCACTTTCCAGAACAATAAATATTCTTTATTCTAATGTCTGAACAGTGTGGCAAGTATATTTTATCCTACTAGGCCTCATGTCTCGCTTAATGTTATGCTACATAGCAATTTGTGATCCGTCCTTAGCAATTGTCCAGCAGTGTATTAGACCTATGTAGGAATTGACTTAATTTTTTTTTCATATTACTTGTTACACGGTTGATATGTTCCATAGAAAACCGTACAAAAAATTGAGCAAAAAATACATGCGACATATATGGTAAATTTGGAGATATGTTCCACAACTTTAAAAAATCGTGTAAGATGAAAAAACTCTAAAATATTGAAAAAACCGTGCGAAAAAAGTGAAAAATAAAATGCATGTTACAGATTTACAAAACAAAAACAATTCATTTGTATTACGAAAAAATTTTTTAAATTAGCGTACAGTGTGAAAATTAATTCTTTACGTCAGTATTTCTCAAAGTTTCAGTACCTGCGACCCAATATTTAATCTTAATTTTCATCGCCCCCCCCTTCATACAATAACAATGCATTAAATTTGATAATACGATACGCTGACGCTAAAGCTACAACACGATTTTTACTTCTTAAGTGCCGCCGGCGTATATAAACGTCTCGCTTAGCCAATGCGTCAATTGCTCCAGACGTATATATACATATTTTGATATACGATCTTCTCTGTCACTGCTATCCATAAAATTATGCCCAAGGCCTTGGAAATACAATAAAAAAATTGACAGTGTTTGCGAAGAATTTACTTATTTCAGAGGATTTTCTTGTTTATTCCTCATCCCTCCCCGCCAATACGGAAGCGTGCAAAACGGTGGCATTGGAGAACGAATCGCATACATTTTGATCGACAGTTAAGAGATTAATTATAAATCGTAAAAATTATCCAGATAGGTTTTAATGTTTGCTTATAATTTTACGTGTATATATGACAAGCCCATGGTGTCCCTGCTAATCATCAAATTTGTTCTTAGCTTAGTATTGATAAATTAATTAAACATTTATAAGTGTATTATATCAGCTTAAATGTTTTTTTATTTGTTTACTTTCAATAAATTAATAATTTTTTGAATAATCTTTTGTTTTCGATTTTCCAATATACTCGCGCCCATCTCCTAGAGTTATCACGCCCACCCCTACAGTTTTAGAAGCGCTGCTATATAAGTACACAACAGATAAAAATTCAAATTGAAATTAGGAATAAAAGTATTAACTATCAATGGTTCTTCGCTACTTGATAACAAGCGTGCACTTTTATTACGAAGTGGATCCAAAATGCTATCGTCAGTAGATGTGCCAGATATGTCAAGCAAAACTGTCGACTTTGATTCAAACGAAAAATTCCATTCGAGAATTAAAGGCTTTTGTTGGTGTTTTTGTTGTTGTTGTTACAAAGTCTGTTATTTTAGCACGTTTTTTTTTTTTTTTTACCTTTCTCAAGTTGCCTATATAATTATTGATATCCTACTACACAAAACTTATAATTACACTAAATTTTAATGCTTGCTCTCAGTCAGGATAATTAAGTAAGAAACTGTTTATTCATACTTCTAGCAAATTTCAAGCCCTCGAGAGTGTAAATCAGCTGTTAATTGCTGCACTTCACCTTTAACTTCGTCATTACTGACTTTTTAATTATCATAAACTGTCATAAATTCAATCAAATCGTCTTCATCCAAAGGATATGAGTCCCCGATTTTTTTTAAGGGGAGAGGCATTCATGCTAGAGTTAAAAAATTGTGTTAAAAAAATCATTATATGTGTGTACCCTGTTATTTTAAAATTGCGTACTAAAAGACTGCGTAAAAAACTAGTTGGGTGTATCTCTAAGACATATAATCAATGGACTCTTACAATTTATTAATATTATTCTTCCATTCCCCCCCCCACGTTCATCCTTTTTAGTGACCGCGATAGCCTAGTGGTTATAGTCACTAACTTGCGGCCGGCGTGTCATAAGTTCTACTTCTAGTGCTAAGTCTAGCCGTGTAGAGGGCCGGATGCACGTTTAATCTGTTGGGGTTTAAAGTCATCCCGTTAGCAAGGCATAGTAATTTTGAAAAAGGGTGGGGGTTCAGCTCAGATGTATTCTCCTTGTCCCTTAACCATGGTTAAAAATTACGAAGTCCATCCCCAATAACTTTCGTGTTGCTTTAGAGCCCAACGTTAATTAAAAATCAAATTTCTCATCTGAATGTTTCTAGGCAAAATATAACTGAACGTACGCCAATAACCATTATACTTCATGATTGTCTTTGATGGAGTTTACTGAAACCCATTGCATCAAGGTTATAATTCCCATTATATGTATCGGGGCTCAAGGTCTATTCATTGCTGTCGTTTCCAAAAATATAAATGAATAAACCTACGTATTGTAGATTAAGGAATTATTCGTGGAAGACATAACTAGTTCTGAAACGATGCAGATTTATTCTATTCACACGCAAGTATAATCCTGTGGATCTCAAATAGTTCGATTAATCATCTATCGCATTTAATTTAGCCACGAAAGGTATGGAGAATTACATTTCATGCTAGCGAAATTCTTCAAAAGCTCACGAAAGTTTCCAGCGTGACTCCCGTTACTATCTTCCGAAATATCTATAACATTTACACGATCAACAAATAATTCTATTAAATTCTACCATAGTCCAAACCCATTCGTCGAGTACGTTAAAGCAAAAGTCGTCGCACTATCCAGAATGTCTAATAACGGCTCAGAACTTACGAAAATCGTGTTCCGATCTCAGAAACGGAATAGTAACAATCCACACACAATCGTATCAAAAGAGCGCCGAATTGTACATCCGAATCTCCAAATTAATCCGCTTCAAAAAACCCCGCTTTCCAACTCACTTAGTAATATCTGGATGAATGGCAATGCCAAAACATCCTTTAAACCACAGCCTTTGAGCCTTACCAGCTTCCTTTAATTTTCTCTACTCTTCAAAGTAGGGGAAGGGAGGTGTATATCATCCCCATCCTATTAACGTAAAGTGCGGAGGAAAACATTTTCTTGGAGCCTTAAAGGATCATAGATCTAAGATACACGCGCCCGAGAGGGTGATCAAAACTTCGTTTATCGGACTTTGAGCGAGACCTATAGATCGGGTATATGCCGCCTTAGAGTCAGTCGCTGATGGCGAGACCCTGACGGAGAGGTTGCGGATCATTACCCTTTTGATTTGTTCACTGCAAACACGTCGGGAGAGTGAAGCGGTAATGAAGTTTGGGCCAGATTTTATCTGTGTTTTGATCGGCAGGGGTTGAAATATGGTATGTTGTTCAGAAAACGACTTATCGGTGTTACGTGCCGAAGATGGAGTGGTTGTAGAGGTACCTCTTGCAGTACGGTTTGTTCTGAGTTTCCAGTTTCTTTTTGTGTGTGGTTCGGAAGTAGAATCACTCGTTCTTGAGTAGTGGCAAGGGTAGGTGAGGGGGTGGTTATCAAGTCTACGCGTTGTCGGGTCATTTCCTGACAGGTACTAGGATGTAAATGTCTTCTTGTACTAATGTCCGTATATATATATATATAATAGGGATTACAAAGAATATGGGCATACTGCCAGAAAAGCAAAATCATATCCATAGAAAGAAAGTAATATTTTCATAAATAGAAAAAGTTTTTGTATAACTGAAGACCCTTCTAAAAGAACAAATCCAGGAGCTGCAATTTTTTCCATTATATATTTTTTCAGTAGAATCTGCTACCACATGTTCATATGAACAGTTAAGTAATAACTAATGTCAGATTGTTATTGTTATATTTTTAGTATAGGAAGGTATGGACTTTATATATATATGCAACGTTTTCCCTCACACAGCTGTAAATCGGCTTCTTTTTGTGGATATGATCACCATGTTCAATGAACATAAATCAATGACCACAGTCTTGTCTCGGGCATTTCCCTGGCAACCTTTGACTCTACGGGGAACCTACTCTGCCCACGAGACGGATGTAACTAGAAGAAAGAGAGGCCAACCACTATCATCCCGAGGACCCTAGAGACGGCAGAGAGAGGATACAGTTTGAAAACTTCACTGGGAACGGATGCAACCTCCTCCCTCACAAACAACATAATTTGAACTTTAATGATCCAAAAAAAATTTTTAAATCTTCAATGCATACACTGTAATTAATAGCTGTGATGTAAATAAACTAAATATTTAAATTACTAAATAACACGCTACCTTTATCTCATACATCACAATATATAAATATTTCTCTCTCTCTATATATACATAGGGTAGAGATTTCTTCTCTATTATGAAAGTAAATTTAAAATAAAATTATGATAAATCGAACAATAAAAACAGATTAAAATATTTATAGTTTCAGTCTCAGAACCGAGACGTTAAATTATTTCTGAATATCATTTTCTTAAAGTAAAAAGATCAGGTCACATATATAAAGTTCCCATATAAGCTGGAAAATTAATGAAAATTATACTTATTGAAAAGGCATCGCAAGGAAAAACATTACCAAGTATATTACAATAATAAATACATAAATAAGTGTTGATTAAAAATATTTAATTATCTGTAAAAGGGATTCACAATATAAAGAGAATAAGATATAATTCACATACCAGAAAAAAAGCTTATTCAAGGCTAATATTTAAGGGGATACTGTACTATTTAATTGATAAAATTTGGCAAAAAAAATCAAAATTTTTTTAGCCTAAATTGTTTTTATGTATTTTTTTCATCAATGCACAATATTTCAAAGATATAAGGTATAAAATCTCCGGAGTTATGATAACGTTCATATTCATTCACATCCCAATGGCAAATAAAAATTTTAAACTGATTTATCTGAGAAAGAAAAAATATATAACTCATTTATCTTCGTTTAAAATACTAACGCTTTTTTTCCATTATGCCAAATGCTTTGATACTTTTCTAACTATTATTAGTAATACATGTAACCAAAGTTGGTATGCATTTTTGAATCAAAGCAATACTTTTTCTTAAAAAAATAAATAAAATTTAAAATTTATAAATTTTTAAGAAATTTTCAATAAGCATTTATAAAAAATAGTATTCAACCAATAACAATCATATTATCACAAAACCCATATCAACTTTTATTAAACATAGCTCGATGTACTTGTAAACCAAATTTCATGTGTGTAAATCAATTATTGTACAAGGAAAAGCATTTTAAATTCAGGAATTTTTAAATTTTTCTTTAGAAAATTGAATGGTTAGCTTTTTGTGGGGTATTTTGAGACCAAAAACTTTTTTCCATAATACATATACAGAGGGAGAAACCAAAAAAACCCCCATTTAATCAAAGTTTTTTTTAACATAAATTAAACCGTGTCCCCTTAATTAGTGTGGCCACGGTAGCTGAAGGGTATAGGTATCCGATCGTGGCTTGCCAAGTCACGAGTTCGAGCCCAGTACCACTAAAGACCCGCCTTGTAGGGGAGCGATGCACGTTAAATCTGTCGAGAGCTGAAACGTCCTACCCGTTGGTGTGGTGGGGTGTGGTAGTTAGGAGAGGGAGGTGACAGCTCAGGTGTCGTCCACGTCACTTGACCATGGTTCAAAATTACGTGGTCCGTCTCCAAAAGCCCTCGTGTAGCTGAACAGTGCGATGTTAATATTTAATCAATCAATCAACCCCTTAATTAGTATAGAAATATTAAAAGTTTGTAATAAAAGTTACATGTTGAAGAATATTGATATGAGTTATTGGAATTTACTGAACGAATATTGATAAGCTTAAATTTAGAAAATAACGTCTATTATATTATGTTGCAAATTTTCCAAGAATTACTAACGATGATCATAAATTTGTTTGTAAATAAACTTTACTTTCGGTAAATTAATATATAAGGGAAATAATTCGAATTACTGAAACTGTAAGTATCAGATGACAAGCAGTTTAAGAGGGTCTCAAATTGTTTCGCTTTATATTATTAAATGAATTTAATAACGCGTAGGAAAGTTCTAAATTTGAAGAAACAGTAATGCATGCATTAAAAATTAAAAGAATGGAGAGAGAGAATCAACAATTGATTGGAATCTTAAAGGATTTTTCCGTAAATTTACACATAAATGCATAGTATGAAACTGTACGTAATGAAATGACAAATTGTTTCTTGGAAACATCGTTATTAATTACAAAGGGCTAATCATTTCAATTGTAATAAATCTCTTAAATATCTCTGTTTAAAATATATTTAGTGTGTTTGTAGTGAGTGAGTAAACATTAACATCGTACTGTTCAGCTACACGAGGGCTTTTGGTGACGGACTACGTAATTTTGAGCCATGGTCCAGTAACGTGGACGATACCTGAGCTGGCATCCCACTCTCCTAACTACCACACCACACCAACGGGAGGACGTTTCAGCTCTCGACAGATTTAACGTGCATTGCTGCCTTACAGGGAGGATCTTTAGTGGTACAAGGCTCGAACTCGTGGCAAGGCCAGCCACGATACCATACCTTGACCACTCGGTTACCGCGGCCACTAGAAAGTGTTAAAGGGAAGAGAATATGAATTTATTACAACTTCACAGATTTAAAAAAAACATAAACACATTCTTACATGTTGATAATTGACTCTTAAGTAAACAAAATTTAACTATAAAAACCATTTATTTTATTGCATATGATAAAGAAAATTAAATGAAAATAAATTGTTCAAAAGTGTGAAGTATCTTTTTACTTATTACTAATATTAAAGCATGTAAACATTGTAAAAATCTTCATTAAACTTCCTGACACTTTTTAGATATTTTTAAGCAGCATCAATCAAAAAAAAGCTTTAAAAATATTATTGCAAGAAAATATAACATTATTAACTATTAAATATTTTATATGACGGTTCGGATGAATCGATTGAATTTTCATTTATTAACATCGCAATTAGAACCAACAGGAAATCTATTGCCAATGAATCATCATTTTTAGCCACTGTTAAATTATTGTTCGGAATAAGTGACTAAATGAGATAGCTTAGAAATAAGATAGATTAAAATAGATGATTATTATTGTCGCACTGTAAAGGTACAAGAGGCCTATAGACAACGAACCTCGTAATTCTAAACCTCTGTCAAGCGATAAAGACGACATCCCTTTGAGCTGGCTCTCTCTAAACTTCCGCACCACCCTATCACGAGAGCTTTATGGCTCGAGGGATTTAATGGGCTTCAACTCCTTTACACGGAAGGTCTTCAGTGGCATAAGATTTCGAACACATCACTTGAGAATTCCGGTCACGAGTTCACGATTATGACCACTAGGCTACCGCGGTCGCAAAAACATCATTAAACAACATTACTTTCTCGACAGGATCAGAGAAAAATCAACCATTTTCAGAAAATGGAGAAATTTTCATAATCAATGTTCCAGGGAGAATTAATTAGAAATTTTAAACCCTAGTCAAAACAAAAAAAATTAAAAAATTTTACTTGTTGTAGATGCTCGTCTGATATTATGTTTCTTAAGGCCACCTATCCTTTTATTTTAGTGTACTAATGTAATGCGAAACCTCATGTACAATTTTGATGCAATCAAATTTTAATTCATTCGACAGTCAGGAAAACAGTGAAAAAAATGGTGTGCTGTGTTTGAAACTTCGAACGTAATCCTAGTTCAAAACAGATATCCCCCGATTTAGAATCCAGAATCGAGGAAAATCTTATTGATAAAACTCCCTGTTTCCGGAATGAACAGGAAAATTATTTGATGCAAAGCAATTACCATTTCGAATTAAAGCAGCACGTGCGAATTTTTCAGGAAAAACATTTGCTACAACAAATAATTCAGAGTGTGACAACACGCAGAGCTATTGTAAGGAGAAATAATGGGTAATCTATCGTTTGAAAGGGATTCATGGAAAATTTAAAAAGAAAATCGAGAATTTAATCGTCATTGTCAGTCTTATGGTAAACATTCAAATTTCTTCACCCGCGAAATTAAACTCTTTTCAAAGGAAGATTTGAATAGACCCAGTTATCAATTGTTGTAGCTCTAAGTGTAGTATTTTGAAATGAAATAAAAAGTTCTATGCAAATTTTTCCATGAACAGCTTTAGCCATTAAAGGGACATGTTCTTAAATATATATATTCATGTTTTTAAACATTGAAAGGGTTTACATAAAGTTTTAAAAAGGGAATTCAAATTTTAGTAAAATTTAAAACAATATATTTCGTACTTCAAACTACAGAATTGATTTTTCTTGCTCTGAATACACAAAGCAAAGCATTGCAATTATATTTCCATTGTAATGTTACTACTTTCGAAAATTCACCCAATAATTTTCGCCAAGTCTTATGCAAAAATTTCAAGAGAGTGGAAGAATCAGTTTAACCAAAAAGTTAGCCAAACAATTAAGAAATTCTAGAGATAAACATGGCATCATCATAACTATTATTAAAAACGTATTACAATTTGATTCAATTTCAGTTTTTTCTTGAATTCGTGATTTTGCATAAATTGTTATACTGCATTTTTAAGTCCTCATTTTTGATAAGAGCAGGTAAATACGAATTGGTAAATACGAGTACTGCTAATTTTAATGAATTTCTTTTCATTTAAAATCTTGTAAACACTTATCATTTTTAGAAATATTTGAGAAGCAAAAAATACTAGACGTGTGTAGAATTAAATATTGTTATAACAACTGATATTTTTCTTGTCCCCGAAAAGATTTTATGATACACACAAGATGGGCAAGATATACGTCTGTCGTCTGTATATGTCGCCTTGAGCACCATACAAGTGACAGTACGATTTAGCTCGGTGAAATTCACAAAGGGACGATAGAACATTACACGATCTATCTCCATCTCCATAATTTAGGCATGGAACTGACGAGAAGGGAAATTTTCTCCAGTTCCCTGCACTCGTGATTCAACCCACAAGACTTTCGGACCCACTGATTTAATGAGCACGTACTCCGTGTATACTCGGAGGGTATTTGGCGGTACAGGTACCGAACCCAGGCCTTCCAGTCCGGAGTTCGGTGCTCTAACTACTAGGCTATTCACCGCCCAATATTATGTTCTGAACATAATATATTTTAAAGCAGGAGAAAAATAGTAAAAAAAAAATTTAACGTGATAATAAGTGACTATTTATTTATTAATGTGTTATGTAAGATCAAATAAAAATAAGTTTCATATTTTTTAAAAAATTGGTAAAAAGGAGCTGAAAATGTATATTGAACAAAAGTGTTATGTCCTATATTGATTTAGAAGATAACTATTGGAACTATATATATATATATATAACGTAAAGAATTCTACCAATAGAATTTTTCGTCAACATCCAAAAGTGCAAAATGTTAGGTAGTGTTCTAAAATTGTATGAATTATTCTTTTTTAAAAAACGCTTGTATCAAACACGTGAACAATTTTTAGCTCACTAAAGGATTTTGCTTGTACATTTTGTGAAATAAATCGTATTACATCTGGACTTTCGTTTAATAATACCGAGCTTTGTATATCTTGCAAAATTCATTGACATTAGTATAATAATATAGTTTTTTTACACGTGGGCAATATTTAAAAATTGTGCAAAAATTTGAAAAGAGTGAAATATTAGTTTTTTCAATACCGGATGCTAGAAAGGGTCTTTTTTGTTATATGCTATGTATAACGCTTCAAATGAGGCTTGGAAGCTGTTTAGGAGACACTTTTTTGTTCATTTATGAAGATAGCTTTCAACAACCTCTTCTGAATGCAAACCAATGCCAACTGTGTCTCATTTTGAATTGAATAGTATATTTGCTTCAGTAACTGCTAAATCGTCATCTTTCAGCTTTGGTTTTGAATGGAGAATAATGCGTGGGAAAATACGACTTAGGACTATGAAATAAAATAAGATGTAATTGGGGTTTGAAGGTTGGATGACCTTTTTTGAGATATTAGCTGTTCTACGTCCGGTGGAAAATAAATATTAACAAGGTTGAAGAACTTTGTTTGAGCTATAATTCAATTATTTTTACATACACAAGGGAGGATACAAAAGAAACGAAGCTGGTCCAATGAATTATTGTACTTACAGAACCAGTTTTTTTGTGACATTATCACCTTCAAAGTAATCCCCTTCAGCATTCACACACTTTTGAATTCGCTGCTGCCATTGCTGGTAACAATTCTGGAACGAGGTTTCTTGAAGGTCCTTCTGGAGATTCTCCGTTTTTGCCTGAACTTCTTCAACTGAAGTAAAATCGGTTTCCTTTAATCAAGACATAACTGTAGGAAATTAAGAAAAAGTTGCATGGAGCCAAATCAGATGAATAAGGAGAATGCACAATAATGTTTTTGCTGGTCAGGAACTCCTTGAGACAGATAGGGGAGTGTGAGTAGATGCATTGTCCTGGTGTAACAGCTATCCATCACTCAACAACACAGTGTGGCCTTTTTTTCCCCCTAATTGTTTCACGAAGTCTTTTTAGTACTTCAATGCAGTAGTATTGATTAGCAGTCTGAACTTAATCATTAAACTTGATAACTTAATCATTAAACTTCCATTAATGTTGAAGAGGACAATTAACATTACTTTGAATTTTGATTCTGAGATGCGTGCTTTTTGGGGTCTTGGGGATCCTGGAGACTTCCATTACATCGACTTGCGCTTTCTTTCTGGTTCATAGGTAAACCAAAAATAAATTGGTGTTCTTTCTGAAAAATTTACCATAAATTTTGCAACTGAGACAAATGTTCTGTACACAAATGAAGTGATAAGTCATGTTTTGAATAAAACTATTCATTTAAATTAATTTTAACTATAACAATTTTCTTCTAATACAAAACAAAACTTGTTGTAGAACAATGGAATGATCTTGGAATTATTTTTCTTAGAAAATATATTTCAAAGCAATTTTAATCTCAGCAGAAAACGAGAGTGGATCTCATCATTTTTATTCTTTCCAACCCAAATCTCTATCCGTAGATGCGAACATTTCCAATTCGTGCTTTCCTAAAAACGTGAAAATTGCATACTTACGCTTTTAACACACTCTCGTACGATGCCGGAGATTGCAATATAATAGTTGTTTCCGCGTATCCACGTGCTATAACCGCTTTCAAGATTCCCCAGAAGTTTATGTTTGATGTTTTAAGTGGAGATGAGATGAATCTGGGCTTCATCATTTTTATCCGATATATCCCAAAAGCGTTGTTTTACTTTTGCCCCTTGAAAGCACCGTACGGTACCTCGAGTACTTTATGCAGGGAGAGCTACTTGATCCCACAGGCTACTAGATGAGAAAAGAGGGGAGAAGCGACAGAGAGGGGTGGAAAAGGGAAGCGAGTTCTGGGCGAAAGTAGAAATGATGAGAAACAGCCATATGTGTTGCGGTGGAAAACGTTTTTGCTACATCGAAGATTCCAGCTTACCAAAGACGCAGGAGGGAGGGCGGAAAGGGGAAAATAAATATAAGGGCAAAAAGACGAAAAACGGAATCGGAAAAGAGTGTAAGAGAGAAAGGAAGAGAAAAAGAAACCAACGTGGACTCCACACGTCTGCTATTGGGCCCCTCACTCAGAGAAAATATATATTTAGGTATAAATGCGAGGGGGTGGAGGGAACACAGATGAAAGCAGCAATCCAAAAATAAAGAGGGGATACTAGTACAAAGATTGACCTGGGAGGAAAGAAGGAGAGAAAAAAATATCCCCATGATCAAATAAATAAACTGTTTTTCTGTATGAAAGCGACGAAGAAAATGATGCAAAAGCGTTTTCTTTACAGAAAAATCCCTATTTCGTGACTTGAAGAGCGTTTGTGAAGGGATGGAAGAAATATCGGTATTTCGTGTGTTGTACCATTTGAATCTGTTAAACTGCAACTTTCACTGTGTGACGGGTACTCGGAATATCCTTTCGGTTTTTAGTTGTTCCCGAGACGGAAAAGGTTTTTGATTTTTTTTAACCTAGGTTACGAACCTAGATGTTTTGCCAGCATTAAAGAGCATGAAGCTTCATCGTGAATTATTGCGTGTTAATGAATGGTCAGCATTCTGGAAAATAAATCAATCATTCGATTTCACTGCATAAAATATTGTATATTTTTAGTAACTTCCCCTCCCCACCCCGTTTATTTATGAAATTCTATATAATGATAGTTAAGATGTTTTAGACAAGAGTTATTTGAAAACATTATCTATATATATGTATTTGTGGTTCTTATAATGAGGGAAAATTGCAGAAAAAAGTATCTACTTGTTAACGGAGACGGTTAATTTTCAGAAGAAATATCTTTTAAAATAACTCTGCAAAAAATACATCATTTGTCTTGTTTTCTCTTATGGGATCACAAGTGGTTATTCATAGGAACTCTAAAGCAGAGCAACTTCTCAATGAATTGAAAAAAATGTATATTTTTCACATAATATAATGCGGTTACTTTCAAAAAGCGTGGTTAATACCCAACATCGATCCTAGGTTGTCGGCCGTCCGAGTGCAAAGACTTAAAGTACCACCACTGTAGAGAATTTTTCGTATTTTGACTAATACTTAAAGCTGACGTTATAAACTCATCAACCTGTATGATTAAAAAGTAAAATATTAATAAAAATTCAAGTAGATTAAAAAAATTACTCCTTTCTTCTATTTGGGTTTTCTAAATTGAAAAAGATTATTTATTATTAAATTAAAAACTTTAGATTTCCCCAAATGTATATTGAATTTAAACACTATTATGTTTCAGGTAATATTAACCATATTAGATATATTTGTAAAACAACTTCCACAAAAATAACTTGAGACTTATTTGTTAAGGGGAACTTCCAAATGAACTGAAAATGCAATAATACTGTAGCACAATGAAATTACATTTTTTTAGTAGAAAACTTTTGCCGAAAATTTAAATTTCTCACATAAATCCACCCAAAAATGTAAAAATGTCAAAATAATTTAGAAAAATTTAAAATTAAGAAAAATACACAAGACCGCGCGATCCTTGGATGTCGGCCGCCCGTGTGCAAAGGTATAATATGGTACTGTGGGGAATTGTTCATATTTTGATTAATACTTAAAGTTGACGCTATAAATTCATCTGCCTGTATAAGAGTAAAAAGTGAAAAATTAATAAAAATGCAAAATTGATGCAAAACTAACTTCTTTCCTCTATTTTGATTTTCCAAATTGTAAGGCTATTATTAAATTGAAAACTTTTAATTTCCCCAAATGTATATTGAACTAAGAGTTTTGCTACCAAATGAAAGATGTGTATAAAGAGTAGATATAATAAACTACGGTCTAACACACTGTGCACTTAACTTATCTGCTCTGTACTTCTTAAACTATGCTATGTTATCGGGAAAAATCGGGATTTACTTTGACTTTTCAATAGCTATTTAAAATTCGGCATAGTTATTCGACTTATTATAAGTTTTATTTTGAGAAATTCGTACAAAATTCTGCTTGATTGATAGAATTATAGGCCACATACGACCGCTCCTTGTTTTGGCCACCCCCGTGTGGTGCACGCACTGAACACCTGCTAGGATAGGCCTTGTTAATACCCCGTCACACAACAACTTGTGTCCCTTCCAAACCGCTCTCTTACCCTCTGTCCTATTTTGGTCAGAGACCTGGCACTGACTCTTAGGTTATCTACTGAAAACTCTCTTTAGGATGGGGGAAGGTTTGAAAGGAAAGTATGCTTATACAATTAGATCTTAAGACATGGGACAACTGGGCCCGGGTCTAGACTCAGTCATAGTAAGATAATAATTCGAATAATTTCAACGCCCAAATGGTTTTTTCCAGTTGTATTTTCTGAAAAACTGGGAATTTCGGACTATATATCAACTGATTACAAGTGATGACTGTTGTCCTACATGTAGGCCCACCACCATGCACCATCATTATTCCTTCAGTCAAAAGGCAACAGTCGGTTTGTGTGATTGTAAGTCATACACATTTTTTTTTGTTTCAGGTTACTATTTGTAGGAATATTTGGCAACGTATACTGTCTTTTTTTAAGTGTCATAACTGTTGCCTACATTTGTGTAGGGGCCCAGGACTTGCATTTTAGTTACTATACAAGGCTTGCATTTGTGTAGGGGCCCAGGGCTTACTTGAGCGTAGGAGCCCAGGGCTTAAAGAAGTCTTAAGACATCACTGTGCACATCTGTTTCTTATGATTTAACATGTCTAGTAAAGAGAAGGATGTATTCTATATTATACAAAACCTTACTGAAATAAATAATATTATATTTAAAAAACGGATTTCACACATTCAACCACATTAATTTGATTCCGAATGCACCATGGAAGGGGAGGGGGATGAAGTCCTTGAATTGTATATAGCATTTTAAAATACGAAAAATTGATAAAAATACTAAAACTCATAATTTGGGATTTTATTTTAAAACTATATCAAAACTTGCCAAGTACTATGATTATTTGATTTTTTTTTCTTTTAACAAAGCTTCATTTATTTTTGTTTCAGATACAAGTTTATCAGGTGCAGGATAGTAACAAGGAGTTGTTTACTGAATTCCAGACTGAAATTATTGTTACTTGTTTAAGATTAGTTCAGACTTGCTTGTGCATTTTTGTTTCAAATTCATTCAAGTACTTTTAGATTTTGGCAAAAGAAAATATCTGAGCAAATAACTGAATTCATCAAAACATATCAGAAACATTTAAGAAACATTCTAACAATTCCTGTACCAATTCATATGTGTTATATTTAACAATTTAATATGTTTATCAATACATATAGTGTAAAATAAAGTATAGAAGACTTTTGTTGTCACTACATTTGGTAACATTACCACTGGCAAAATATTTTTTTGATGTTGCAAAGATTTTTTTAAGAAGGCCAATTTTTCTCGTCTTGCAAAAGATCCTCCGGAAAAAAAAGGTTGAATGACGTGTGTTTATTGGTATAATGAACAGCAAAATTGTATTTTTAAAATATAACATTTTCACGACAAATCAGACCAATAGCTGATCCATGTTTATTATTCTCTACAAAAAAGTCAAGATCCCAGTCGTCTTGAAACAACAACATATATTATTTATATATTTTTCGCTTGGAAAACATGAGGCTTAATTAAAAATGAATTTGACCCGTAAAATGATCACTACTCCCCTGTTACTTGTTATCACTAACCGTTACAATTACAAAAAGAAAGAAAGTCATCTCACAATTTGTACTAGCACGACATCAATTGCACAATTAATATATTTGACTGCTTGATTGATAGAATTTCTCATTGAAATTTTAATGCATTGTTCTCAAATAATTGAATTTGTTAGTGCAACGTGCCACTGAGAAAAGTTCGATGGGCCACGTGCAACCCGCAGGTTGAATATCTCTGAGCTAAAGGGTAAGGATTAATCGGTACGTATCTGAAGCGAGATGTAACCTCTCAGACTTGACAATGAAAGTCCAACAAAGATCTTGTAACGAACAAGTGGCTACGCAACTATGATTCTGGCACTAACGTCCACTAACATCTAATCATCTCTATTATACGATCGATCTCACAGATTATTTATATGCTATTTAGTAGCGACGTTTATTTGCGGAGTTGAGTTGTTCTAGCTTAAAATGCCAATGCGCTCAGTTCGTGACGGTAACACGATAAAGACAAATATGTGTTCTCATTGAATTCAAAACAGACAGCAAACTAATTGTACTTGTTGTTTTGTTTGTAAAACTTGAGCAAAATTTTAGATTTTGTTAATTGGGTAAAAATGTTCAAATGTTATAAAAAATAAATTTCTTCAAAGGTTTTAAATTTTTTTTAGAAAAATTCTTATTTTATGGATGTACTTTTAAATAAAATACATTTTGTCTATCTATGTGCATTATTGTTGCTGATAAATTTGTATTTTTTAAGAGAAAATTTCTGAAAAGATCAAAAGTTGGCAACAACGAAGAACATGAATTTATTAGCGAGAAACGCATGATTGCTTTTATCGTGTGACTATGACGTCACATGAGTTTTTGAACTGGCTGGCTAAATACACGTGGTTATCATTATCGTGTGACAATGACGTCACATGAATTGAGCCCGTTTGGCTGATGGAAAGAAAACCCGAATTATATAAAAAGATGGGATTTCATTGAGAACCCATCGTTACATTGCATACACTTGAAATTTTTCTAATTTTTACGAATATTTTACAATAAACGGATACATCTTGTTATAAAATCACACAATTATTTTAAGAAATGGGCAATTTTTTGTCTTGTATTGTTCAAAATGTAGGTCGAACTCTTTGATATTAGGAAAGGCAGTCTTAATATATTTTCTAAAAAACGGAGTTCTCTGACTGTTTTGTTAGACTTTGGCTTGTCAAATGTTACATATTTTAAAGTCATTCGAAATAACAACTGAATTCCGTCATGCATACAAAAAAAGTCGAAAAAAATCATTTATAGAAATTTGTATGACAAAATAACACTCTGAGAAAGAAGAAAAATAACATTTCCTTCCAAGTTCTTCTCTTCTGTTTTCTTTTCCATTTATGGAATCTTTCCCCACTTCAAAAATAATTCAAAATCCCCCATACGCTCACATTACGACTTACATATCGAGTTCACTTGCACTCGATTGTAAAAGTGTTCCTTTTTCTTTTCTTTCTTTCTTTCTTTTTTTTGGTAGTATATAGATTTCTGCTTCAGAATCAGTTTCTCGCCAAGATCTGAATGTTTCATGTTGCCATCTCAAAAAATACAAAACTGTCGCAAACGTGCAAAAAAACTGTTGACTCTGAAACTCTTACTGAAAACTCTTACTCACTTAAAAACATTCTGATATCTAAGACGCATCAAATGTATTAAACATATAATTTTTAGTACTACTAAAACGTTTATGATGTATGCCCTTACTTTGTACAAATTAATATTATTTCAAATCTCTTTGGGACCCAGACCTTAAAAGTTTGGAACTAAAACAGTTATTTTATTAACTATACCGACTTATAAATCTCACCTCGTTAAGTAAAATAAATGTAAACTGCAGTTTGAGACAAACAGAATTCTTTAATTATCTAGAAGAAATTTATAGTTTTATGATGGGCTGCAAGTAAATAATTCAGGAAGCTAGAAATTAATCTAAATATAAATTATTACGTTCTAAATTAAATCCGAGCAACAGTTACAAACATGGGTTTCTTTTATGAAAGAAGCAAAATCGTTTATCAATTTTTTCTATTGCTTAAGTATAATTTAATACTAATGTATTTTAATATATGTTGCTGCTTTTAAATTATATAAACAGACAAATGTTTATCAATTTAATTAGAATATTAAAAGGTATATTAAATCTTGCTAGGTAAAAAAGGAAGATTTAAAAACAATTATTTACAAAGACTCTATGAAATGGCAATTTCGGGATTCTTCATTTTCTTAGAAAAACATATTATTTAACAGACTGTTTATCTTTTTTTATTAAATATTTAACGAAAGTTTAATCTTTTATATCTATCTTTTTTTAATCCTATTTATGAATCTCTTATCGATTTCAGGGAGAGTCTTTTTCCCTTAATGTAATTAAAAGTATTTGCAACTAGCTAGATTTTTAGTAAATAATTAGTAACAAATGAAAAAAAATTATTATAGCCATTTTATTATCCGCAAGTTAACTTATTTTTAATATCTTTAAATGCCTCATAATGAGCATTTAAGGGCTCATTATAGTTAATATTACTCAAAATTAATGTGGTAAATAGAGTAATACTACACAAAAGATAAAAAAAATCGAAAAATAATAAAGTAAAATAAATGCTAGCGAATTTGTTATTTACTGAAAAAAGAATCAAAGTAATGCTTGAAACCTTGAAATATAATATATGTTATATAATTATGAGAGGTAATGTAAATTTTATATATTTTTCATTCTAACTGTAAATATTTTCACTCTAATAAACGATATATTTGTAAATACATTAATTTAAACTATATTGATAGGGGAGAAATTTCTTTTTGTTTCTATTTCTTACGATTTTCTTTAATTTAAGTATTGCTGTTTAAAAAAAATGTTTTTGATAGTATTAAATTATAAATGTATATTTCATTCCCAGGAGCAAACATACCAATTATAATTACAAAAATCATGTTAACACTTAACTACTTCGTTCTTAAGATTATGTGCTAAAATTATAAATTTAAAATAGTTTAGTTTTACGAATTGATCCCTTAGGTTTTAGTAAAAGAATGTTTGGTTTTGAATAAATACTTCTATTTTAGATTTAAAGTGATAATTTTTAGAACAGAATTAAAAAAAAATACATGTATAACAGGTTGTTCACGAATACTTATAGTCTATACAGTTTCAAAAAACCAATATTTCGTGAAATTGAATATACAAAAAGCAAAATAAGATAAGCTTGTAAATTTTATTGCATAGAGTTGATTGTAAAACTGCTTCGAATACCAAGAAATGATATTTTCCTCTCAAAAATGCATTTCAATTCGTTTTTGAGTCCATTTCATAGATAATAATTTGAAAATGTCATGTTTTGAATTTAAGTGTATTTCTGCAAACAGAACTGAAATGTCCAAAAAATTTTGTTTTAAGAGGCGTATAAAAAGTTATGAGCATTTAAGTGATAAAAATAATTGTTTTTACTTCAGAATATGCTCTAATTCATATATTTAAGACGTAATTTAAATTAGATAAGTGTACACATGTAAGTAATCTATATAAAAATAAAATAAAGATTAATTTATCTCTGAATTGTCAAGACGTGTAAAAAAAATACGTAATTTATTTATCTTTTCAAAAATTTCCAGAGTTCACTATTGATGAATGTACTACTTTTAATAAACATATTATTTAGAAGAATGTTAAATCATTTCACATCAAAATGAAATGTCAAATGGAACAATAATAAAGTAGTAATAATAAGTAGGAACAATAATAAAGTAGTAATAATAAGAGTATGAACAATAACAAAAAGTAATACAATAAACACTGCAAGGTAGAACTGACATGTCAGTAATTACGATTTTACATCAATTCTTTTTTCACAAGTTACAGTGACAAAAATAATTACAAAATAGCAAACGATATTATTCAAACAAATACTAAAAAATATAATTTTATGCTTTTTTTAGAGAAAAATGTATAATTAATCTACCAAACGATTGTTTGAGAATGTGGTGATCAAATTTAAATTTGAAGGAATTAATTATATTTAAAGAAAATTTATTTTATAAGACTTGACTTTAAAAGACAGAACTTTAAGAATGATAAATTTTAAAGAAATAGTAATTGAAAATATAATAATATATCAAGTGAGAGCTGTGAAAAAGAAAGAAGAAGAAAGAAGAAAAAGTTTAAGAAAGTTTTGGAATCGCTACATAAAAAAATTATAAAGATTTTATAACTTAAACGAAAACAGTTGTCATGGACATGAAAATCAACCGCTATCTGACTTTGAGCATATGAAATGAAAATGAATTTTTATATTTTGCAAAATAGATTCATTTTATGCGAAAAATCGATTTGTTTTAATTAACTTTTCTAGCATAAATTTTATAATGAGAAAATTAACTTGTTTTATCAATTAAAATTCAAAACTATTCAGATACCATTTTTTTACGGTTTCTAATTTTAATATTCATATTCTTTAAATGTTTGAATTGCATTAAAACAGAATGAAAACTGACGATGGGAAGATGACATTAAAATATTTTACCTTACTTTTCTAAGAATTCAGAATAGAATTTTATATTTCGAAGATTATTTCTGTTTCTTAATACTATTTCTAGTATGTTATAACATTTAGCATAATGCTTTAGAATAATATTTAAATCACGGTCAATATTAAATTACATAGAAGTTTTTTAAAAAGAAAAAAATTCGTTGTCAGTAAGTGAGGTTGGTATTATTAATCATAAGGATATTTTAAACTCGGTAACCAACCACCCAAAAATACCTGCTTTAAAGTCAATAACTGGATATTAAAATTCCACGAGATCCAAGAATGTACACTGTAGTTTGACTGTACAACAATCATTCCACGTAATATTCCATGGGTTTGTTATTTAGTATAATCATCTAATTAGGATATTAAGAAATATTATCCTTTACCAGGGTGAAACCAAATACTTAGGCTTTTCGTGGCGTATAAGGAACCTAATGAAACCTTTAGGAAAGATTAATGAAAAGGAAAGGTAACATTTTCAAATTTATTAGGATAAGATAACGTATTCCAGAAATGATGAAACTGAAGAGTTTGGATAGTTATACACTTTTTTTTAATGAAATATGAATTTCTGAGACATGGAATTTTGCTAGACTCATTAACTTGAAAGCATTTTGAATTAATGGTCACGTGATATGAGTTAATGAAACATTCGTAAGCTTTCAGAAAGGGAAATGAATTTGAATCATAATTAAAATGAAGATTAAGTATTTCTAGTCATATTCATATTTTGAATTTTTATGTAAGTTTTTCAAAGTTATTAAGAAGCATCTATAAAAAAAGCGTTTTTAAAAATATTTCTTCTTGATGATACAGTGTTGCAAAATATTCTGAGATTCAAGCGTGATTAATGCTATTATTTGAATATTAAGCATAATTCTAAGAGAATTATTTGGCAGTTTGTTTTGGTTAATCTCATAATATATATTTTGTAGACTTTCTATTTTACAATCTGAAAGAGCAATATTGCATGTTCTTAATTAGCACAAAATCGTTTGAAAATCTCATTTTATATGTAACTGCCAAAAGATTTATCACAAATAAAAAAAATCGAAACATGTAATCTGTTCTATTCACTATTTTTAACATGTCGCCACAATCTGGATGTAAAATAACTATTGATAAAGAATATTAATATTAATACACAAATTAAAGGTTAAATTAAAATACTGAAAAGTAAACAAAACAATAATAAAATACGATAATATAATAAACAGAAATAGTAATATCTATAAAAAATATTGATAATGTTAAATAATCAAAATATATTTGTTGAGTTTAAGTTGATAATTAATTACGTGCTATAACTAGACCACGATCGTATAAATGATTTAATTTTTATGTAGAACATGACTGATTACAAAGAAAATTATTTCTTTCAAAAAAAATGATTTTTTTTACTTGTTCTGACTGAACAATTATTTTTCATTTAAATAATTATTAATATATTATGGAATGAAACACATGGCTTTAATTTTTTAAAAAATAAATTCTTTTACTTTAACATTGTATGAAATTTTTTACTGAAACTGTAGTAATGCCAAATAAATTTTGATTACTAAAGTTTTAAGGTTTTAATTCTATGTTTACAAAAGTCACGATGCTAGATTATCTCCTCAAAACATACAGGATTTCCACCAATACGACAATGATGAAACATAAGTCATGGATAAAACTTGATTACATGCAATAAAAGACTATTATATGAGGAAATTCCTACTTCCTTCAATGTCACTGACTTGGTGAACATCTAGGGGGAAAAAAGGGGCAAATCTCTCTAGGTTATAACCAAGATATACATGGTGATTGATCATTGTATTACATCCAAGAGATTCTGCTTATCCAAGAGATAAATATACGCTTCTTTTACTCCGTATTCAGATGTAATCATGTTCTTACAATTATCGAGCAGTTTCTTTTTTGCATCATCATGTTTATGCAACTTGTGAGGAATTCTTTTAACCAAAATATAGAGATAAAATATCTATTGATCCCCCTATCAAATGTTTATTTTTTTACATATTATGATTTGTGTAATGCATTTTTTCAATCCCTACACTATTAGCTCACACTCTATATATTTATTTATTTATCTTGGTGGAATTTTCAGTTGTTGATAAAATACATTTTAAAGCGCTCAATTGAGCTGCAGTTTTTATACATGATTATTTTGGATTAAAATATAATAATTTAATTATTATAAATCAAAATTAATTGATTAAAACTTATTATTTAAAGAATTACAAATTTAGCCATCATTGGCATCATTTTTAATGACTTAGCCACCATTTTGGTGACTTGAGAGGTTTTGAAAACTTGAAAAGTTTTTTTTCTCACGTTTTAAAGCATTCAGTTGAACTGAAATTTGATATACACGAACGTTTTGGATGACAATGCAATACTTTAAAGATAATTAATAAAAATTAATTACCACTTAATGTTGTGACTCTGTATATATATATTTATATTAATTGTCTGTGTATATACAGGTATGTGTATATACTGTCTATATATATACATATTTATATTAATTGTAACTATTTAATAAAAAGTAGCTAATTTTTTTTTCTTTGTTGATCTAAGTAGGAATTGACATAATTTATTTTATATTACTTGTTGTATAATAAACAGAACAAAATTTATGAAATTTAAGTTTTTTTATTAAAATGGAACTAGTTTATTGTATGAATTCTTAATTTTTGAGATGAGTTATTTTAAGTCTCAATAGTATAACAATAAATATGAATTATTTCAATACTTCATACGTTACATACATAAATTCATGCGATATCTTAGTCACATAACTACAAGTACGTGTTTCCAGCCCATCAATTCAACCTTTGATTTTAAAAAATTAAAAAATTACCCAAAAATCATAACGCACATAAATAAGCAACATGCACTTAATTTAAAAGTATACATATAACACATGAATTTGTTTTAAAGTTTGATTTTGAGTATTATCTAAATTCACTAGTAGAACAAGTACTCGTCTAATGGAAGATACGTGATTGCATTTATCAGGTGACCTTATGCCTTTAGCCCTTTTAAGTAAGTATTCTTATTATTGTATTAATACCGATACATTATATCAGAAAATATAGGAGAAAAAATCGCATTTTATAAAATAAAATCAATGTTTCTAAATGCAAAAATTAACACGAAACATATTTTGACACACATAAAACGTCCACAGGCTATGGTTTATATTTTTAACAGGGATTTTTTAATTAAAATAATTAGCGATAGTCAGTACTCTTCTTCATAAAACCTTTTCCGCAAACTTTCTCGATATGGTCTTGAGCAAAATATAAAGTATGGTATTTCAATTCGATTTAAACATTTTTGTCTTCGTTGCCGTAGCAACAAAGCTGGCTAAGTTAAAAAGCAATCACATGACCGAAATGTTGAAAATTTCAATGATGACTACTGCATTTTCTCTATGTTTAAGTGACAAACATGAGACAGCTTTAAAGTTTTTATTTACCATTGTGATCTTAGAAAAATAATAATGTTTTTACTGTTGAAAATGGAATTAAATTATGTAAAAAGATAGAGAAATTCGATAGCTTCAAATTTTATCACAATATGTTCTTGACAATCATTAAGTATCATTTGAACAAACTGATTCTAAAATTGTTATAAGTTTATTATAAAAACCATTGCATTGCTAATTTTAGTATGGAAAATTTGTAACTCTAATAATTGTAAATTTTTTTAATTTATTAGCAATGTAAACAAATTATTCTTGATGAATTTAATGAATATTATTTATAGCAATTACTATTTGCACTTATTTATGTTTTATCACTTAGAATTTATTAAATACCCAGTTTATGGTTGATTTTATTAACATATGGATTGCATATTGTTAAGTAGATTAGGGTTTGTAGGTTTTACGTTATCAGTCCCAAAGAATAAGATAAGATCTTCAAGAACTATAAAATTTATCGATAACAATCCTTAAAATACAGGATAAATAGCAGCAAAATTTGTCCAATAAGTTCCAGAAGGTTATCACGTCTTCTGCAGCGTTCAGACGCAATTATCAGTATCTAAAAATACAGGTGCATAATGATAAAATCTATCGTTGAAGAAACTTTGGTTTGTGTAAGAGCTGAGAGACTGCTCTCTATTTGATCGAATGTTGAGATCTCAGTTTAAGGAAGGTGGTCGTTATTTATGGTCTGCGTGGCTACCTTCCACTGCTTTCTCGAACAAACTACTCACGTCATAGATTATGACGTGAGACTTCTCCAGTAATTTCGAAAAGCCTTCTTATGATAACCAAAAAATAGTCACCAAAAATGATGCAAACTTGGCTGTATCTCCAATACTTCGCCAAGTACCCATTGAAACACCATTGTAATGTAAGGGACTGGGTTGTAAGTGAATATTAGTTTTTATTATAAGTAAAGGCAACAGAAAGCAATATTAACTTATCAAAGATGCAGATTTAAATTATTTACACTTCTTAGAGATAAAATTAGCAGAAATTACTCAAAATTATTCACTAAACATTATTCACTGAATATATTACGGTATTAATGAAACAAATTATTAAAAATCTTTGAAAAAATAATATTTCTTAAACACACACGCATATTAAATACTTTATAGATTTGTTTTATTTTATAACTGAGTATGCAAACCTTAATGATAAGTATAAAAATAATTCCAGCATTTTATACTATTTCTAATAAATTCATCCTAAAGTGTCTCCGTCAAGAAAATATTAAAAGAACCTACGCAAATTCGTTTCAACCTCCTATTTTATCTAAACAAAACACATTCACATTTATGACACGTTCATTGCAGACTTGGTTGCCACAAATTCAAAACCCGTGCACCCTCCTCACTCTTAAAGTTATTATTAAGTACTTCCAAAAAAATTTTTATTTCACGTAACTCGAATGAAAATCGGAAAAACTCCACGTGAGAATGCACCGTCTGCATTCTTATTTCAAATCGCCAGAATGTGGGAAAGTTTATTTCAGATTTCAGTGAGAAAAAGATAAAGATTTTACTTTCAAGTTAAAAAAAATTAAACTTCAGAGTTAAGTGTTCTAATAAGAACGTACTGCAAAGCTTAAAGCGTGAAATCCTTAAAAAATTATAATAAAATGTTATCCATGAAAAATAATTCATATTAGCTTGAATGAAACTAACAGTTAGTGTGGGAATCATACCACGTGTCTCGCTTTATTACTAAGAGAGGTGTTGGAAAATCAGTCACAAATAGTTAGGGGGAAAAGATTCATCGGGGCACATTAAAAGATAAGCCATTTAAATTCCAAAACTGTAACTTCCAGGGTTAGTGTAAGGTTTCAAAAGTTCATTTTTCGTATCAATTAATCATCAAGAGATTTTAAATCCCAGTGAAACTATTTATATATAAAATTGAAAGTTTAAATGCAGTATTTTTAAAAAATAAGTACTAGATTGCGTATATAAAAACACACACAACTTCTCTATAATTCAGTATAAAACCATAACACGTTTTATCTACAATACTAGAGAGATGTTTATCAAATATTAACATAAAATCACACTGTAATCATGCTGCGTAAGCTCATGCGATGTCACGTGAACTCACATCACGGTGTGGCGTTTTAGAGTCCCACATCTGAAAAATTGGCCATTATCCCTAAATATTGCGAGGTTTTGTCATCTGTCATCCCCCTGGCAACCTTTGACCATGAGAAAACGCCAATCCGCCTACGATCCTGATGTAATTCGAAGTATCAGAAAGAAACCGTTCTGATCCCAAGACACTGGAGTGGAGGGAGTACGTTGCAAAACACCGAAGAGAACGGTGAGTTAATTCCTCCCTCACAAATATCATATTTTGAACTCTAATGAAATAATCGATGTAACAAATAACTTCAATGTAAATGTAATTAATGGCTGTGACGTAAATAAACCAAATATTTAAGTTCCTAACTCACATGCTAGCGTTAATTTTCTTAAACGTCACAACGGGCTCCATTTTACGAAAAATTACATCTGCGAGCGAGTGTTTCTTAACGTCGCATTATAAAGCAGCACGAGAACCATTGGTGATGAATAGGGATTGTAATACCGGGATACCGAATACCGGTATTTTGAGCCGTTTGTACAATTTTGTAATACCGGTATCCACAAGTTTAAATACCGTTTTTTTCGGTATTTACTAGACATTTTTTAACTTGACACCACTATACGTTCAAGGATCGTCATCTTAGCAAAATAGTATACGTTTTTGTTTTTATGTCTCCCTAACGGGTGAAATTAATTTGACTGTGAATATAATGTTCCATCGTGCAATCAAGAGAACTGATAAAATATGTGAATCCTTCAAGGAGGTGGACCAAACCTATCCTATTACAGCTCAGGAGATACTACACACGCGTAGGATTTGCAGTCAGATATTCGTATCTGGGAAAATAAGGTTGTGGTTGGGAAAAAAGTGCGTAATATTTCAGTATTTTTTAAATTGGTGAGTTTGATATTCACATTGTACTTGCATATCATACGGTACAATTGATGAATTATGTTTCGTAAGAAAATTCACAATAAGGATTTTCACATTTCAAAAATTTGTAATAGTACTACAAACTGAATAGCGATATTAAAACTTTTTTACGATTTAAATAAATAAGATGTCCCTTTACTTTTTTGTGATTCTTCATACACTGTGTTACACTTTAAAAGTTACAAATTATTTTTGTGATATTTACACTCGCTAATAAAACTGGCAAATAAAACAAAGAAACACTCGCGTTTTCTTTCATTTTCCAAAATTTCTACTACCGGTATTAAAACTGGCAGTGGCGCACACAAGGGAGGTGTCCTAGGAGTCCGGACCCCACAAAACCCTTGATTTTTTTCCCGATTGATTATAATTTTAAGTATATAATACGTAAAATTTAATTAAATATCTGTTTTTAATGATTAATTTTATTAATTGATACTAATTATTTATTCAATAATTAGTTTTTACTGTTTTTGTTCCCCCAAATCGACAAAATCAAAAGAAGCATGATGCAAGAATGGTGGGCTTTTGACCATGGACCCTACCCCCTTGGAAAACATCTGTGTGCGCTACTTGAAAACCGGTATCCCGGTATTAAGATCTAAAAAGTACCGAATACACCGGTATTGAACTTTAAGTCCGATATTGCAATCCCTAGTGATGTGAACCTCGTATTTTTTTAACCTCGGTCAAGTGAAGAAGATGACACATCTCCAAACTTCCACACTACGCTAACGGGAGTAGTTTAAGCCTCGACAGATTTAACGTGCTTCAACAACCCTACATGGCCTCTCCAACTCATAACACACCATCCAAGAGTCCGTTTCCATAACCCTTAGACTACTGGAGCCACCATCTTTGATCAGGATTGAGCTCATAGATTTATTTCAGTTTGACAAATTTGTTCTATAAAGAATAGTTATTTCATTTAATGTTAATTCCACTCTCGGGACAAGCCCTTATTTCCAAGCGTGTGTACTGGAACAGAAAACAAGGCTAAAACATACGTCGCTGTATATCTTTATGTCCCCCTTTTGCGCGAATTAGAGGATATAATTAGCTTTGATTCCGTTAGCCAATATCGCTAATAGTGCTTTCAGACAGCTTGATCACTTAACACTAATCTATAACCCAATCGGCTATGCTCATGGGCACAGGGGTAGTGTAGCTTTTTGGATCAACGTGCCATTTTTTCCAAAGAAATGTTTAATGAGGTACAAACGTGCCGTCAAAAAATTGACTTATTATTATTGGAACATAATAAAATCAAATGCTAACAACTCAAAACTCATTTACAAGGAAAAATTGCATTTTGCACTGTATAGTAGTAGTAACTGTTTTAGTTATACGGGTAATTCAAATTCACACAAGTAACATTACAATTGGACTTTTGCGGTAGCAGATTATAGATGACAAGTAACTTATATTACGATTGTAAGATGTTACTTTTATAAAAATGCATGCCGAATTGGGTTCATCTGCCAAACGATTCCTAAGAGTCTTTAACGTTTTTCCTCTCTAGAAATAATACTTCGCAGGCATATAAGCAGATGAAAATATTGTTGAAATAGAATGATCCAAACTAGACTGGAAATCAATCTCTCAGTTGCATTTCAAATGCTGTCAATTTTTAACCAATCGAATTGGGACAAGTTCAGTTTAATAAATAAAGTCACATCAGGGTACAAAATAAACTTAAGCTTTTAGAGAAAATCTCGCTAAAAATTGCAAAAAAACACTTTCGTTTGTTCGTAATACTTCTTTATTTTTAAGTAAAATGATAACCGTTTTGATAGGTCGTGTACCCAAAATATTGTGTCGCGTGCCATCAGTGGCACGCGTGCCACTGATTTGCCATCCCTGTTATAGCATATGACATGAAGCAAATAAATTCATATTGTAAAAACTATATAGAAAATGTTTTCCAATAATCTCCCCACCAAAAATCATCATTTAAATATATTTATTATATTCCCAACTTTTTCTACCGGATTCATTTCTCGTATTCAGTGTATCTTGCCGCAATAAACTTAATCACAATTGAATAGGAAGTGGGAAACCACGACTACAGGAACTTCCGGTTAATTCAATATGAATATAAAATTGAAGTTTATAAGCTATAGTATTGTAACAGAGTACTCAGTTTATTGCTTCTTGAAATAAGAAAATAAACTAATCGGTTTTGTCTTTTTTGGTAACTAATGGTTTTAAAAAACAATATCTCCGAAAGCATTACCAATAGCACAAAGCTAAAAGTAGCTGTTCCTGAATCTCACATCTCAAAGAATTTCATTGATATTCAGATATATGCTTAAGTTTCCCTTGACCAACACTTTTTCTTCAGATATACTTGCCACTTCAACTTCTCGATGTTTGAGCACAAATTCAACTAGCTTAATTCACAGAGACTTAATTACTAAATTTCTTCTTCGCATGCAGATTGGTTTCGTATTATTCTTTTGTTGACAATTATTATTTAATATTTAAAATTTTTAATTTGCTGTTCTCTAAAAAGGGCTTATAAACTGGTCAAAATCGAAACAGTTAATCAATTTTTCGTTAAAATACACCTGGTCATTAAACTCATATTTTCTCAAAACAGCAGAAAGTCAATTAAAGAAATATATAAAATATATTTCTTTAAGTTTATAAAATATATTTCTTTAAATATATATATAAAATATATTTCTTTAAATATATATATAAAATATATTTCTTTGAGATACTAAAAACTTTTTCCTTTTCTACTGTAATTTATGAAATATTTTTATTTTAATTCGTTTAATTTAATTTAATTTAATTTAATTGTGTACATCATATTAAAGAACGAGTAATGATTAAATAGTGAATAAAAACATACTACATCAAAGTAAATGGAATTTGAGTCTCAATAAGTTTAAAGATAGAAAAACAATATTATTCGAAATAGTACTACCGGGCATTTTAAATTCACTTAAACTATTCCTAAGAATAAATCAACAAAATAAGCGCCTTTCTGGTGCTAGAATAATATTTTTATAACATCTCACTTCCAAGATCTTTTTATAATGGAACATCAAATTAAATATTTTTCGAGATCACAAAATATAGTACCGTTGCCAAATAATTTTGTATAAAATAAACAAATAAATACGAGGGTTGGGACAAACGTCATGGCAACTATTTTTTTTCTTGAAGATACCAGTCTGGTTGGAAAATGTGACATTTACAGACGAAAGGACAAGGTGTTAACTGTATTTCTGGACAATGAATAGCACTGAAATATCGCAACTCACTAATTAATTACGGTAGTATAAAGGGCAATATGGCATTCACTGTGCAAAAGAATGACAACGCAGTACACACAAAAAGTTGACATGATAAACCTGAGCTTAAAGACCCTCAATGTAGTCCCCTGCTACTGTCACCACAACGATGTGGGAGGTGCTGAATACCATCAGCGTCAGTATTTGGTGCACCACGTTGATCATCACTGGTTGATACACGTACTTTTTGAAACATTCCTACCCACCGTGCTACTGTACGATATGGTAGGACATTATTCCTAAGGGCTTCCACTAATTCACTGTGACATTCCATCGCATTTCTCCCTCGGAGAACGTCTGTTTTGATGTAAGTTCGTTGCTCAACACGGGTTACTTCCTTCTCACATGACACTCACTAACTGACTGATTTCACTGCCCTCGCTGTGCTACTACCACAGCTATCACAGATACATCTGTTGTTCTACATACACACTATGTCTGCAGAGCATCCACATGACACATACGTTTGCGATCCGTTCCCATATCTACAAGAAAAAAAATAGTTGCCATTACTTTTGCCCCAACCCTCGTATAATAAAATGGCCTGTTCAAACATCAATGAAATTAAATAAAAGTCAGGTAGTTCCCAATTTTAAACAGACAGAGAAAGAGACGCTTGTTTTCTGATTGGTGTTAATTTGTGTACTAAATTATGTTCGTCCAGGAAATATGACTGTTACACGCATGTCGTTGTTCAAAAATATTATTTTACTAGCTGGTATACCCATTCTTCGCACGGGTGAATTGAGAAATTAAACAATACTGATTGAAGGATAAAGAAGCTTTTAATGAGTTAATCTTTCGTGAATGGCCAATTAAACAAAAAAAAGCATTTTGTATTTTTCAACTCACCGAAAAATCATATTTGCTAAATTTTAAGTCTGTAGGTCTAATAGCTGATGTACAGGATTTTGTTTTATTTATAACGCCCCGTAATTTTCTTGTGGGTCGACTTTGAAAACTCCTTGATAAGCTGAACTCTCTGTTCAGCAAAAGTAACATATTGTTACAAATTTTGTGTAATGAATGCTTAAAATAGTGTAAATCATTTATATTTGGATGTTTAATACGTTAATATTTCTTCCTGTTGTATTTATTTCATGTTAAAATTGTAATATTCACAAACAACGCCATTCCTTACATTATAATGGCGATTTAATAGAAACATAGCGAAATGTTGGCGATAGAGCCAAGTTGGCATCATTTTTGGTGACCCTGTTGGCAACTTGGCGATTGATTAAATGGTAAAGAAGTTGGTATGCTGTAGCGCTACCTGGTGAGGAGCTGCAACAAAGAGGATAGCACAAAAACCTTCTCCACAAAAAATACATATCCATGCCAATTTTCATAGTGGTCGTTTGAACGGTATTGGAGCGAAGTGAGGTCATATATACAAACATCCATTTATATTATATAGATTAGTAAACAAGATTGAGAAGTTATGTTTTATGTTGCTTTTCAATTTTTTATTGTTGTGAAGTATGATTAATAAACATAAAAGAAAAGGAAAAAGAATATATAATTTTTGAATAAAAATAATTTGAATTGCTAAGTGTTCAATAGTATATTTTTATATAAATTTTTATCGGCAATGTGGTTAGCTCTTCTACATTTAAGGTAAGTTTTATTGCATAATTAAAGGAACAGTCTATTTGTCTTTATACTTTATCAATACAAAAAAAAAGAACAGTTAATCAGTTTTTCACTTAATGGAAATTTGAAACCAGGTGTTTTGAATTTTATCGGGTCTTTGTATAAACCCTAATTCTGAGTTGACACGGAATTCCCTTCAACTATACCTCGGATGCCTAGTTCATGAAGATTTTAAGAACAAAACGTCTCATTAAAATATTTGAAACATTTTTTTTTACCACTCAACAACCACTGATCAGATTTGTGGAGCCCCGACTCATTAACTTATTAACTGTTAATTCATTACTCTGACAACAGAACTACCATATTTCTCTGGAGTGGCGGCCCATGTGGAAACGGAAGAGGATATAAAGGACATCGGAGGATCAGAGTCAGCAACAGATATAGCTGTTTTAAAATAAACTTTAATCTTCTCGAATAAAGTATTTAAAATAATTACACGCTTGGAGTGGTTTTCCTAAGAGAGTCCTAACAAAATATAATATAATAGTTCTTACTTATTTTGTTATCTTACTGAGATCTCTCAGCAAAACGTGAAAGTGCGTTACTTGCATCCTCAAGTGAGCTTACTCAGAAGAGTAACTGAGCTACTCACTCTTTCATTCCATATAGATTCAGAACCATCATTTATCGCTTTGTTATAATCATAGCATCCTCTGGTGCTCTTCAGTTATCCTTATTCTCATTAATTACATTCCTGGTTAGATATTAATACCTTATTTGCATACATCAGGATTTCTTCACATGGCGAGCTACTTTTATTAAACAAGAAATAAAGTGGTCCAGGAGGTTAGTCAAGAAAAACTCGATTGAGAATATGCTATCGTGGAACCTTCTCCTCATGTCGGCTGAGGTGGAAATATCGCTCATCATTGACATTCCAAAGGGAATCCAAAAGCACCAGGGGGGAGGGAGAATCCATTGAATCAAACTCCAAATGATGAAAAATCAAGAAATTTACTTTGGTTACGGTATCCGACTACTTGCGACAACTTTAAAAAAAATGGAGATGTTTTTGTGGTTATTAGATTTATTTAGTACATTTTTTTAAAAAAAAAAAAAAGAGTAAAACTAAGAAGAGAAAAATAAATTATTACTACTAAAATGGGGGAAAATTGACAAAAAATTACATAAACCGGGCCCGTTCTGTACAAATAGTAAAAGAACCAGTTCTCACTTTTTCAATTTTGATGTATCACTTTGCTATTCCTTTTTGAAATGACCTTAAGAATAAGAGATATTTTAATTTTTACAAAAACTAGAGCATTTTATCTTAGTTATTATATGAAATCGCTTAAAATAACAATGGTTATATTTATATAAAGAACTGTAAATTTTGTAATAAAACTGTGATTGATAAATCTGAAGGTTTAAACACTTTTACTATTATACAGAACACACACAAAAAATTTCAGCAAATTTTTGAGAAAAAAAAACACATTTCGAGTAAAACGCATTTTAAAGTTTGACATCTTATGTAAAGTTAAGGCATCTACTTTTACTAAAACACTTATAGTTTTTGTTCTAATGAATGGAAAATAAAAAAAACTTGGTATTTTTTATAAAGCTAATAAGATGGCCTTTAAAATAAAAAAATGAAGAAAAATTGTCAATTTTTTAAAAAAATATGATTTTAGGGTAGTCAGATACCTTAAATCAAACACTAGAAAAGACTTCACGGTATCTAGACAAGACAAAGCTAAATGCTAAGAATCAATTTGTTCTTATCCGAATGAGATGCAACCCCTCAGCCACTTGACAATCTCTAAACTTCTGTAATCTTAAATGCCAAAAAAAAACCGACAATGTGGCTATGGCACTCATCAATGTGACATCGTCCACAATCATCTAAAAAGTCTTCTCTCTCTCTCTCTATTTATAGGCTCTATCTCATTTACTACTTTTACACTCTAGGCTTTGAAGTCCTTTTGTGTTGAGGCATTAGTTCTAGCTCTAAGATAGATTATTATTACAACGTTCCAATGCATGCGTGTTATTTGTTGTTCTATTTCTAGTTTAGAATAAAATTAAAGTTATTCATATATGCTTCTTTTTAATATGAATTTTAAGAAAAAGATAGTTGATTCTAATTTAAATGTACACCCAACTCTTTTTTGCATGATCTTTTTTTGCACAATTTGAAAATAACACGGTACACGAATTTAATGATTATTTCACTGATTCAATTTAAGATGAAGAAATTTGCTACACAAGTATGGAAAACATTTTATTACTCATGATCCTTACATAGAGTACGCATTTAAATTTCTACGTAATCTTCAATAGCAAGATATCAAGAATTATATAATCAACTTGAGGAACCAAAAAAACTGTCGCTAATAAGACTTTATAACAACAACAACAAAAAAGGCTGTTAATAAGGAATGAGACTCATTTGAATCAAAGCCGACAGTTGTGCTATACATATCCGCTACATCTGCTGATGATAGAATTTTTGATCCTAGTTCGTAATAAACTTACACGCTTGTTATGAAACAGCGATGAATACTTGTTAGTAAATAAATTCCATATTTCAATTTGAGTTTTTATATGCCGTATGTACTTTTAGACTAAATTTTCACTGCGTGCTAATATTTTTGTAACAAAAATGAATTGATTTTGTTTTATAAATATGTAACATGACGGCTTCTTGGGACTAAGGGATTTTTCATCTTACACGATTTTTTAAAACTATGAAACATATTACTAAATTTACCATATATGTTGCATATATTTTCTTACTCGATTTTCAGAACAGTGTATCTATCGTGTAAAATAAGAAATATAAAAAAAATAATTCAATTACTACTTAGGTCAACAAAGAAAATTTTTATTTTAGTTACTTTTTATTAAATAATTTCAATTAATATAAATATGTATATACATATGACAGAATCCCAATATAAAGTGGCAAAACACCTTTTAAGTAAGCATTAAAAACCTTTTAAGCATATTAAATTTTTAATTATATTTTTTAATAAAATTTGAATATAATAGATAAGAATTTATCTTAAAACCAGTGTAAAAGGAATTCTGACATCTAACTAGCATATGATTATTTAGGTTAACTTAAATCTTCATCCCAAACTTTACAAAAGCTGTTTTATCCAATGGTGCGGCCATCTAGAGAAATAATATCGACTGAAATATTTCTCTCTTAAGCTATAATTAATTAATTTAATTTAATTAATGAATTAGTATTTGAAAAACTATATTAACATAAAATGACATCCACTACAAGTTTAAAAAAATATATTTGAACTAGTGTGGATAAGTAAAAAGTATATATTTTATTAACGATTGAAAATTTGAAGAATATATGTAAATAAATATATATATAGGGAGAGAGTGAACTAAATAGTAGGAATTGGAAAAAAAAGAGTTGGGTATATGCTTTTTTTAAGAAATTTTCTTAAAAAAACTCAATATTATACTGGTTATCAGATAAGGATAACTATAGCATAGCACACAATGAGTGAGCTTCTTAACCCTTTATCTACTGACGGTACTTATAAGTACCAATCACTTTAAAATTACATAGAATAACTATTTTTACGAATATTCTGGCGATAAGCAGAAACATTCTTTTAAATCCACTCTTCCAAGATATATGGCAGCACGTTTTCTATGATGAGTATTTTAGCGGGGACGGCGAATAATTTTATAGCAGAAATTGCATTTTCTGCTGACTACGTTTTCAGCGCATTGCAAAGATTGTCATTTTTGTTCCAAAAAAATAGTTAATGTCAAATGTAAGCGTCATATTTTTTTGTATGTAAATGAAGACGTTATAAAGCTATTTGACTATTTATTTTAAGTAAACAGTGTTTATAATTAGTTTTACAGTTGATTATCTTTAATTAATTAATTAGCTCTAACGGGTTGAATTTCCCAAAGTTGAGTATTTTTTTAAGTATATACCTTAATTTTTATTGTAGTGATTAAAAAAAATATTTCATGGAAAAAACTACAGTAAAACATAATGCGGTAGATAAAGGATTAAACAAGATTTTTGAAAAGGTCCCCTAACAACAAAATCTTTGCTAAAATAATCCATTGGCAGGTTTATTCTATAATGTTGGAAATCATTTTTTTAGGGTCATCCGAATCCAAAGCTGTGGCACTGAACAATCTCAAGACATTATTATTTTTTCCTTTTGCTTGATTTCTGTAAAGATTGAGATGGAGGGAGTCGTGTTCCGATAATGTTCTAAAAACGTACTGTTACTTTCACTTAAGAAAGATCGATTTCCACTTAAGTTCTGACCTTGTAGTTATCGCTACTCCGATCCCTCGGTCATCACTGGTCACCTCAGGCTTCTCCCATTTCAAAAGAAAAGATTTAAACCTTTTTTTTTCCTTACCCTTTTCAAGTGGGTTATTGGTTCTTATCAGATGGTTTATTTTTTATTGGTGCAGAATCAAGTGTAATAGAAGCTAAAGGAAAGAAAATACGGAATGTCGTTTTATAGTTGATATGGATGCTTACTGATTGAAAATCCGTAACTCAAAAAAATGTATTATTTATTTAAGGATGATGGTTTTTATTGCTGAAAGTTCCTAGAAAAACTTTTACTGAAAATATCATCACTGAAAAAATATAGTTTGAGATGTTTAAAATCTCAGATAAATTCTTCCGACAAAGTAAAAAAAAAACATTTTTCTTCAAACAAATAAATAAATTATAATTATTTCATAAAACTAAAAAACACTCTTTTATAGTTAATCGAACCAAAAAGTGAAAAAGAATTCTTCATATAAGAATAAAATGATGAACGAGAAAATTAATGTCATTGTGGTAAAAGCGTGTGGAGTGCTTTGTACTACATTTTTACATTATCTCTGTATTTCGGAATAGAACTAGTAAGAAATTATAACAATTTACATTGAGCACCCCACGCTTTTACCACAATGACATTACTTTTTTCTCGTTCATCATTTTATTCTTATATAAGAATTCTTTTTCACTTTTTAGTTCGATTAACTATAAAAGAGTGTTTTGTTTAATTTTTTTAAATCTATCGTTTTTTCATTGATGAATTAATCATTTTTGTTTGTTGTATTTGTGTTAACTATGAATGTTTTCACTTTAATGTTGAAACTTAATCTTTTAGTCGCCAAATATGAAAAAGGGATCTGGAATTAACCGCCAAATCTAGAAATGGTAAATCGTTAATCCTGATGATTCTGATCAGGACAATGGAACAAAATTATTGTATTGTCATTGGTCCTTGACAAGTTTGCATTATTTCGAATTAATCTGACCTTTTAATGGGGGTAAAAATCGAGTTCAAAGATTCCTTTACATACAGGTGAAGCTAATAAAAGCGTATTAAAAAAAGGACATTATAGAAATTATAAACATAAATTTCAAACATTTTAAGCCTTTACTATAAGAAGTGTGTTTTAATTAAATTTCAATCCCTTACTACCATGACAATCAGCAAAGAATTCTTATTCCTTTTATTTGCAAGCCAACTTTAATTTTCAATATTTTTTCAAACAAAAACTGTTTTAAAGAAAAACTCTAACGACAAGGTGTATTGAAGAGGAAATAAAGCACACGGTTATTAGGGGGAAAAAATAGCATCTGTAAAATGAAGATTGGTTACTAAAATAAATAGCAATGAATTCTGAATATTAAGTATTCTCTCACAATCAGTTCCATACTAGGAACCACTTTAATGAAAATTTAATATGAGAGTATTATGCTACTTAATTGCTACTCTCTCTCTCTCTCTCTCTCTACATTAAATCATCCCAGGAGGTGTTTGAAATTGCTGCCATTGGCATGTATGCACGCACGACACTGACGCGACATGAATTGGCGGTCATGTTCGAAAATACTGGGTGTTTCACGGACCTTAGCAGTAGCGATGGATATTCATGCCACCAGGCCCATTTCAAAATTGACGGGTGTATCGTCAATCGTGGCTCTGAAAGATCCATGTTTCGCCAGGTTCTGATGCATCCGAGTGAACGGTAGAGGATTCGGGTGCAGCCTCGTTGGATACCTGTCCCCCTAACAGCCGAACAACAGCACTTCCTTTTCCGTTGGGTATAGGTCATAGATAAAATGGATATCCATTAGCTCGGCGTTCGTATAACGATTCATGCTGTTAATGTCTTAAATGAGAAAACCACATATTCCGACCTAGCGAGCTCACGTACATTGCCACCTATTGCTTTCCGACCATACTTTTCTATGCAATTAGGGCTCCTCGGGATGTTCTCTACCTCCTCTCCAAGTTTGTACAAGGCTTTCAGAGACATCCAGTAGAACCAATAATAGAAATTGTTTCTCTAGATTTCTATGTAATTAAACATTCGTCTAATGGACTTTTCACTCTTACAGATGCAGAACTTTTACTTTAATTTTATCTAAGAAACGCAGAATGACAAAGAACGTGAGGCTCTTTGTCGAGAGCACACTTTAACCCTTAATTGCATAATGTTGCCAATTGCCTACATTCCAAACACACACACAGCTCCACTTAACTTAATTCAAAAGCCTATGTGTGCATTTTGGAATGCAATTTGATAACCATAGACAATAAAACATGTGTGAAAGAAAAGACGCTAACTTTGACGTGTAAGTTTGACAAGTATTTTGAATGTGGTGGGTCATAAAGTTCAGTGCGTTACTTGAAAAGATATTTTTTATTTTCGAATTTCAGATAAAGAAGTGATTCATGTAACTGAAAAAAATTATTCTGATCTGTTGTCAGATTAGATATCAATGTTTGATGTTACTTTTGAAAATTTTATTCCATATGTGTCAGATTTTTGAGAAATACTGTTTGTTGCCAAAAGTCTATGTGCAACTTTTTTCGAAATGTAAATACTCAATATTCTTATCTAGATTAATTTATATATTTATTTTACGTTCCCTAAGTAATTACATTCCTGTGAAAAACGATTTTTCAAAATTTAAAACAACAAGTCATTGATTTAAGGGTTAAACATCTACACAAAAGATCAAAGGCTAATTTTTACCGTCTTTCTATATTTTTAATTAAAGTATTTTAATATTTCTCTTAAAATACAATTGTTATACGGGAGAACTAAATTGTGATGTGCCGACGTTACGACAGCACTAGTTGGTTACTAATGTAAGGGGTACGTTGAGGCATTCAAAACGACATGGTGTTGGTCTCAAAATTTATCACTGCTCTTAAACTGGAGATTTAGGCGGTATTGTAGAGTCTGGTGTGGTCCGTAAGTAAATCCATGGTTTCGCCTTTTTGTGTCTCTTTAAAGGTGGATTATGCCACTTCTACAAAAGAAGAAGCGTGATACAGAACAGTTTCTGTTAGATGTAGCCAAGATAACTATTCAGTCATTGGGCCTTGGTTACCCTCGTGAGATGGACTTAAAAGTCGGTCTGAGAGTTTTACCGGTTTCACACGTCATGAACAAAGTAAGGTCAAAGGTTGTCTTGCACCAGAATTTATGCATCGGCATTGTCCTCTTCGGGACTGACCATTGGGAAATAATTAGTTACTTAAAAGGAAGTCGGCCCTTCAGTGGAGACCACCACACACTCTTTTGCTTGAAATAAATAAACGATGTATAATATTGCTTGAAATAATATACGATATATGTATTTGGTTTTTCCTTTGTAATGTATCAGTCGAATGATTTGTTACAGAGTAAAACTGATTATAGTTTAGATATCTAGGGTTAATAGCAAAAATAGCCAATATTCTGTTATAAATTCCTTACTAAATATTATCAGAAAAATACCAAATTGAAAATATACATCTTAGTCTTAATCCAACTTGAAATAAACGGGATACCACGCTATCTATGCTTTCTTTTAATCATGTGAAAATTAGCATACCTCGAAAATGGTTACGTATATATACCTCACAGAGTTTGAAATACATAATTTATTTTGAAATAAGCAAATGGAGGCATCACTGGACAGTTATCACTTACATCAAGGCTCTGGCAGATGGTACAAATGCAAAGAAAGTTGAATTTGAATTTTCTCAAGCAGGAAAGATCATGTCATTCAACAATCAATTAACAATTGTCCATCAAATAATGACTTCTCGGCAACTGATAATATCATCGTATTCGAAATGTTTTGATAACAAATATAAACATTTAACCAAGAACAACATAGAAGATCCCAATTGACAGACATCATGTTTGGAAAGAGATACACTTTGGTTTGGGCTTAGTGATGACTAGGAGGTCTATCAGGGGAACATAAAAGTTAAAGTTATTGTGTGCACGTAAAAGGTAATGAGTAAGTTTAAGAACCTCTAGCTCCAAGCATTTAAATATATAGAACCTTTACTTACTAATAAAACCTTGCATTCTCCAAATAAACACTAAGTTTGTGGCTGAATACCCAATCATCGAGTTCTTTATTCAAAATTGCTACAGCAAACACCACCGAGAACAGCAAGAGCAGAGAGGAATTTAACAACTTGATGGAAAATTCGTAAGGTTTAACAGTTGCTATTCTATCCCAAAATTTTTAACATCTTTCTCTTCGCCTCCCCTTTCCTCTTCCCCTTTTTATCCCTGGAATCCCAGCTACACTTCTCATTTAACATGGCCACGGAATATCGGGAACTATTTAAATTTGAGGCTCCATTTGACTAGCGGCACGCATCATTTCCTCCTGCCGTCTTCTGCCGTTCATTCTGCCGCCCCACTGAATTCGCCATTTTCATACACCGCTGAACATTGTCCCGACGTGAACCTTAAGTCCCATCCCAGAAGTCTTGTGCATCGGGACTCAATTACAGGTCATTACAAGTTATCATTTGCCGCTGAGTCTTTATGACGGCAAATCTCTTCTCTGTACACTTTTGCCAATCTGTTACGCCGATGCTAAATAGCTTGTAGCATTTTAAAGAATTATCTACCGCCTGTAGTAGATTCATGTGGATAATTAAGGATTAAATTGCTGCCTCTCTCCTCTAGAAAAGAGACCCGTGCTTGTTAGGCAGGCTAAGGTATCGGTTTGGCTTTGTTAAAATGTTGTCTTTGGATTGGTGTATGGTTTCTCAATCAATAAATGGAAACATGTCTCGTTAATACCGTGTTGTGGTGGTGATAATTAAAGGGAAATTTTTCTTTTGGCAAGAGATTACTCATTCCTTGGAAAGTTTCTTAGGTGAAACAGAGCAGTGATATGAGGGGCAATTAAATCAAATTTAATAGGGTGTTTCTGAAGCGCTGATAGCAGGAATTTTAAGTATCCTTCCATGGATTATAAGTTGTTTCAAAGTGTTCTTAATTAGTATTACGTTTTGAATGTTTCTGAAATCATAAACTCTTTGTCCATATGCATAGCATCATAATTTAATAAAAGCTGTTTCTTCTGTTAAAAAACGTAATGGAATAAAATATTTTGGATAGTTTCGAAAATTGTCAAGTTTTTAAGTTACAAATGAAAAAGTTTACTTTTTCATTTATTTTTTAATGAACCTTATCTATAAACAGAGTACTTACCTCTCAGTAAACATAAAAAAATAAATTAAGCACCGAAAATTCCGGCGCATTACGTGCACCTATACTTTTACAAACTGCAATTTTTAATGCTAGGTATATTCGGCATATAATGTGCACCATTTCTGTACGAAGAAACCCGAAATTTGAATGTAGAATGCTCTTTTATCTTTGGGAATTAAATTATATTGTGTGAGGGGTTAATAAAAGCATGAAATGAAAATGAACCTAACATATCGTAAAATCTGGCATATAACGTGCACTTTTAACTCAAAAAATAAGATTGAAATTTACCGGTGCGCGTTACACACAGGGTATAAAAATGAATTCTTCAAAAAATAAAAAAAAAAGATGAGCATAAAAAAATTTAGACTTCTACGTATATCGAAATACTGTTTCTATATAAGAAATGGCATTCCTTAAAGGGTTGTAGTTCTAGAAGTACACTATTTTTAACTAAAACTTGGAATAATATCTTAAGTAAATGACTTCAAAATTTAAGAGCATTGCGCACCTACATTTCAGGTTTCTTCGTAAAAAAGGTAATGCGCGTTACACGGCGAATATACCTAAAAAGTAAAAAGTGCAGCTTGAAAGAACAGGTGCGTGTTATACGACGATGTGCGTTGTACACCGAATTTTACGGTAATTAAAATGTCACTTAAGGTATCCGAACACGTTTGAAATACTTTTTTAAATAACAGCATGCTAAAACACTATAAATGATTTTTAGAATCAATACTAATAAATATTGATATTTAACTAACAATATTTAAAAAAAATAATCTAAATTTTATAAAACTTTGAATTATGAGGGAAATGTTAGCAATATATTTGAACCTTAAAGCAATTAAAGAAAAAAGTAACAAACTTATATCAGTAAAAGTATTACTAAAACAAATTAGAAGCGTTTACCTAGAGAATGTACTAAAATTTTACTGTTTTATTAAAATTTAAATATTTTAGAGCTGATCCAGTATATATTATAAGAAATGTGACATTCTTTATGAGACCATTATTTAAATAACAGGCCATAAATCTAAAAATATCCATACAATTCGAAATATTTTAGTACATTCTCTAGAAAATAATATAAATATTAGGAATTCAGAAAGAGAGCCTTTTTTAAAGAAATACATTTATAAAATTTTGAGTTAGCAGACTCGCCATAACAGATTTCAAACAATTTAAACGTCCAACTTCTGGTAGATTAAAACCCCACTTTCGGTTCTTCTAATTCTATAACATTCATTGTAACTTGTCCTCTAGGTACCGTAGAAACACAAATCAAAGTATGTTTTGGAAAGCTAAAAGATAGCTCTATTCAATAAAATAAAAAATATGTGTTTTGACCCAATTTGCTCATTTCAACGCGTCCGGATACCTTAAAAATGCAATACATCTAACAATATAGATATAACGTAAGAGAATTATTTATTTGTGGATCACATTAAAAATGCTATGGTGAAGATGAAACAGAATTTGATGTGCCTGAAGAATCAAACAGAAGACAAATGTAACGAACTTTTCATGTTACCTAATAATGAAATTCACAATACAACATATTATTTTTTAAATAAACAGTATTTAGATTTATCCAAAAATCTAAAACCTACTTTTTTATACCCATTTTTTCCTTATTTTTATAGCTCTCGTTCTTATATCTGACCTATAACGCTCAACCGTAAATTTTTAATCTTACTTTTTGTCATAAAAATGCGCGTTATTCACCGGAATTTACACAGTAAATATAAATATAGTTTTATTAAACTATCACAAAAAATAATAAATATACAAGGGAAATACGATTAAAGCTTCAGAAGCTCTCAAAGAGGGTAAGAATTTAAAACTCCAGATCAATGTCCTTGTTTTAATGAGCTGATATAGATAAAGCTATTACAAGAAAATTTAAATATGATTTCTTTTTAAACCACACAAAAAAAATTCAAAATTTTTAAACTGTTGAAATAATAATATTGACGATAAAAATATAAGCTTTTTTCAATTCCCACTATTAGGTCCACTCTCTATATATATTTATCTTGTTCAAATTTTCAGTCGTTAATAAAATACATTTTCAAGCGCTCAATTCAGCTGCAATTTTCTATACACAATTGTTTTGGTTGACAATACGACAGTTTAATTATAGTTAATTAAAATTAATTGATTGAAACTAATTCTTTAAAGAATTACCGATACAGAGTTCCGCTGGCTTCATTTTTAGTGACTTGGGTCAAAACTTTAAAATATTTTTTTTTCTCACGTTTTAATGCATTCAGTTGAGCTGAAGTTTTATTTACACGATTGTTTAGGGTGATAATGCGATATTTTAATGATAATTAATAGAAATTAATTGCTGCTTAATATTGTGATTCCGTCATATGTATATGCATATCTATATTAATTGTAATTATTTGATAAAAAATAAATAAAATAAAATAAATTTTTTTGTTTATTAGTAGGAATTGACGTAAAAATTTTTTTTATATTACTTGTTATATTTTAAATACATTGTTAGCTTGTATTATTATTTTGCTTTTGAATAGTTATCTAATGTTTTTATCAAAACTCTTAATATTTTTAAAATTCTAAGAATCAATTTTTCTCCTCAGCATTTTATCTTAGATTATTAAAAATTAGTTCACTTATATGAACGTAATATTGTTATATGCCAATGAAAGTAGTGTACTTGGAATAACATTGGTAGTTTTTAGAATATTTTAGGGGTTTTGTATTTTGCAACATATTTGGGGGGAGGGGGGAATCCAGATGATAGCCATTATAACCGGAATATAAAAAACAAAAAACCCAATTTGCTTTTTGTAATTTTTGCATAAAATATTACTTGAAACTATTTTTTGGAGTTTGTTACAATCTTCAATTTCCTTTTTAACAGTTTTAACAGAAAACTTATTTCATCATACCAACAAGTTAAAAAACAAAATAAAATTATAAAAATCCAACCTGAAATTAATTAACCATTTTAATTATATAATATTCAAACTCGTTATGTGATAGTTTCCCTTTAACCCTCAAACTGATGAATAAATATGTATAGTTTCTATGCAACTTAGTTTTTTGTATTGATAACTGCAGATCATCTACTATACATAATTATTCTTCTAATTCGAGCATATTTTGCATTCACTCTGGTGCGAGAGTATCCCCTTTTACTCTCGTTTCAAATGTACGTTAAGCTTAGTTCGAATAATGCTTTTTCTGAGCTATAAAGTTGTTTTATCCTAAAGTATTGAGTCAAGCTATTTAATTAGTCATCTCGTTATATATTTTTAAAAAATAAAAAATATTTTCTTAAGAAATGTATGCCATATATTTCTACCTAAATAATAATAAAAGAATGCAAAATATGACAATGGAAACGAAACAGATTCTAAATCTTTTCCATGTCATTACTTTCAAGGAACTTTGAAGTATTTATTCTAAAAATATAACGTAGATATATCGCTCTCATTATTTTTGAAGTTTCCCGCGCAAATATCTTTAAGAATACTTAAGAGAGTTTTGAATGTCTAATGAACATGAAACCCAGATATAGTTTAAAAGTTATACTTATTGCCTTGAAATAAAAGAATGAAAATCTTTGTGTAACAGCGTTTGAGTGACGCATGTTGTTTGATAGGAGGCATGCTTAGTGACGGCACTGAATGAGTCTTCAGATTTTTAATCTTTCAATCTTACTTTAATACATTCGTTCTTCGAAAGTCTTCCAAATGAAACTACTATATTAAAAATATCTGAATATGTATTCAATTTAATTTAATCATACCATCAAAAAGAGTTTTGTATTTGTAATAAAAACAATTCTCTTAGAACGGGTGAATATTTTAAACAATGCATCATATTGCTAAATTAGTGAAGATACATTTTCTTTAGTTCAAGCTTGACCTCTTTCTCTGAAAACCGCTGCCCATTTCCCCGGTGTGTGGACTTCATCTCTAGTTGACTACTTTCTCAAGTTTAATGCCTAAACAAACGAAACTGGTGAGGTGTTGTTTGCTACATAGGATGTAAGGCAATACTAAGGCAGGTGGGATCATTTTCTCCAACTGGTAGAAGCTGCCAGTTGACTGTAGACTGCCAATGAGTAAGGACGTGTTGGTTGAGCTGGGTCGGATTTTTGTTTTTGATAAAAATGACAAAAAAAAAAAACCTGAACAATGTTACTTCTGAGAGTATTAAAGCCTTCAATTCCCTAGGGATCTAAAAACTATCAGGGGGAAGGAGATAAGAATAAGAATGCAACGGACAACCTGTGAGCCATCTCGAAAAATACGTTCCTGTGTTCCTTCCGATAGTGACAGAGAAAAAAAATTTTTGGGAGAAGTTTGTGGTAAAATCGAAGGGGGCTACTTTAAAGAAGATTAGTGTAAGATTGCTATATCTGAACGCAAGTATTCTTTTGCGAGTTAAAATACTGGTTAATATTTGATACGCAGGGACATCGCAAGACATGAGCCCACAGAGCCCGGAGCCAGGGCCTCGGCCGCAACGGGGCCTCAAGAAGTTTTAAGACGCCCCTATTTACACACACGTCTTACTTACATAAGACTTCCTCTTCTGATGTGGTTTAATAAGTAGTTGGTTGAAAAAAAACATTAAGCTCATTTAACAACAAGAGAACCGTGTTAGCCAAATTTCTCGTTAAAAGCACCTGTTCACTTAGGGTATTTTTTCAAGCAGCGCAATTTTGCTGTCTCCGAGAGATTTAAAGAGGCCTTTTTAAGAAAGTGAAAGGTTGCCCGATCACCAGTTTAGGTGCGTGTTTATTGTAATTCTATTCTTATTTTAACTAGAAGAATTTTTTAAATTATTATTATTATTATTAAATTCATTTGTGGAATAACGGAAAATGTTTCAAAATAATAGACATTCTTGTACATTTTAACCAGAAATTTTTTTAAAGTTTTTGAACTTTTTATTTGTTTATTATTAATTAATATATGTGAAGAGTTCTTGTGCTGTACGATAAGTATATTTTTCCCATCAAAAAGCTATTTTTACGAAGTTATTTAACCCCCGCAGGAAAAATTTTGATGTATAAAATATAAATTCGCAAATTATTAATACACACCAACGGCACAGCTTGAACTACTAAATTATTTTCAATTTAGCTAGAGTAAAATTTTAATCTACACAATAAAATAGACTTAGTAGCTTTATATTAAAAAAATTTAAAAATTTAAGTTTGATCAATTTTTGTCAGTTGACTCCTTTAAAATTAAAGCATAAATCCATAAAAACATTAAAACATTGTATGAAAATACAAAATTAAGTGTGATTTAAGGATAAACTGAATATAAGAGAATTGCATGTAATTTTTTAATACATCATTCGTTAATACAATAGAAATGAAAATTTGTGCACTCGATTCAAAAATTAGTATTAAATGACAGTTGAATTAATGCGCATTATTAGTAACTCATTAAAAGCCGAAATAATAAATATGTTTGACGTAACTTGCAATAAAGTAAGAATTCATAAGAAAGAAAGAAAGTTTATATAATAGTTTATATATATATATATATATATATATATATATATATATAATGGCATATGCATCAGCTCAAAGAATAAATTATTATGTTTAATTAACAAGCAATTAGCCCCAGGATTGAAAACATAATTAGTTAAGAAAATGAATATTAATTCTATCATTGTCGTTTTGATTAAAGCGATCTCGTATTAAAAAGAGGATGTTGATGATTTATAGACAAAGTTCGGTAGTTAAGTGTGTAACACATGTTGTGGAATTTCGATGTATCAGTTTCGCAGACGATGAAACGATCTCGCAGACAATTTTGAAACTAAATGAATCTGGAATGAAGAGAAATGAAATGTGTAAAGATGGATGGATCCATTAATGGAGTTGATTTATTAAGGATTTGACAGAAAGTGAGTGATGCTGGCAGGATATGATGAATTGATAGATTCATCTCTGAAAAATATATTCATTTCCACAGAACGATGTAATTTTATATTTTTTTCTTTCTCACTTTTTGTTAGAGGTAATAGTAACGTGTCTATACATCACATGTAGCTTTCCTCGTTATCCTCAGACACACGAAAAAAAGTTTCTTGCTCTTTGAAAAGGAGATATTCACTAAAATAATTCTAAAAAAGGGCCCGAAAAAAAAATCCAACGTTAGGTTTCCAATAGCACGGCGTCGACGCCATGAGCAATGCGTCGACGCCATGAGCAATACGTCTCGCGCATGCAATGATAACTGCAATCACGTGTTTCCAGCAAATCAGTTATTAACCTTGCACTTCTTGCGCATGGTATGTCATAACCACCGCCTAACTTTTTTCAAGACTCCTTTTAAACCATTGACACTCAACATACGGCCGGTCTTTTTTAAGTGGCCCGGTCATAGCCCATTGCACTAAAAATTCAGTTATTGGAGAACAATGTACAAAAAATTTAAAAGGAAATTCTATCAATCAGGCAATCAAATGTAGCAATTTTGCTATTAATTTGTTTTTTTAATAGTAGAATGTAAGCAAGAGACTTGATCATAGATGAAAGAAAATAGAAATTATAACATAACTCGGCAAAATTTCATAAAAATAAATATTTTTGTAGGTGCATTTGATAGAAAAGTTAATATAATATTTTTTTAAAAAAATAAAAGCCAAAAATGTGTTTTAATATTTTGATAAATTTGTTTATCAATGTTGCTTTGATCTTACAGTGTGCTTTTTCCATTACCCGCATGTTGAGGGCCGCATGAAATAGTTGTCATATGTATGCGGCTAGCGGGAAATACCTATCATGTGTATGCGGCCTGGCGGGAAAAAAGGTTGAGAGTACCCCTGATCTAAAACATGTTTGCCAAATGGATAGTTTCTCGTGTAGCTGACTTTAAGGTCATATCCTTTGAGAGGCCTTAGCTTGTAGGTGAATTCTAGATATATATTTTTGGATACCATCTCCTTCGGGTATGCCGTACCCTGAGCGTAAATCGCCGTTACAGTTCTAAATGCATTAGCACGCCACAAAATATTTCTTATGCAATGGCATATTATTGTAGTTATAATGAAGAAATGTGATTTATGAGCAATTTAATCGAGTACAGTTTTTGATAGATATAGTACAAGAGTATTTTCGGATGAAGAAAGTCTCTTTGCGGGGATGATGAAGAAGAATCGAATGATGAAGAGTATAATAGCAAGTATGATTCCTCTAAAATCTATCCAGATAATTTAACCGAGGGAGCAAGTATCGTCCTTGATATTCAATGGCTAGAAAATGCAATCGTTAGCCTATGATAATAGTTTTGTGTTGTTGAACGTTGTGACAGTAAATGCACAAACTATTTTCTTAAGCAGTCAGAAACCACCTATTAAACATCGAACCAGACGCTGATTTCTGAAGTGTTTTAAATTTCGATTAACAGGAGAATGTAAAAACCAGCAAGCAGTACTTATACGAAACTAAAAAATAATGATAAGATCCAGTGAAAACATCGCACTCACTCGGGACGAAGACTAAAGGAATAAATGTAATAAATAAATAATAAACAATGTACTGAATACCCTAATAAAAAGAACAGAAAAACTAAATTTTTGTGTGGGAAAGTGTAATAAACAAATTGTATGCCCTGCCTTTTTTACGTTTTCACCCTTGTATGCAAATTTTACGGTAAAAACAGAGTGTAAACACCCTTGGGTATGAGATAAACTGCGCGTGAAATTTCGCTCGTTTTTTTTCGAGCCGGGTTGAATTCATGTAACATCACAATAATATGATAAATGCTATCGTGTATTTCTAGCTAATCAGATGATGAGTTTCACTGTTGCCAAATTTTGCTTTTTGTAGAAACTTCCTTTTAAAAAGTACATATTTATCAACAATAATAGCGCACAGAAAATACACTTGATTTAAAAATATCCATGTAATATTAGTTTTCCTTTTAATTTTGAAAAACTTTTTACAGAATCTTAATATTTAAGCATCTTTACCCAATTATCTAATTTGAATTTTTTCTAAAGTTAGAAAGTAGAGCTGTAAGTACAAGTCAAATGTCAGCTTTGAATTCAATGGAGAACACGTGATTGCATTTATCATGTGTCTATCACAAATTTAGCCCATATAGACCCTCACCATCAGAAGCCTTTTAGTTAATTTTAGCAATAAACCAAAGTAAGCCTTAAGATATCTCCTGTTGAGAATTGTCATCCATTTTAAAACAAGCACTTAATACTCTCAAGTAAATTTTTTCATTGGAAAATATAAAACGAGACAAAAGATTTGTTTTTACTTGTTTACCTATGTTCCTTTTATTCACAGCGAAATACACTTTATATTTTTTTCAAACATACATATTAATATCAGCCCTGTCTCGTTTTGAGGGCGAGAAAAAGAATACTGCTTTAAAGTTTTAGGGAATTGCATGCTAATGTTGGTGCATGAATAACATTTCATAGTCATGATAACTGTAAGATTACAGCCATATATTTTCCGCCTTAAAATTCTGTCAGTACGCCTAGCAGGTGTGCAGCTTGTGCACCGCACACTGGTGAGCAAAGCAAGGTGCGGTCGCATATAGTTCTATCAATCAAGCAAAATATTTTAACACATTTCTCAAAATAAAATTATTAATAAGTCGAATAAATATGCTGAATTTTCAGTTATTCAAAAATCTAAATAAGTCCCGCTTTGTGGTCCATTAATGGCTACTCTTTATAAACATCCTTGATTTAATAGCAAAATTCGTGGCAGAGCCGGCAATAACACAAGAAAATGTTGTTTTTGTTTCGTTTATCAGCGGCACTGGAGGATCGATGTTTAACAAAGGTGTCCCAAAAATTATTTTTGCCAAAGTTGCTTTACAAAAATATCTAGTATGGTTTGAAAATAGGGGGCGGTAGGCCTAAATGCGGCGGCGGGATGCCAGCAATAAAATTGACGTTGATAGAGTTCATATAAGAGAAAAATGAACTTTAACTCAAAACAAAGATAGGTAACAGTATCATCAATTTATCAATATATTTCAGAATGAACGTATCTTAAGACAAAGAGGTGCTTTCGTACGACAGGACGACTGGTACGAAAGCATCCGCTCGGTGTGAGTGAAGTCGCAGATGTGATAAGTTGTAGGCGGCGTGACAAGCGACAGTAGATGAAGTGTACAAGGTACAAATATAGTTAATATTACCTAAGACATAGGTGGCATTGGGAGAAATTAAAAAATTTCAATTTAATAATAACCTTACAATTTAGAACAACAAAATATAGCAACGAAGTTATTTTTGTGTCTATTAGCATTTTTATTAATGTTTTACTTTTTACTCTTATAGAGAAAGATGTGTTTATAACATCAACGTTAAGTTAAGCATTAGTCAAAATATGAAAAATTCTCTAGATGAGGGGTGCATTAGGTCTTTGCACGCGGGTGGACGACATCCTGGGATCGATCCTATAAGAGTTCTCTTCAGTTTTACATTCTTTTCTCTTCAATATTTAAGTCATATTTTTCTTGAAAATATTCGTTTCTATTAAATAACGTGTTTATTCAATCCCTTCTATATTAGCTCACTCTCTCTATATATTTATTTATTTATCTTCGTGGAATTTTCAATTGTTAATAAAATACATTTTAAAGCGCTTCATTGAGTTGAAATTTTATATACATGATTATTTTGGATGAAAATACAATAATTTAATTATTATTAATAAATATTAATTGATTAAAACTAATTATTTAAAGAATTACAAATACAGCCATGTTGACATCCTTTTTGACGACTTTGCGAACACTTTGGTGACTTGTGTCAAAACTCGAAAAGTTTTTTTTTCTCACATTTAAAGCATTCAGTTGAACTGAAATTTTATATACGCGATTGTTTTGGACGAGAATACAATACTTTAATGATAAATAATAAAAATTAATTGCCACCTAATATTGTGATTCCATCATATGTGTAAACTTATATGTATGTTGTGATTCTGCCCTATGTATATACATATTTATATTAATTGTAACTATTTAATAAAAAGTAGCTAAAATAACATTTTTCTTTGTTGATCTAAGTAGGAACTGACTTAATTTTTTTAATATACTGCTTGTGTGTGTGTGTGTGTTTTGAAATGAATTACTAGGTTTTGGAAGAAAGAAAATTTAACAATAACTTGAAAAACTACACAGAAACAACCGAAGAAATTATACAAGATATATAGCCAACAAAGTACAAAAATTGATTTGTTTTCAAGAGGGAAGAACAAATTCTAGTCAAGATGAAAGTATAGAAAAAGGGAGGGGGTTAAGTTTTATGAAGAGTGGATATCGAATTTCACGGAAACTAATAGTTAATACTTATTCATAGTTATCGATTTTTCGCTAAACTTTTCTGTTATTGCGCACACGACACAAGATCTTAAGTATAATTTGCACGCACGAGTGGTTCAGTTATAGGACCTTAATAACTATCAACATAACTTTAAAAATATATACTTTTGGCTATTTAACATTATAAATGCTTTTAAGTATTATTTTTACTAACTTTTAATACTTATTGCACTGTTTTTACTGCAAATATTCATATAACATTTACTTGTTATATTTCGAATTGTATCGATACTAATTTGAATTACCAATTGATGTTTTGTATTCAGATTGTGGCAACATGTTAAAATAATTTTGAGAAGAGATTATGTACCGAATATATGAGTTCAAAATCTGTTGGCGTTTGATAATTAAACAAATAATATAAAAAAAAACTTTTTTAAGTCAATTCCTACTTAGATCAACAAAGAAATATTTTATTTTAGCTACTTTTTTTTAAATAGTTACAATCAGTAGAGCACACAGCAATTTTTCAAGGGGATCCGGGGTCGATAGTTCACCATTCTTGTATAATGTTCCTTTTGATTTTGTTGATTTTCGGGAACAAAACGCAGTAAAAAACTAATTATTGAATAAATAATTAGCATTAATTAATAAAATTAATCATTAATAACAAGTTCTTAGTTAAATTTTACGTACTATATACTTAGAATAATAATCAATCGGAAAAAATATCAAGGGCTTTGGGAGGGGGGTCCGGACCCCCTGCCCCCCCTTGTGTGCGCCACTGGTTACAAGTAATATAAATATGTATATACATATGACAGAATCACAACATTAAGTGGTAATTAAATTTTATTAATTATTATTAAAGTATTGTATTTTGCCATCCAAAACAATCGTATATATAAAATTTCAGTTCAACTGAATGCTTCAAAATGTGAGAAAATACCCTTCTCAAGTTTTGACACAAGTCGCCAAAAATGATGCCAGCGTGGCTGTATTTTTAATTCTTTAAATAAATAGTTTCAGTCAATTAATTTTTATTAATTATAATTAAATTATTATATTCTCATCCAAAATAATCATGTATATAAAATTTCAGATCAATTGGGCGCTTTAAAATGTATTTTATTAACGATTGAAAATTCCACAAAGATAAATAAATAAATAAATATATAGAGAGAGTGTGAGCCAATAGTAGGAATTGAAAAATGAAATTTTTTGAAACTATTTTTAACAATTAAGATATATTTTTCAGTGTCGTATCTCCAAGTTAAACTAGAAAGATCACATGTTAGACTACGCTTGTTTTCAAAAACATTTCGAATCTTTTTACGGTCGAAGACACTTAAAGATTTTTATGTCAATTTAACCTATTGATTCCATTTGATTTATTATTCGTAACAGTTTAAAAAACAAAAGATCCTTTTAAGTAGGTAAAAAGGTTACCCAAAAAAATTGAGTCATGTCGTGATTACCGTCAATTACTGTTGCTAACAGATTGCAAATAGATTTCCTGTGCAATATTAATCGACTGTTGCATTATATTTTATTTATACTTCCTTAATTTTTTTCAGCTAGCATTGTGCAATATTTCTATTGCAGGAAGAACGGGGGTCGACAAACTAGATTTATATATCCTACGAATATTTTATTTTTGTAGTTTTTGAATAAAATAAAAGGTCACCATTTTGATATATTTCCTCATAACAAAATGTTTTCCTAATTTTCAAGACCTTACATACATATTTTAATGCAATACTTTAATTGAACAAATAAACTAAGAAAAATTGAAAATCTCAACACCAAGAAGGAGTGGTATATAAACGAAATGTGGTAAATGTGCTTACGCATCTGAAAGATGGCTTTGACTCAAATTTCGCATTGCACACACATAAAACGCATTGTAAAAATGTATTTTCGCACTGTCAAAATAGGAATGGCGCAAGCAGATCCATTTTCAGCTTGCGAGTCAGGTGTACTTTAAAGACACGTTGTGCAGTTCATGAACATTATTTATCGTTGAGATTTGACGTAGTGAGTTGATGTTAATTAAGAATGTCTTTAAGAAGACGAAGGAGTCATTATCAACATCTCACTGAATTTCAACAAAGTCGTAAAAAAATGCTAAGAAAAGAGAAATTTCATTTCCGCGATATTACAGGAAGATTTAGCAGGATATCCACTGAGCATGATTGTTGGCAACAGTGGTCCTGGAAGGCACTAACTCGAGAAAACCGTGATCTAACCACTCACGTCTCACCACCGATAGTGAAGACCACGGTATTCGCTGCTTGGCTTTGGAGCACTTCAGTGTATCTGCAGCAGAAATTATAACTTTTGTTGATACCAAAGCGTACAGTGAACTGTAACAAATCGATTGTTTGAGTAATAGAACCGAGGGTGAGATGCCGTCACACTCATACCATTAGCTGCAAATCACTGACATCTAAATCGTCAGTGATATCACAACAATACTCATTAGGGGTGGAATGACGATGTGTTGGGTTCGCCGATGAGAGTTGTTTTTGTCTTAGTGCCAGTGATGACCCTATATTAATTAGAAAAAGGTCAAGTCAGCACGTACAAACTTTATACAGCCTATACACTCTGGACCTGCATTTGGACTGTTGGAGCAATTTTGTATGATAGCAAAAACATTCGTGGGCTTATTCTACGCACCCTGACTACAAACTTGTACATCAGTATGGTGATTCACACTATTACTCTCATTTATGAACATTATATAAGAAGGTGTTATTCAACAGGTTAGCAGGCCCTCTCATACCACTGTTGTAACCCAACATGTTCTATAGATTGTCAATCTGTTGCTTTGGCCAGCTACATCATCAAATCTTTCCCCAATCGAGCACGAATGGACGAAAATGACAGCGTCATCCACAACCAAAATTAAATAGCCTTATATTGACCGACCAAGAGCAACAAAAGCAGTCATTCCATCCCCTAAACTGATATTTGGTACATCAACGGAACATTCTATGCACATTTACATGTTTACATTTAAAATTCTGGTGGTTACACTGATTATTAATGTGCCATTATTTCACATCTGAAATGGCTCTGATCTTGAAACTTTAATCAATTGAATAACTTCCTTAGACAAATGTATTGTTGAAGCTTTATTAGTCTACAATAATTTTTTCTTCGAATTTTTCCCCATCAGCGTATAATTTATTTCAAATTAATATAAATCAGTGGCGCACACAAGGGGGGGGGTCCTGGAGGTCCGCACCCCCCCAAGCCCTTGATTTTTTTTCCAATTGATTATAATTCTAAGTATATAGTACGAAATATTTAATTAAATATTTGTTATTAATGATCAATTTCGTTAATTAATGCTAATTATTTATTCAATAATTAGTTTTTTACTGTGTTTTGTTCCCGAAAAGCGACAAAATCAAAAGGAGCATGATACAAGAATGGTGAACTTTCAACACCGGACCCCCTCCCCTTGAAAAATTCCTGTGTGCGCCACTGATATAAATCAGTACTATTCGCAACATTCCAAGATTCTTACTATATGCTGTCATTTGCCTGATTATTTTTTTAAATATAATACTAGTGATAAGTAATTTGGCTATGAACACTTGAATCATCTAAAGTCTAAAACAAGGTCCTACAGAAATAAATGAATAAATGCATCAAACAATATCTTAAACCAGTGCTTCTCAAACGTTCTATACTGAAACCCATTTTCAATCATAATTTTCATCGCGCCCCCCTACATACAATAACAATGTATTCAAATTCAGTAATATAATTTGACGTAAAGCTGCAACACGACTTTATTTATAAACCGTACAAATTATACAAGTATTGAATTTTGTACATAATTTTATGACAGGCTCATAGGGGGTCACTGGTAATTATTAAACTTGTTCTTAACTTAGTATAGTTAAATTAATTATGAAATACATGGAGCAGTACTGACACATTTTTAAGTGTCATATCAGTGTAAACGTGTATTTTACTTTTTATTATGTCAATGTATTTTGTTTTGCATCCTTTCAGCAAATCAATTTTTCTCTCAGTAAATCAATTTCAACTTTTGATATACTCGTGCCCCCCTTGTAGGGTTACGAAGCCCCCCAAGGGGGGGGTGCCCCACAGTTTGGGAAGCACTGTCTTAAACTGAGAGCATTTCCGTATTTCTTACTTAGAAACTTGTCTAACTGAAGTAACGTGGGTTCTGCTATCTATTGATAGGGCTGATAAATATACTTTTAAAATTCAGAAGATCGTTTATTCTCTGAAAAATCCAATCTTCTCGGGATAATTTCAGTACTTATAAGAATTTCTTGTGAGTACGTAGGAAATTCTTTGAAACCCATTATTACAAATTTGCTAAATTTGAAATGTTTTATTACACACATTCTTCTCTCAGCTTAAACGACTTCAATCAATCAGAATCCGGAAGTTTATAGAACGTTTGAGGAGGTCCACTTAAAAAAATTATTATTTTGTGTGAGTGAAAGTTATATGATATGAGCTATGAAGCTTGTAATAAAATGTTATTAATAATATAATTTAATAATAAATGTTAAATGAAACTGTTATATAAAATCCAGAAATGTCTGGTCAGAGAGAGTGTTCTTTCTGGAAACTTCTTTAGGAAAAGAGAAAATTCTCGAGAAATGAATTATTATTTAATCATTAATTAATCTAGTGTAGGTCAATCAGTCAGAGATATCTACTCTTCATTCTGTTAGAAGAAATTTTTATCGTTGTACAGAAATTCATCGCTTTTGCGTTGTTCAAACTTACTTGCTTCTTTTCAATTCATTATTTTTATTTGCTTGCTTCTTTTTCAGAAGATATCACTTATAATTGAAAATAATTACACCAACCATAATATGCCTATCTGGGTGTCTACGTACTGAAACTTAGGACTCGTCTAGAACACAAGAAAATTATTTTACAAAATAAGAACTGGATATATTTGATATATATCATTTTTTTAAAACTACCTCTCGATTAGGACATAAAACCTAAAGAAATAAGAGATTCCAAAAATGACTTAATAACTAAAAGGTACTTTCCTACATAAAATACTGCTCTAATCTCAATTATTTTTTCAAAAATCTAGTCAAAGTTTTATTGTTTTCTAATATGGTTTATGGAACAGTGAAACAAAAATGCCTTGTTGGTAATTTCATACTGTATTTGCATACTATCACATGCAGTGGCACACACAGGAATTTTTCAAGGGGGAGGAGGTCCAGGGTTGAATTATGCTCGCATCATGCTCCCAAACGCCGCCCAAAATATTATTTTGATTTTGTCAATTTTCGGGAACAAAAAACAGTAAAAAATTAGTTATTGAATAAATAATTAACATTATTTAATAAAATTAATTATTAATAACAAATATTTAATTAAATGCTACGTACTATAAACATAGGATTATAATCAATTGAAAAAAAATCAAGGGCTTTGAAGGGGAGGGGTCCAACCCAGGAATCCCCCCTTGTGTACGCCATTGTCTCATAAAGTGTAACTCTAAAGTAATTATTTATGAAACAATTACAAATTTTATAAGAAAAAATATGTAAAATAAAGATTTCTCTGTTAGTATTGCATGTAAATGTGCATTACAACAGTATATGGAAGCTTGGCATTATAATACCCATAGTTTTATTTTTATGTATTGCATTAAAATATACAACAGAGTTGATGCAAACAACTATGATAAAAAATAAAAATTTAGACCGGGAGCAATGAGCAAACAAGGATAAAAAATATTCAATTTTTTATTTACTATATTCAAAAAGAAAGATCCTTTTCTTCGAGCAAAACTTAATAAATAACTAAAGCGAGTGTCATCTCCGGTCTCTCTGTATTAACTTCCACAAAAATTTCACCTAGGAGCACTTTATATAAATATTTCCTTCGTAATCCCTCGATGCATACAGTTCGCCATAAACACTATCACCTTTCATAAAAACAACACCAGCAAAAACGTTCGAAAAAAAAGTTCTAAGAATATCAAATTCCGTTCTCCGGGAAATAATCCTCCAAACAAAACAAAACGGATACACAAAGTGAAAGAGAGACTTCGAAGGAGAGTCCAAAAATCACTTTACAGGGCATCAAATTCCTAACCGCCCTCAACCATAGAAAAAGACTGAACAAGAAAAAGGAAAAGCCGTGGACTGTTCGAAAGAGGGGTGGAGGAACGATGACTGGAAGGCCGATGTCATCAATCAACCCCCCACTTCCTTGGTGCTGTCGTCAAGTCCTCAACCTCCCTGGGCGCACCAACCTCATAATAGTTTGGCCCCGGCTTCCGTTACCTAATTTGTCATCACTCACTCGTGAGAGGGTGGCTGGATGGGGGGTTGACGAGAACGATGAAAGAAAGAGGTGGGAATTGAAAGCCCCCGTGTGTCTACCTATCTCTCGACTCGACGGGAATCTGCGTGAATATGAAAGTATGTATCAGCACCGAACAGCAGTTTCCCAGTTTTAAATGCCTCGTCGGGTGCGACGGATAATGAATTTTTGCGATGGAGAAATGAGATGGTATCCGTGATTGCCCGGAAAGACTCGAGGTGGTTTGTCAGTTGGATATTACACTATGGAGGAAGGTATAAATAATGATTCGGGACAAGTGTGGGAAAAATTTGGTGTCGACGAAATGGTATTAGATGGGGGGCAAATAGCGCAGATGGAAAGATTCACATTAATATATTGGATCGCTAACTATGATAAATTTATTTTAAACTAGGAATATATAAAAAACAATTTTTTAAGTCAATTCCTACACAGGTCAACAAATAAAATTTTTATTTTAGTTACTTTTTATTAAATAATCAATTAATATAAATATGTATATACATATGACAGAATCACAATATTAAATGGCAAAATAGAAAGCGATTTTCCTTGAAAATTCCCATTTTCCTTTCTTTATATGGTGTTGGATTGTTAATTTTGTTTGTTACTATTTATTCATTAATTAAATTTAGTTATTCCAATAAAATAGTATAGTAAAAAGAAATCACATCCTCAGGAATTAGGCTATCCCTGGAGGAATCCGAACCCACCACTTTTGGATTAGAAGTCCAACGCGCTACAGTGGCACAACAAGCGATTTTCCTTTTTATATATGGTGTTGGACTATTATTTTTGTCTGTTACTATTTATTCATTAATTAAGTTATTTAATAAATTAATATTTGAAAAATATGTTTTAACATCAAGTGTCATCCACTAGAAGTTTAAAAAAATGTATTTGAACTTAAGTGGATGAATAAAACGTATTTTATTAATGATTGAAAATCTGAACAATATATATATCAGTAGCGCACACAGGAATTTTTCAGGGGGGGTCCGGGGTCGAAAGTTCATCATTCTTGTATCATGCTCCTTTTGATTTTGTTTATTTTCGGGAACAAAACACAGTAAAAAACTAATTTTTGAATAAATAATTAGCATTAATTAATAAAATTAATCATTAATAACACGTAATTAATTAAATTTTACGTACTATATACTTAGAATTATAATCAATCGGAAAAAAAATCAAGGAAGTTGGGGGGTCCGGACCCCCTTGTGTGCGCCACTTATATATATATATATATATATATATATATATATATAGGGAGAGGGGAACTATAAAAGTAAGTTTGAAAAAGAAAATTCTGGACTCTAAAGAAATATTATGGTGGAAAGGAAAACTGTTTTTATATAACACGACTGTTTGAACTAGTTTTTTAATTATATTTATACATTATTTTTTTTTATCCAAAATAATAATTTTTTGTTAATTTTTTTTTAAATATTATTTGGATCAGGGGTGTACTCGGCCTTTTTTCTTTCTTTTTTCAATAATGAAAAAAACACATTATAACATCGAGACCAACATTGGACAAAGCAAAATCGATCAAAATATTAAAACTCATATTTTTGGCTTTTATTTTAATACCGTATTAATCTTTCTATCTAATGCACACAAAAAAGTATTTACTTTTATATATATTTTACACAGTAACAAGATAGTCTCAATTTCTTTTCATCCATGACCAAACCTTTTACTTTCTTCCATAAAAAAAAAACAGTAAATTGATTGCTTGATTGATAAAATATCCCACTCTCCACTGATAGAATTTCTTAATGCAATTGAACACGACTGGGCCACTCAGAAAAGGCCGTTGGCCCCCATACGCCCCGTGAGCCACAAGTTGATTATCACTTATTTGATTGATAGAAATTATCAGAATCACACATTGATCACGCACTGATCTATTTTAGCCAAACTGTCATGGTCAAGGACTCGTGTTAGGCGTTGGCAAGTTTTAAGTTCTAGACCTGCTGTTTCAGAAGACCTGATGTGTAGATGGACTGATACAAGTTAAATCTGTCAAGGCTCTAAGTCCTCAAGTTGGCGAGATGGGAAAATTTGGAAAGCGGAACGCCAGAGGAGGAGAGCTTATGTGTCGTCCGCGTCACATAACCGTAGTTCAAAATTACGAGGTCCATTGTCAAAAGCCCTCGTTTTGCTTTGAATTCTGACGTAAATAAACTAAACAAAGAAGCACTAGGGTTGTTTGCAACAGACTTCAGGATTTTGAGACTTGGTGAAGTGACACAAATGACACCTGAAATGGGAGACCAGACATCAAATTTCCACACCAAGCCATCTATGACTCTTCATAGATTAAACGTATATCAACTTCTCTACACGGTGGATCTGTAATAGCCAGTAGAGCACACAGGAATTTTGCAAGAGGGGGGGGGTATTGATAAATGAGCACTGAGTAGTGAGCAGTACAATATACGATGAAATATATTTCATAACCCCAGCTCTCCCGTCCCTCACCCGTCGAATCAGTCCAATCCACGCTTTTTACCGTCTTCCGCTTCGTCACGCAGTTTTTCACGAATAAGCTTTGTTAAAAAAACTTAATACTAAAGTAGTTGCTAAATGTATGCCATGTTATTTTTCTTATGACTCTTTGTTAGGTGTTCTCTCATTGTAATTAATGTTATAAAGTACAAAAAAAAATGCTTACTTTTCTTTTTAAAAAATTACTTTGACTTTTACCATAAAAAAAAAAACTCAAATACTTAAAATTCATTCCCCTTGTAGCAGGACGTAACATAAAAATTAATTTTTTTATTTTACTTTTCCCTTTATCTATATATCAGAGAACATTTTTTACGCACAGGTAGGCTTTGAACTTCTGAAAAAAAAATTGTCGATCCACCCTAATGTATATTATTTATTTATTTATCAGTGGTGCAACAGCCTATGAGGGTCAAGGCCTACTGTTCCCAACTCAGATTTCATGACCTTGGGTGCTGAGGTGCATGTGCAGATCTTCTGATCAGGTGGACGGTCTGACGGGAAACCCCTAGTGTTTAGTTCCCAAGCCAGCGTGGTACTCATATATCGACCCACTGAAGACTGAGTCGACCTTTCTCAGCCCGACATCTTATCCCGGACCTATGGTTCAGCCACTGGGCTTCAATGTATATTATAGTACTATATAAGAAGTGGTTTCGGAAAATTTTTTGACAAGATTAGGGGCATCATTTTCATACATACTTAAGAATGATCTATCCTGTTTAAGCATTGAACAGTACTGCATTAATTTTAAAACTTCGAGCACGCATTTTGTACAAAAATATTAGCATATTTCATTTTTAACAGAAAAATAAAGGTATAGAAACAGAATTATAGATAGCACTTACTCGTATAAAATCTTTTTTGCCATTGTTCTTTTAAATTCAAAAACAAACACAAAAAAATTAATAACCATGAGTTCTAAGTGGCTAATATTGCATAATGAATAATCATCGTTCCAGTATGTATAATCATTGTTCTTTGAATAAAATCCTGAGTTTATTTTACATCCTCAAATAAAACAATTCAACTAAAGGACTCTTTCCGAAAGTAGCGTTTCTTCTCAATAGAGCTTCACAGTTGTACTTCCGCCCTCTCTTCAAAAATGCTTCGTGGAGCATGGATAATTTAATTCGCTAAATTGCTAGCTCTCAAGTTTGGGTACATGTTTGGTAAAACAAATAAAAGAAAAAGAGTGGAAATATTGCTATTGCTTTTTTTTTATCGTTATAATTAAATAGTTCGTTTCACTACTTTTTAAAGCTTAAAGAATAAAATTTTTTTCTCTACCTAAAATGCGTCCTAAATTAAAGTTAAAAGTGGTACTTTGTCAATTTTTTCCCTGTAATAGCAAGTTGGTGTTAGATATTAATATTTAAATATGTAAATGAAACATATATATACAGGCGAACCTCGTATGGCACGGTTTCGATATTAACTTAAGATATGTCGAAAAGTTAAAAGCTTTATTTATTTTATTTTTTTTTGACAATTTAAGATTTTTACATTTTCAAATTGCATAGATTTTAACCTTTCTAAAAATACCAAACTTTAACCTCTAGGGTAATTAGAATCCCTTAAAACCTATTTTTAAATAATCGTTGAAAATGGGTCATGCCCATTTGAATGGCGAAAAATGTAAATTGCGTGGTCCGTCGCCAAAAGCCCTCGTGTAGCTGAACAGTGCGACGTTAATATTCAATCAATCAATCAATCAATGGCTAAAAATGTAAACAAAGTAGTACTTCGTTTTTGCTTAAAAGTTGAATGTATGATATAAACCAAAACATTTATCTTTTATTGTAAACTGAGCTGTTTATTCTTTTATTTCCTAGCCGATTAGAAGTTTCACTGTATACATTAGATTCAATTTATCTCAAAATGAAAATTTTGATGTTAGATGTACTTTTTCTGAGAAACTAATTTAACATTGTCGATATAGAGGTTTCTGACTCCTTTTAACTCAGTGACCGACAGCTCATGAGGGCCAAGGTCTACTGTGCCCAACTCTGTATACGCAATCTTGGACCCTGAGGTGCATGAGTAGATATTCCGGTCAGATGGTCAGCCTGACACGGGTTTCGATTTTACATTGTACAAAATTTGCGATTATTATTGCAAGGATTCAATATTATACAGCGCAAAACTTGAATTTAATGCTACACGGTTTTGATTATAACGTGTTTTTAAAAAATTGAATGTCATTTTCGTTCAGTGAGGGAAATTCCCATCCCCTTTAAAATGGAATTTAAAAGAGGATTGTAAAGTTCTTTATCTCCTTATAGAGAAATTTTGAGAGTTGTAAGATCGAAACACAGGTGATTGCAAGTACGTCAGATAACTTTAGTAATGATAGAGAACTAACTAGAGAAGAGGGGTTCTCTTTCTCTCTCTCTCTCTCACACACACACTTTGAGAAAAAAATAAATTAGCTGTAATTTCTGATGAGTGTGATAGTGAAAATTAATTTGTGGCCCTAATAAGGCCATTTCTATTTATTTTTTAATAATTATTATCAGAATAATAATTTTTTAACGTATTTTTAATTTTTGTATTTCATATTTTTGTTTTTGATTAAAAATTTGAAATTAACTTACTTTTTCATTTTTGTGTTTTATTGAAACGAAATTTCAACTTAATAAAATTTTACACTTTAAGAAATGATATCGACGTAACATGGTATATATTGCATTGATGTATATTATTTCCAAGTTTCGTATTGCATGGTTTCTAAACAACAAAGTACATATTGTCCTGATTTATATTATGTACATACATAGTTAAGTTAATAAATAAATAAAAAAATCATATAAATAGAGATAAGTCTTGAATAAAACAATTTGGTACAAATTAACCGTGTTATACGAGGGACACTTGTAAAGGGTGTTTTTTTAGAGATATAGAACTTTAAATTGCAATAAAACAACGATGTATTATTCGATTGACATGAATTTTTTTTATTCGAAAGATAATCTTGTGGCATTACATTTTAAATATGATTTCTGGCATATGACTTCCACGGCTGGCTCGGATGTATTCCAATCTGGACGTCCAATTTTCGATGACTTTTTCCAACATTTGTGGCCGTATATCGGCAATAACACGGCGAATGTTGTCTTCCAAATGGTCAAGCGTTTGTGGCTTATCCGCATAGACCAATGACTTTACATAGCCCCACCTAAAATAGTCTAGCGGTGTTAAATCACAAGATCTTGGAGGCCAATTCACAGGTCCAAAACGTGAAATTAGGCGGTCACCAAACTTTTCTTTCAATAAATCGATTGTGGTACGAGCTGTGTGACATGTTGCGCTGTCTTGTTGGAACCACAGCTCCTGGACATCATGATTGTTCAATTCAGGAATGAAAAAGTTAGTAATCATGGCTCTATACCGATCACCATTGACTGTAACGTTGTGGCCTTCAACGTTTTTGAATAAGTACGGACCAATGATTCCACCAGCCCATAAAGCGCACCAAACAGTCAGTTTTCCTGGATGTAACGGTGTTTCGACATACACTTGTGGATTAGCTTCACTCCAAATGCGGTAGTTTTGTTTGTTGACGTAGCCATTCAACCAGAAGTGCGCTTCATCGCTAAACAAAATTCGCTTATGAAAATCGGGAACAACGGCAATCTCGTTTTGGGCCCATTCGACGAATCTACGCCTTGCTTGATGATCGTTTTGATGAATTGCCAAACCAAACTGAGAATAAATCACTTGACAGCTGTTAAATCGGTCGCCATCTTGGAAAGTAATGCCAACTTAAACTTCTATACCTGGAAAGAAAACACTCTTTATATCTCAAGTTATGAATTTATAACGTCAACTTGATAATACATATTTTTTTTTTCATCTGAGTAAGTTTTATTTGCGTAAACCAGTGCTTCTCAAACTGTCAATACTTGTGAACCAATGTTCAATCATAATTTTCATCGCCCCCCAACACTAGCAATGTATTGAATTCAGACATAATGTACTTTGACGCTAAAGCTACACTACGAACTTAATTATAAACCATACAGATAATCAAGACAATTATTAAATTTTATACGTATTACTTTTAAGTGATAGGATAACTATTATGTTACTTTTCTTTTTTAGTGTTTAAATTGGAACGTATTGCTATATATATGCAATAAAATTTGCAATAAATATACAAGTGTAAATATATTTGATATTGTGTGCTTTCTTTTAGAAAATTAAAAAAAAATTTTAATTATTTTTAATTTTTGACATTTTGAAGTGCTCGTGCGTCCACTTTGGGTTATCACGTTTCTCTAGCGGGCGCGATCCACAGTTTAACAAACGCTAACGCTAGCCATTGCTTTTATTCCCTTTTTTTTAATTATTCATCTTTAAATTGGTAATAGCAAAATTTGCAGCAAGCAAATTATCTTTTTCTCTAATCTGCAACTATAAGATTATTGATATAAATACTAGAGAGAAAGAAGATATTATAATAATTAAAAATATTATAGTATTCAACGACATTCAATTTATCGGGAAAAAAATGTTTTTCATCGTATATTTATCAGGTGGCAATATATAACTAATACATATATATATATATATATATATATATATATATATATGAGTTTATAACCTGCATAACAATTATGTATACCAATTCAAAATAAAATTAATTTCGTAATAATTTTTGTACTGTATAAATTTCAGTAAGCTGTACCAGTTTTTAAATTTTAATTATGGTGGTTATGTGTTAACTCTTTTCAGCGATTTATCGCCAAAAATTGACTGCGAACCAGAAGTTAATCACCAAAGATTTTACGAGTTAAAGCAACGACGAGCAGTTTTATCAACAGTGGCGTACACAAAGGGGGAGTCCTAGGGGTCCGGACACCCCCATAGCCCTTGATTTTTTTATCAAATAGTTATTCCTATTTATGTATTAAGTAAACTTTAATTATACACTGCTGGACAATTGCTATGGACGGATAACACTATCATCCATAGCAACCCCAAAATGAAAGGAAGCAAAATGTGGAAAATTAGAATAAGTGCGGGATATTAGTAAGAAGAAGTATGAGTATATGCAAATTTTTTTTCCACGTCTGTTCATCACGTGATAGCGTTCATAAGAGCTTTAAAGGTTTTGACGCGTGTGGACAGTTGTTGTTTCAAGTCAAGGTTTTACAGGAAAGATTTAATAGACGAACTTAAAACTTTTAGCATGTCTTCCCGACATCACATAGATGATTTTATGCGTGGCCGAATTATTGGAAAGATCGAAGAAGGGCGAAAAATAACAGATGTTGCCAGGGAGTTCGACATCGCTCATAGCGTTGTTTCATGGCTGTGGAAGTCAATTAAAACTACTGGAATGTGTAGTAAACGGCACGAGGGAGAACGTGTTAGAAGTACGACGCCTGCAGAAGACAGATATATCGTCCTATCAGCAAAAAGGAACAGGCGCACCACAGCTCAGCAGGTGGCAAATCAGTTTCTTGCTGCCTAATGAAAGCAGATCTCCCGAAAAACTGTTGCCAGACGTTTGAGGGGAGGAGGACTATAAGCACGCAGACCTGTTGTGTGTGTCCCATTGACCAGACAGCACCATACTGCCCGTTTGCAATGGTGTCGTGAGCATCACAATTGGACTGAGCAGGACTGGGCATGCGTACTATTCTCAGATGAGAGTAGGTTCAGTCTGTCATCGGATTGTAGACGCCAACTGATCTGGCGCGAGAGTGGTGCTGCTTATCGTCCAGAAAATATCCAGGAAAAGGACCGATATCCGACATGCAGTATCATGGTGTGGGCCGGCATCATGATCAATGGCCGCACGCACCTACATGTGGTTGCGAATGGGACTATGATGGGCCAACGATACATTGATGAAGTTCTACTTCCTCATGTTCGCCTTTTCCGTGGTACTGTCGGTGATAAATTTGTTTTTATGGACGACAACGCAACATGTCATCGAACACTCGCTGTTCAGGATTGTCTAGACAGCGAGGGTATTCAACGTCTCGTATGGCCAGCGCGTTCTCCAGATCTAAAACCCATTTAGAATGTGTGGGATGCTTTGAGGAGGCAAGTTGCTGGTCAAAACTATCCTCCGACAAACAAGAACACCCTCATCCGTGCACTCACAGTGGAATGGGATAAATTGCCTCAACAGCTGCTGGATAATTTTGTGCAAAGTATGGTACGACGCGTGGAATGTTGCATCACACTCCACGGTGGACATATCCCGTACTGATACCTTTCTTTAAGGTGCCTGCTGACTTTTAGATGCATTGTTCCATTTCTCCGTACGCAGATCAAATGAACATTTTTTTTTCTTTCAGATGTTTCACAGCTTTTGCACTTTCCAGAACAATAAATATTCTTTATTCTAATGTCTGAACAGTGTGGCAACTATATTTTATCCTACTAGGCCTCATGTCTCGCTTAATGTTATGCTACATAGCAATTTGTGATCCATCCTTAGCAATTGTCCAGCAGTGTATATTTGTTATTAATAATTATTTTTTTAATTAATGCTAATTATTTATAGAATAATTAATTTTGTATTGTTTTTTATCCCGAAAATCGACAAAATCAAAAGAATATGTTGTTCGACGCATTGGAGCATGATACCAAAATAGTTACTTTAGACCCTGGCCCCCCCACCCCCTTGAAACATTTTTGTGTGCGCTACTGGATATCAACATAGCATTTTGAAGGATTCCCGTATTTTAGTTTGTTGAATTATTTTTTTTAATTTTCAACTGAGAATAATTAATTTAGTATTTTATTATTGTTATCTTTTTTTTCATTTTATTTATTTTATTTTATTTAACAAAAAACATACGGAAAGTGAGTGCTTCTTAAAGTCGCTATCTAAAGCAACTAATGGCAGTATTAGCAAAGAACTGCGAAATTTTGAACCACAATCAAATAATGAGGATAACACCTGAGTCGGTATCCCCTCTTCTAGCTTCCACACCACATCAATGTGAGGGACTTTGAGCCTCGATAGATTTAAAGTGCTTCATTTTCTCTACATGGTGGGTTCTCAATGATACCTGGACTCAAAATCGATAAAAAAAAAGCTGGTTACCAGTTTGAGATCTAACTACTTCACTACTGTTATAGAAGCTAATTTGCTATTAATTATGTTTTGTAATTTATAAAACTTTTAGTTTGAAGTTGCATTTGGTTTGAATTTCAAGACAAGATAAGGAACAAGTAACATTTTAAAAAAAGTCAATTCCTATTTAGGTCAACAAAGAAAATTTTTATTTTAGTTACTCTTTATTAAATAGGTGCAATTAATATAAATATGTAAATACTTATGACAGAATCACAATATTAAGTGACAAAATAGAAAGCGATTTTCCTTGCACTTTTCCATTTTCCTTTCAATACAGGGTGTTGGATTTTTTTTGTTTGTTACTATTTATTCATTAGTTAAATTTAATTATTCTAATAAAATAGTATACTAAAAAGAAATGACATTCTCAGAAATTAGGCCATTCCAGGAGAAAGTCGAACACATGACTTTGGATTAAAAGTTCAATCCATTGCGCTGTAGGGACACAACGAACAATTTTTCTTTCTATGTATGCTAATGTCCTATTATTTTAGTTTGTTACTATTTCATAATTTTTTTAAAATTTTTATGAATTAATATTTGAAAACTTGTATTAACATCAAGTGTCATCCACTACAAGTTTAAAAAAATGTATTTGAACTTGAATGGATGAATATAAAGTATTTTATTAACGATTGAAAATTTGAAATATATATATATATATTAGAAATCATAATAGGTCTCCAGTTTAGTCCAAAAACTTTTTGTATCCACATTTGTTGTGTCTGGTGAATTTGAAAGTTCACCATTCTTGTATCATGCTCCTTTTGATTTTGTCGATTTTCGGGAACAAAATACAGTAAAAAACTAATTATTAAATAAATATTTTGCATTAACTAAAAAAATTAATCATTAATAACAAATAATTAAATTTTTCGTACTATTTACTTAGAATTATAATAAATCGGGGAAAAAATCAAGAGCTTTGGGGTGGTCTGGACCCCTTCCCTCCGTTTGTGTGTGCTACCGACATATATATGGGGAGAAAGTGAACTAATAGCAAGAATTGAAAAATAAGAGACAATTTTTATTTTTAAAAATAAAATTCCTTCCAGATTTTAAAGTAGATTAAGTTCCTCTTGAAGCAGTCTTTTAATCTTGGATATTATCGATAGTTTTGATTATTTTTCCCCTTAAGAAAACCTCTCAATGGTATGGAAGCAAGATCCCGAAATCCAGACAACCTAAATGAAGCATTTTGATTTAGAGAAGCAGCTCAAAATCCGTGTTATAAATAAACATTAACGTCGGAAAAGAATCCTTTTTTTTCTTTTCACTAAAAATAAATGCGTATATTTTACAGGAATTTAGATAAACTATACGAGACTTTAAATCAGCTTTATTTCATCATCGTCTATTTTAAAGGAAATTCGACGGAAAAGTAAAGAATTTTAACAAAAACGTTTCGCGACAAAATTGAAAGTCATTTCTCTTCTTACAACTGTAATGGAAATTTCTGATAGAAAGAGCTGGAATATTTTCTTAACTCTCTTTATAACAATACCCTTACCAGTGAATTCAAACCTTTGATTTGAAATTTTATATCACAGCAAAATTGAAGGCGATATTTGAATGTGATGTTTGCCAAAACAAAAACCGATGTTGAAATATTGTTGAAAAAGAAAAAAAATTAACAATGTAGAAGAGAGAGATATATTATATTTTTAATACGTAAAATAAAAATGTAATATTCACATACGAAGCATGTAAGTTAATGAACATATCAGACAAACGAAAAATGCCTGTGATGTACGAGGTCTAGTAATTGTTAAGAGTTTTCACTGTTGTTTCAATTAAAGCAAATAATGTAAATCATAAAGGTTTTATTTATAGGATAGTTACCGAAAAGTTAATTAATATTTAATTTTTATAACAAACATCGTTTACACCGCCATCTGTAATAGTTACAATTCCTTCTTATGTGTTCACTTAAGGTATTCGACTACATTCGGAACCGCGTGATTTTGAAAAAGCGTATAAATGCATAATATTTATGATATTTAGTGTCACTTAGATTAGAAAATGTATATAAAATTGTTTTAAGAATATTATTACAATAAAAAATTATTTAAGTACAATATTTTGACAAAAAATGAATATAGAATGACCCATTTTCAAAATATTCTCTTTTTGTGAAAAATACTTCTACTAAAATAATATTTTGCCTGTATATACCTCAGACCTCTCTACAGAGGCTCAACTAGAATTTTTGAAATATATAACTTAGAAGTGAGTTTATCCATATTTTACGACAACAGAGGGGAGCAATTTTAAGAAAAAAACGCCGATAATTATTTCAATTTGTGGTAACTCTGAAAATAATGTGAATTTTTCAAAAGTACTTGTTCAGACTCTCTGGAGAAGTCTTTACTTTATATAAGCGAAATATTGTTTTAGAAGCATTTTTTATAAAAGGAGAGCATTTTGAAAAAAGATTATTCTAAGTTTTTTGCCAAAATATTGTATTTAAATAATTTTTTTATCAAAATGTCCTTAAAACAATTTTATGCATGTATTCTAATCAAAGTGACACTAAATATCATGATAATTATCCATTTATGCGCTTTTTTAAAATCACGGTTCCGAACGTAGTCGTATAGCATAACAAAATTAATGTTAGGAATTTCTTTGTGGTGCTATGCAAAGAAGTGAAAGAAGGAATGTGTAAAGGAGGAATTCAGATATGTATAATTAATTTTATTAAAGGTCTGAGTATATATATAAATTTCCCCAATTAAAATGTGCATTTTATTGTTAAGATTTAATAAATATCGTACATTACTGTAGATAAAGAGATAGATGAACTAAAAATAAAAGCCAAAAAATTTGGTATCTTAAAGGAAAAGAACACAAAAAAATTAAAATTTATATAAATTAAAAAATATTATGAAATGTAGCAATTTACTAACTGAAGTACTTAAAATTATCATCTAAAACGGAGGTTCTAAACGCCTTGCAATGATTTTTGGTTTGGGGTAGATATCTGCTTACTTAATATTGAATTTTTACTAATTTAATAAATCAACTTAAGTGTCTTTTTGACAGCTAGTACAGAGTTACTTTAAAAAAAATTCCCCCTGTCTTGAAGTATGGTTTTTAAAACTCATAAGAAGCACATGTTATTAATTATATTAATCTTTAATTAATACGGACAAAAGTAAGGAACAAAAAACAAATTCTTTTAATTAGAGGGATGAACCTGGTGCTTCAATAACAAATTTTCAACATTTGGTTTCGATCTTTTCAGGTTTAACCCTAAATCTCCTGTGTTACTAATGACCAGTCCCCTCCCCCTTTCTGCTTTTTTTTTTTTGTTTTGGAGATTGGCAATCGTGCTGAGACTCCTCAATCGGAAAAGCAATTAAAAACTTTCTCACAATATTCCATAATTCGGAACAAACAACAGGTATGTCTTTTTAAAGCCAAAATTGCTTGAATCCGTTTTTAAACTTTACTTTAAAATCTTTGTTAGTGCCTATTCCGATCAGTCCCTATTGTAATTGGATTTTTTTGTTCAATGTGACTATATGAACTGATTGTGACCATGGTAATACAAACCACAGTCGAAGCATTCCCAAACCTAGTTGCAGTGTCTGAATAAAGAGCATTTAAATGCTGAACTTAAATTAAAACGTTCTGACGGATTGTTTGTGGTAAATTAAGAAAATCTACGACCTCCAATGTTATACTGTTTTAGCTTAATTCTGGAAAGAAACGCTGAAATGATGGTCCATGTTTTAATAAAATTTTTGCTGCTATCTTATAAGGACTCAAAAAAATTTTGTGGAAGAAAAATAGTATTTTGTATTAATATATAGGATAAAATTTGTTATAGATAATCATCGCTGATCTAAAAATTCCAAAGCCATTGATAACTTGGGAGTCATCTCTTATAGGTCATTACGTTCTCTTATATGCAAAACTATACAACTTCGTCTGATCTGAAGGCCGTCTTATCGGTGGAAATATATGGTATATATTTTATGAGCATGCCGAAACCAGTATATTACCTATTAAAAAACTGAAGAAGTGCATAAAATGGAAATGGTATGACTCAAATGTATATTTATCTATCATAACAATAACAAATGCATTTCTTAAATATATAGACGTTTTGAAAGAACTTAAAACAATCTGGTTTGTCAATTTCAGATAATATATAAGAAAGAAAACTAGCTATAAACGGCGAGCATTACTTTTTTTAAAAGAAAAACAAATTTGTTTAGTATAGAATAAATTTTAAACGGGAGTTAACTGGTTAGTAATAAATTTCCAAATATTCTCCACTAAAAATTACGATATTTTATAATGTTCCTAGTTTTTATCTCACATGAGTTTGTTGTCATGGTGATACAATGAAATGACTACATAATGATTTAATAAATCAAATTATTTTATAACACAGAAAAACTATATTGGTATAATGTTCGAAGGGAATTTGAAAAAAGAAATGTTTTCACAAGAAAATTGATGAAAAGTGAAAAAGTAATGGCGGCTTAATTTAATTTGCTAGATTTAATCTATTTAATATTTAAGAAGAAAATTGTATTTTACCATCAGCACGATGCTAGTCAAATGAACTCAATTGCGCCAAGTACATTGCCAACTGCGCCAATGTAGGCTGCCAACTGTGCCAAAAATTTGTGATTTTAATCTTTGGATTTCCAGCCATTTTTTTTAAGAATAAACTATTAATGTAATTAATTGGAAGAAAAATAATTTTGGATGTATTTTCCTAACAATTTTGGATGTGTTTTTTAACTATTTAGAGGTATATGAAAAAAACATTAGAGATTTTCTGGTTACAATTTCCAGTGTCAGAATTTTAATGACTGCGATTCAGTAAAAGTCTATTGATCACATTGTTTTTTTTTTCTAATTGTTTAATACAAGGAGAATCGAAACACATTGCAGTTGTGTACGGTTCATTTTTAATCGTAGCTATAATTTCATAGACTACGACACCGGATGTTATTCTTATAAGGTAGAGCATTTTTGCGACCGGTCGGTTAAAAATGGCACGAAAATACCCAACCAGGTACTGCTATAGGGATTTAAGAAACCTACTTGAAAAATGTGACGAAGCGTCACTTACATCACCGAATTGAATCGATTTCTGTAATTTAGAAAGACATTTGAGATTTTATTCCTATCTTCGTCTTCTTTTAGTATTTTTCAATCCCTACTATTATAGTTCACTCTTCCCTATATATAAATATATATATATATATATATATATATATATATATATATATATATATATATATATATATATATATATATAATCTTCTTCAAATTTTCAATCGTTAATAAAATATTTTTTATTCATCCACTGAAGTTCAAATACATTTTTTTAAACTTGTAGTGGATGACACTTGTTGTTAATACAGTTTTTCAAATATTAAAACTTGTAGTGGATGACACTTGTTGTTAATACAGTTTTTCAAATATTAAAACTTGTAGTGGATGACACTTGTTGTTAATACAGTTTTTCAAATATTAAAACTTGTAGTGGATGACACTTGTTGTTAATACAGTTTTTCAAATATTAATGGATTAATTAAATTTTATTTTTTTTAGTTCTAAATTTATTCTGCATTATTTCTGACGAAGTTAGAACTAACACCAACAGATGGCACCAGTGAGTTTTTCCAACGAATTTTTCCTTGGCTTCAAATATATTTTTAAAAACTTTTAGTGGTTGGCACTTGATGCTGATACAATTTTTAAAATATTAGTTCATTAATTAAACTAAATTAACTAAAATAAAAAATTGTGTTACTATAGTAGACACTTTTACCCTTATTTATTCATTTATTCCCATAATATTTCTAAACGCAGCTTATTTTGTATTCTTATTCTGCTCAACGAACGGCGGTGCATTAACGGGAAAGTATCAGACAATTTTACAATCCAAATGTGGTTTTCATTCAAGTTTTTCAATGAATGCATGGCTTAAATTACGGAATATTCTTTAGCTCCCATCACGTAGTCTTTTCTGATCGATACAAAAGATCCACGTTTGATCGATGGAGGGTTACGTCAGTCAAACGATTATACGATTATGATCGCACTCAAATCGAATTGCTAGTAGGAGTCTTGTGCCAAGTTACACTCGTCTATGGATAAATGGATTGTTGAGAGTCATTGGTGACGGATCTCGTAAATCTGGTTAAATGACGAGGACGACATATGAGTTTGTGCCCCACTCTCCAAATTTCCGCAACACACAAAAGAGAGGACTTATATGTGCATTAGTTTCTGGTTAGCAACCTTTTAGCTGTGGCGTGCCAAACCAATCTACCAATATGATTCAGCGTGACACACAGTAAGACAGTTTGAAACAATTCAACTCCCGTGATTATCCATGCAGAGTTTGAGAATAGAGGTCAATAATATAGATTTACAGTTCTATTTTACATTAGTTTTGCATCATTTAAAGATATTTCTTAGCACAAAAATGAACAGGATAAAATACAACCATTTCTTCAATGTAAATAAAAAATTAAAATTATACATATATTATGTATTTATAAACAAGAGAATATATAAGAATATATAAGAAATATATAAGAGAAATAGACAGTATAAATTATAAGTATTCCTCTTCTCATTATAGTTAAATAAGAATTTTATTGCAAACCTTGTGCTTGCTCCACTCTGCTTTCATATCACAAAATCAACGGTAAAATGTATGACTTTCAATTTGAGACGATTATGAGCTTTCGGTTGTTAAACAATTTCTATGAGGACTCGAAATATGTTTTATATGAGGAGAGATTTTTTACTTAGATGTGTAGAACCAAAAGCGGAAAGCAAAGTACATGCAATTTTTCTCTCTTCAAACAATTAAATCTCTTCAGCACTGGCATTGAATAATTTACAAAACAGCTGTAAATTTATCTTTAGATTTTTTCTTAATTCCGTAAATGTCTATAATTGTGAAGATGTTCGTCAAATAAGGTCCAATAGAAATTTATCAACTTCCATCCACTCAAAAATTGATACATTTGTAGAATAAGGCAGAGTGCCACTGAGAATTGCACCACGGGCCACAGGTTGCAAATCCCTGCTCTATCTACTGACTCGACAGAAATACCAGAAGTCACGAGCATACGACGATCGGCGAAATAATAGAACTAATGTACGTTAAACTGAGTTGAGCAGCAAACGTTTCGAAGGACGTGGTATAGAAATAAGGAGAAAGTGAGCAAATAAAATATCTTCATCATGAGATCATAGTTCGAAAGTTCTAGGTTCAATTTCAAAAAATTTTGTATAGTTCATGAACGATGACCATCATACGATTTTAAGTATTATTTATAATTAATAACTTTTATATACAGGGTAAAGGCGACTTACTCATTCACTCATAACGAGATCTTTAGAACTGTTAAACAGACTTTAAATTTGACAGGCAATATTCTTTTAAGCAGTAGAGATCCTCTAAGAATGGATCAGAGGAAATCGTTTGTCAAGGGGGAAGAGGGTTACTAGGGAGGAAGAGACAAAAATTTCCGTTTTTGAACTTAATCTACAAACTTAAAATTTTGCAAATACGTTTCTTTTATTCAATCGACCTCCGAAAATGGGGATGGAAGTTAAGGGTCATAAGAGATAAAAATAATTCCTGTTTTCTTATTATTAAACCAGCTTTTTTGGAATTAGGCAGGGATGAATCTTTTGTTGATTAGAGAACTGATAAGAACGTGTTTTGCGAAAGTCGACTCCCAAAGGAAGGGGCTGAGAAGACATTGCATCATGTTAATGTTACAGTTTTTTATCTAGCAGACCTACAAGCTTGATCTTTTTGGTTGAATAGAGATCAGCCGAGAATGGATTTCAAAATTGAGGTGTATAATGGATAAAAAAAATTTCTGTTTTCAAACTATTACATTTACAGACTTTAAATTTGGTGCGCCTGATTTTTTTGTTCAGTAAAGATCAGCAAAAAAGGAGTTTCACGGAAATCAACTCTCAAAAACGGGAGTGAAGGGATTATGGTGATGTAAAAGATAAAAACAATTCCGTTTTAGAAATTCAAGTCATGTCCTTTTTAAATCAAGAAAAGAGGGCTCTGAGAATGTTTTTGAATACAATGGAAAACTTAACGCTAGGATTTAGATAACAAAAATTTAAAAGCAGTATATATAGTCATGAAATATCATGAACTACACAGCAAAGTGAGTGGATAATAGCTAGTATATACACAAGGGCTGTTTTTTAAGTAACGTCCGTTTGTTTAAAAAAAATAACGACAATATTTGGTTTAAAAAAAACCTTTATTTTAAAATTGTACATACTTTTGCCTATTTTTCTACATAAATGTCGAGTTTATTAATGCACTTGTTACACCTTAGAACTAAGTTTAGATAACCATCTTTAAAGAAGTCTGCCGCAAGGTCGGACAGCCAAGAGTTCATGGCCGCTTTCCTTTCTTCGTTGTCACTGAAATGCTTCCCACCAAAACTGTGTTTGAGGTACCAGAAAAGTTGAATATCTCTCGGAGCCAGGTCGGGGCTGGTCCACAACCATTATCAGTGATTACAGAGAGCCGGCCTGAGCGTTCTTCGTCATGGAGTTTTGTTCGCCCATCTTTAAGCCCCCCCGATCCATTTTCTAACTTTGCAGTCACTGATTGTTTCTGAACCCTGAACTTCTGTTACCTGGCGATGAATGTCTTCAGCCGACATGTTTCTCGCAGTCAAAAACCGGATAACAGACCGTACCTCACACTTGACGGGCGATTCAATCACCTTAATCATTTCAAAGACACACAGCTAATTTTACACGATTGCTACAGAGCTGGAAATGGCGCGAGTGTGTTCGCAAAGGATGCAGGTCAGTGACGCAGAGACTCGTTGCAGCGTGCGCGCGAACTAAGGAACTATAAGCGGCAACGGACCTTACTTTAAAAATAGCCCTCGTATATACGAGTATATTTATAATTCGAAAATCAAAGCAAAGCATTAAGATACAAATATAATAATACATTATATGTATCAAACATTTAAGTTGGAAGAGGCGGTGTTAAAATATTGAATATTAATGCTTATCATGCGTTCATGATAAAGTAAAATATTTTATTAGTCTATCGTGTTTGGATTTATTTTTCCAGTTATCCTGAATTAGATCCTTTCGTGAAAACCAATTGCTTGCATCAGATTTATTTCGAATAATATACAACTTTATTCATCTCGCTGCTGCCTCGTAACAACCTTTAATAACTTACCGGAAAACTTAATGAGCAATAGACAGCCAGCTGGAGAGCCGTTGGTCATTTATCAAATCAAATGACCACGGGAAATATTTTAGCTTGTTCCGAAAATATTCTTTCGCTCTTCGACCGGATTCTACGATTATCACTCCAGTTATTTATTTTATAAATGCAATTAATTTATTCCTTTCCGGGGGTTATTTATAAGTTCCGGTAACATTTAAGCGACGCCTCGGGTAATGTACAAGAGACGGAATTTAACGTCTTCATATAATGGTCTGGCGAAATTTATGAAGTAACGGTTTAGTGGGTTATAGATTTTTTCAGTCTTTTTTACAAGCAATGCGGTGATATGAAGAACAGTAATTAGATTACACGTTTATTTACTGTAACCGCGGCAGAGAGAGGTCGTTAGGACTTTTATACCTTTTGACACATCTCGATAATAAAGATTTTAATGTCACAACTTCTTTTTCCTGTTGCAATTCGATTACTTTTCTTTTGACTAAAAATCAGAATCGACACTGGTAATACAGGAACTTTATTATGCATAAAAATTTTTATCACTTTACACATTGTACTTTTGGAAGATACGTGAATTAAAAAAAGAAAGGGGGAGGGTAAATAATTTTTCTCTCTCTCTCTCTCTCTCTGAACGATTTGTGCAAAGAAAATAATTTAATTTGTTTTGGAGAATTTTAAGTATTTTATATTTCTATTCATTTCGATGAAATGTTGGGTGTTTATTTCCATTTCGAGTGTTTCTTCTGATTTGATTTTATAATTCGTGGATATAGTATTGATTTTTTAAAATATTCTAATATACATTTATAATTATATAAAAATTGTTATATTAAGCTCAATATGATTAAATTTAATTTGCATTTTCTAAGTTAATACAGTTAAACCATTGCATGAGACAGTGTCTACTTAAGTCTCAAAAGTACGAGGGCTATTGGCTACGGACCTCATGATTTTGAACCACTGTCAAGTGACGAGGACAGCACCTGAGCTGGCAACCCCTCTCTATACCACACCAACGGGAGGACATTTGAGTATCAAAAGATTTAACGTGCATCATTCCCTCTGCACGGACGATCTACAGTGGTACGTCTACGGTACCTCCCGTCATGACGCCCGTTATTTTGACCACTAGCTTAACACGACCACCACCTCTTTCCGAACTTCCACACCATGCTAACAGGAGGAAGTTTAAGTCTCGACGGACAAAACATGTATCAGTCCCTCTACACAGCTGATATTCAGTGGCACTAGGGCTCGAGCTCATGACACGCCATCCACAAGTTCGTGACACCGTCCACTAAATTATTGTGAATAAAACAGATCAATAAAAAAAATGAAACAACAATATTTTTGATTGATATATTGATTTACTGATATAAATATATATGTAATAATTCCCTCTGGCATCCTTTTAAATAACCCTTCTTAATAATATTTAAACAAGCTTTAATTCTTTGGTTCACAACTAACTCCCTCATCGTAATCGTAATAAATTAGTTTCAGATATCTCTTTCCCGCCCATTTTAACCAATCAGAGCTCTTATTACAAAATAGTCACGCGATTGTCACTGCCGGTATATAAAGCGAAAATCTTTTGTAATCGCGCTCTTTGTCTGCTTGCCTTCACCATGTAAATGCCGTCGTATGCTTTTGCCTGCAACTCGTCATCTTAAATATGTGTAAATAACTGCAGATCATTTATCTATTGTATTTTATGTGTTCGTGAGCTTATGTGTTGTCGTAACGCCTTTGATGTTTCATGTCAAAATAAAAAGATGAACGTCCAATCGGAAGGTGTTTTCTGTGATACCCTGTGTAAACATACGAATACACCAACACCAGCCCACGTTATTACATATGTATATATATATACAATCAATATTCGCTATCAAGTCAGAGGTTCGAATCCTGGTGTCACTAAAGACTCACCGTGTAGAGGAGTTGATACACGTTAACGGTAGAGGTTCAAAGTTCTCTCATTGGCGTTTGGTGGAAGTTTGGAGAGTGAGGTGCCAGCTCAGATGTGTCGTCCTTGTTTTTTGACAGATATTGAAAATCACAATAGTGAGTAAAGTATACTCGTTAGCTTCAAAGTGTGGCCTTAGTAAACAATCAATCAATCAGATCAAAATTTTGACAGATTTTTAGAAACGTCTCACTACAAGACAATACGAGTGCTACTGGAGATTGACCTCGTAATTATGAACCTTGCCAAGTGATGAAGACGACCAGTGGCGCACACAGGGTCCGGACAACCCCCCATAGCTCTTGATTTTTTTTCGTTTGGTTTAAATTATATGTATATATTACGTAAAATTTAATTATGTATTTGTTATTAATAATTAATTTTATGAATTACTGCTAATTTTTTATTCAATAATTAATTTTATATTGTTTTTATTCCCGAAAATCGACAAAACCAAAAGAATATGTTGGGCGGCCTATTGTAGTCTAATACCAAAATGATGGACTTTTGACCATGGACCTCCCCTTCCCTGAAAAATTTTTGTGTGCGTTACTGAAGACACCTGATCTGGCTCTTCTAGCTACAACAACATACCAATGACCACACATTGAGCGTCGTTAGATTTAATGAGCGCCGTGGGTAGCCTAGTGGTTAGAGCATCGGACTCCAGACCGGAAGGTCTGGGTTCACCCTCCGAGTACACACGGAGTACGTGATCGTTAAATCAGTGGGTCCGAAAGTCTTGAGGGTTCAATCACGAGTGCAAGGGACTGGAGAATATTTCCCTCCCCTTCAGTTCCATGCCAAAATTGTGGAGGTAAAGATAGGTGGTGTCACCATCTATCGTCCATTCGGTGAATTTCGCCGAGCTAAGCCGTATAGTGCTCAAGTCCAAGGCCAACGACAGGCGTACTTCTAGCCCCTTGTCACGATGAATTTCGTGAGCTTCGCGTTCTGACTATGTCCGACAGGTGGCATTAGCCACAACACAACAGATTTAATGTGTACCAGCCCCGTCTGTATAGTGGGTTTTCAGTGGCAGCAGGACTAGATACCTCGACACTCTGTTCGATTTAAAAACTAGTTGGCATTAAAATATAACAGATAAAGTATAGAATATACTTTAAAAAAGAGAAGAAAATGGCATAAGAAAAAGCAAGTATAATAAAATGTAAAACTTTATATGCGTCAACTGTATAAAAACATTATATTATTACTGAGGCATTTATCTGCCAGGAAAAATATTCAATGTTTGCATTATATTCTGTTATATTAAAAGAAGAAAACATTATTTGGTTTGAAGCAAGCTTATAATTTTGAAATAACGAGGTGAAAATAATACGAGAATTAAACGAAAATATTTAAGTTAAATAAGAAATGTTGTTTTCCCTATCTGCTTAGCCAAAATATAATGTGTACAATAGTGAGACTTTTTAAAATTCAAAGCAAGTATCTGGTGCCAATTTGTGAGATCAAATATAATTATTTTTAATTTTATGTGTTTAATTATAGCTATAATTTTTTTTATTCTAAGTAATTTTGGAATTATTACGATTCTTATTAATCCGAAATTTTATCTTCACAGTACTTTAAAGAAACATATAGAATTTTAACACTTTTTCTTTTTATTAAAATAACGTTTTACTTAAAGAATAGAGAAGCAGTAGCGCACACAGGAATGTTTCAAGGAAGGGGGTCCGGGGTCGAAAGTTCACCATTTTTGTATCATGCTTCTTTTGATTTTGTCGATTTTCGAGAACAAAACACAGTAAAAAACTAATTATTGAATAAATAATTAGTATTAGTTAATAAAATTAATCATTAATAACAAATACTGAATTAAATTTTACGTACTATATACTTATAATTATAATCAATCGGGAAAAAATCAAGGGCTTTGGGGAGTAGAAAAAAATCAATTATTGCTGCAAAAGTGACAAAAATGATACATAATCATATATAACAAAGATATCGTTTATTCAATTCCCATTATTAGCTCACACACTCTCTATATATTTATTCATTTATCTTCGAGGGATTTTCAATCGTTAATAAAATGCCTTTTAAAGCGCTCAATTGATCTGAAATTTTATATGCATGATTATTCTGGATAACAATACAGTTATTTAATCATAATTAATAAAAATTAATTGATTAAAACTAATTATTTAAGGAATTACAAATACAGCTATGTTGGCGACTTAGCTACCCTTTTGGAGACTTGTGTCAAAATTTGAAAAGATTTTTTTCTCAAATATTATATCCACGATTGTTTTAGATAAAATACGATACTTAAAAGATAATTAATAAAAATTAATTACCTCTCAATGTTGTGATTCTGTCATATGTATATACATATTTATATTAAGTGTAACTAGTTAATAAAAACTAGCTAAAATAAAATTTTACTTTGTTGATCTAAGTACGATACGATCCATTGGAATTCAAAAGCACTAGAATCTTAGACTGTATTGACGAAAACAACTTTCGATAAATAAAAGTTTATTAGAAAAATGCGAAAATAAAATAAGAAAATTGTATTTAATAATTAAGTCTAAAAGCATTTTATATAATTCACATTTAAAATGTAAAATAGTTTAGTATATTTATATATGAATAAAAAAAGTATCGTAAAAGCCTGTGTATAACGCTCACTTTAAACACAAAAAATAAAATTGAAATTTCCTTCTGCGTGGTTATTCACCGGATATAAAAATGAGAGCAGTAAGAATAATAAAAAAAAAGCATAGAAACAAATTTAAACTTCGGCATAGATTGAAGGGACATCTGGCATAGTATCTCGAATAAGTGACTTCAAATATAATAGGATCACATATATATATATTCCAGGTTTCTTCGTAAAAGAGAGGGAGCGCATTATACGGCGAATATACATAAAAGTGAAAAAAATTGTAGCTAGAATGTAAAGGTGCGTGTTATATGCCGAATTTTACGGCAATATATATGCCGAATTTTACGGCAATATAATTGCTAAAAAGGAAAAATATTGATTTTTGATTAAAACATAACAAAAAAAATAAGGTAAGTAAAATGATGCATTTTAAATTTATAACTAATAAATTAGGATTAATTTTAACAGTTATAAAATGAACTAAGAATAGCACTAATCTCCTAATTGTTAAATTTGCTCACAGTACAAAACATAAATTTCTGTTTAAAAAAGCATATTTCTTTTATAAGCTTCTTAAGCTTTTTCGGAATATTTAATATTTGGAATTATCTTTCTTTTCGATACTACAGGGTAAATAAAATTTACTACACTAAATTTCTCGTGCTTAGTGGGAATATTTAAAATAGTCTCATTGGTAGAAAGTTATTAACACTTTCTTTTAATTAAAAGTACTATAAATTAAGAGGGTTTTTATTTAAAAAAATACCTCAGGAATTACTTTAAAATTTTTTCAAAAGATCTTTAAAAAATAATGTAGAAAATAAATGTTATCACACACACATGTAAATTCCTAAGAGTTTTAAAAAATTCAAAGATATCAGTTAGAAATTTTTTAGAAATGAGCAGTTTTAAGCCAGAGTCTATGGATCTCTTAGAAGTCATTAAAAAATCAAATTATGTGAATTTATACGAAAAAATATTAACACATTTTGATTTTTAATAACCATCTATAAAATTGTTATTGATTTATTTTTCAAAAATTTATCTTTCAAATCATACTAGAATTAAATAGAATTTTCTCTCTCTCTTTGACAGAAAGTATAACAAGTACAAAAATAAACATTTTAGCAATCCAAAATAATAAGCGATATATTTCTTCGTATCTTACGCATTCAGTATCAATTCAGTTTAATTGTATTTACTTTCAAAAATCTCTTACTGCACGTTAATATTATTATTCCACATAAAAAGCAAGTTTCTGCATTGATCTACCCCTCCCTTTCTTTGAGCAAGTTCTGAATTGGAAAAATTCTAAGGTCCTCGATTAATATATATATTTCCCAAGAAGATTTACTGTAGAGGGTAAATACGGATGATGCTATGATTCTACTTTTTTTTGTCTTAAATCCTCTCTTTTGCGAATATATACTTAATGTTTTTCCTTTCCTTCAACTTATGCCATTATCAAGGATATGCATTTGTAACAATTATGTGCATGATACAATTGATGTTAAATTTTAGTGTTTGGTGTAACTTGGGTAATTGTGACCGTTGTGTCAATAAGGCCAATGGCTCTAATATGTCACAAAATCCATTGAACATCCATCCATCCAACGTCACTAAAATCCATTTTCAGAGTCTAACTGAAACAGTTAAATCTCACAAGCAATGATAGAAAAGGCTACGGCACATGCGTTAAGGTATCCGACTACTTGCGACAACTTTTTTTTGAAAAAATGGAAATATGAGGATTTTTTTGTGATTTTTAGATTTATTTAGTATATTTTAAGGAAAAAAATTCTTAAAATTGAAAGCAGAAAAAAAATTTAATATTAAAATGGGAAAAAACTGGTAAAAATGTACAAAAAATTACATAAACGGGGCCCGCTCTGTAGAAAATTTTTATGAGAAAATTCTCAATTTTTCAATTTTGATGTGTTACTTTATTATTCGTGTTTGAGATGACCTTCAGGATAAGAGATATTTCAATTTTTACAAAACCTAAAGCACTTTATCTTAGTGATTATACGAAATTGCTTAAAAAGAAAGTGATTATATTCACATAAAGGACTGTAAATTTTAAAATAAAGCAGCGATTGATAAATCTGAAGATCAAAACACTTCTTCTGTTATACATAACATACACAAAAAATTTCAGCAAATTATTTTCAAAACTTTTTGAGCAATCGCTGTCCCCGTTTGAACTTTTCGCAAAAAACACATTTCGAGTAAAACGCATTTTAAAGTTTGTCATCTTGTGTAAAGTTATGGCATCTGCTTTTACTAAAACACTTGTAATTTTTGTTCTAGTGAATGGAAAATAAAAAACCTGGTATTTTTATTAAGCTTATATGATGGCCTATAAAATAAAATCATAAACAAAATTTGTCAATTTTTGAAAAAAAATCATGATTTTAGGGTAGTCGGATACCTTAAGTAAACCACAATCTTAAGCAGAACAGTCGAAGTCGTCAATAAAAAAACATTCCAAGTGATGTGCAACACATCATTAAAGGACGCATATCAGTTAATCAGTTACAATTACTTCTTTCTAAACAGTAATCGCTTAGAAAATATTACAGCAGCTTTAAAATAGACCTTCTTTTGATGGAGTGTTAAAAATTCTACAATGAATAGGAAAAAGCACCAAATAACTGGACCGAATGGGAATTTCTTTTTATTTCAGTTGCCAAAAGCTCTATAAGGCATATGTCTGTGGAACGATACATTTGATTTGATTTTTTTTTTATTAACGCCGTCGCACTTTGGAGCTACATTATAGCTAATGGCGATGGACCTTGTAATTTTGAACCTTGGTCGAGTGACAAAGACGGCACCTTCTCCAAGCCTTTACACAACATCAGTGTGAGGGCTTTAAGTCTCGATAGCTTTAATGTGGCCCTATGCACGACGGGTCTTCAAGGGCAGTGTTCCCCAACCTTTTTATCGCTGCGGACCGGTCAACATTTGCTAGTTTTACCGCGGCCCGCTGAGGGGGAAGACGTTGATTTTTTTATATTTTAGACTGTTTTGATTTAATAATTTTAATTTAATTGTACTTAATCGTGACTTCAGAATAAGATATAGTTACACCAAAAATGAATATAAAGTGATTTAACAAGGAATATAAAGTGATTTTCATAAAAAGTAGACCAGGCCGAAGAACAATATACCACAGTAAATGAAAGGGAAATAATTTAATGTTTCTTGTGCGGACCGCTAGTATTTGATCCACGGAACGGGAGTTAGAGACCTCTGTTCAGGGGCACCAGAACGGTAACCACGATTTGATAACGACGGCCACGAGTTTGCGAACAGGACCACCTCACCACTTCAGCCACTTGTGGATCGACAGATTGGAAGCTCAAATCACTATGCTTCGAAATAAAGAGCCACTCCCAAGATCATCAAGAGGAGTGTTGGAGAGGAATTTAACACTAGATGGCAGCCCATCTTAGTATTACTGGTTAAATGTAAACCCGCGAATCAACTGTCTCAAAGTCTGATACTTAAAAATCCCAACCAGTGATATAAACGATAATGACCCACATAACAAAGAGACCCACCATTTCAATTACAGATGAAATCCACAAAAACACTGCAAAACACTGCAAGAACTTCAGAGATACATATTGTCACGGAGTTCGAAAGAAGTACACAGAGTTCAATTAAACAAACAATTAGATTTATTCTAACGCTGGGAGCTCGATACAACACTGGACTGAGAACATGCCCAACTGGCGATGAACTCTGCTTTTATACACTTCGGAATATTCGAGAAATAACCAGTATGCACTCTAAAGAATGATCTGGATTCATCTAGAACCTAGAGAAACAATACATTAAAAACGGAAACAAAATTCCAGTCTTTGGATAAATCTGCCGGGGCCGGGATTCGAACCCGAGACCTGAGGAAGTTCAGTCCAACGCTCTGCCAACTCGGCTATCGGGACTTGTAGCAAATTATGCGTGTGGCATTGCTCCCCTCGAAAAAGAAGACAGCGCCCCGCTGTCATTTTGTTCAAGGGTCTTTATTCTGGAACGAGTGATGGGTCCTTTGTATGATTCTTTGGGAGGAATATCCTCGGTTTCGATTTGCTCGGCGGGATCATGGTACTGTTTCATACGCAGTACATGGACAACTTCTCTTAGTTTTCTTTTTCGTGAAGCAGGATCAAAATCTTGTACTTCGTAAGTCACGGCTGATAAACAGCGTAGCACCTGATACGGTCGAAATACCTTCTTAAGAGTTTTTCGGAGAGACCGACTTTCTCACTGGAGTATAAATCCATACGAGATCTCCGGGAGCGTAGGATACCATTTGGTGTTTGGAATCGTAACGTCGGCGATCTTTGTCTTGAGCTCTCAGAGTGTGCACTCGGGCTAGCTGTCGTGATTCTTCGGCTCTGGCTGCTATCTTGGTGATGTTATTGTCATCAAAATCGTTAGGACAGAATGGTAGCATTGTATCTAGTGTCGTTTCCGCTTCACGACCATGAAGTAAATAGAACGGCGTAAAACCTGTGGTCTCTTGTTTAGCGGTATTATAAGCGAAGGTTACAAATGGTAGAATTTCATCCCAATTTTTCTGCTCTACATCCACATACATTGACAACATGTCGGCCAAGGTCTTATTGAAGCGCTCCGTCAGTCCATTTGTTTGGGGATGATACGCCGTTGTGAAACGATGATCAATGTTACACAAGTCGACGAGAGAGGAAACAAGTCTGGATCGAAAGACGGCTCCACGATCTGTGATAATTACTCGAGGAGCTCCATGCCTGAGGACAATCTCTTCAAGTAAGAACTTCGCTATTTCGTCGACTTCGGCTGTCGGCAAGGCTTTTGTTATTGCATATCGTGTTGAGTAATCCGTGCAGACTATTATTCATTTGTTTCCATGAGCAGACTTTGGAAATCTCCCAAGGAGATCAATTCCAATGCGATGGAAAGGAGCTATAGCTGGAGGGATGGGAACTAAACGTCCAGGTGGTCGTTGAGGAACGGAGTTTCTCCTTTGGCACTCCCGACAATGCATGACATACCGAACGACATTTCGGTACATTCCCGGCCAGTAAAATCTCTTGCGTATCCTGTCATAAGTTTTCGCGAAACCAAGGTGTCCTGCGGTGGGGGCGTCATGAAAGTGCCTTAGTATGTCTGCTCGTAGATGTTTAGGAATGACTGGCAACCACAACTTTCCATCTGGATCAAAATTCTTCCTGCAAAGGATACCGTCGATAAATCTGAATTCTTCGTTTTTGGATGAGTTGCTCAAAAGTTTTAATTTCGCAAGGTCTTGATCCTTTTTCTGTTCCATCGCAAGGTTCATACTCGTCGTGACTGCTAAAAATTTGTCTGATGTTTCCGTTTCCTCTTCCACTGGATTTCTCGAAAGAGCGTCGGCGTCACTATGCTTCTTACCGGTTTTATATTTTACGTCAAAATCATGCTCTTGAAGTCGGAGGGCCCATCTGGCAAGTCTTCCTGAAGGATCCTTTAAATTCATGAGCCAGCACAAGGAATGATGGTCAGTTACTTTTCGGCTTTTGTCAGAGTTCTAGAAGCGTATGCTATAACTTTCTCGACATTATTCTGAATTTGTACTAGGACAGCTCCGATACCGTACCCGCTTGCATCAGTATGGATTTCTGTAGAAGCTCTTTCGTCGTACATCCCCAATACTGGATCCGAAGTAAGTGCTTTCTTAAGACTGTTAAATGCTTCCACCTCTTCAGGACCCCAATGAAACTCCACGCCACTTTTCAGCAACGACTGCAAAGGTTCGGCGAGATAACAGAAACCTTTAATAAATCTTCTAAAGTATGAACAAAGGCCAAGAAAACTTCGTATGTCATGTATATTCTTTGGAGTGGGAAAATTTCTTACGGCTTTTATTTTGTCGGGATCGGGACGAACGCCATTACTAGATACAAGATGGCCCAGAATCTTTACTTCTTGGGCAGCAAAAGACACTTCTTTGAATTTAATTTAAGACCAGCTTCCTGAAGACATTTTAGAACAAGTCTTAATCGTATAAGATGGTCTTCAAAAGTTTCTGAGAACACTATTATGTCATCTAGGTAACAAAGACACATAGTCCATTTAAAATGGCGTAGCAAATTGTCCATCATTCTCTCGAAGGTTGCAGGTGCATTACAGAGACCAAACGGCATGACTTTAAACTCGTATAAGCCTTCGGGGGTAATAAATGCCGTCTTTTCACGATCCGTTTCGTCTATTTCTATTTGCCAATAACCAGATCGGAGATCCATGGAAGAAAAGAACATGGCACCTTTCAGACAGTCGAGCGTATCGTCAATACGAGGCAGAGGATAAACGTCTTTTTCGTGACGCTATTCAGCTTGCGATAATCGACGCAAAAACGCCAACTACCGTCTTTTTTCTTACGAGCACAATGGGTGATGACCAAGGACTTTCAGAGGGTTGACGATACCTTCATCAAGCATTTTCTGAACCTCTTCATGAATGATGCGTCTTTCAGTCGGCGAGACTCTGTAGGCTCGTTGGTTGATTGGAGCATGATCACCAGTAAAAATCCTGTGTTTCACATTCGTCTTCGCGGCTGTCGACTTGTCGGTCTTCGTGAAAAGCCCAGAAAATTTCCGGAGTATTTCGGATAGCTTGTTTCTCTGTTCGTCACTTAACTCGGGTGACATCATTAACGAACAATTCATCTGTGACTCCGAAGTTTCTTGCTGGTCATCCAAGCAACCCGATGTGTCGGAAATAACACATAGATGCCCTTCATTTAGTGGTTCAGCTTGGCCTATGCACATTCCTCTAGGGATGATTTGGTTTCGGAACTGCAGGTTGGTAACCCAGACATCACTTTTCCGTTACGATATGTGGATACCATGGACGGTGTAGCAATATTTTTCTCGAAGAGCAAATGTTTGCTGCCGTCTAGAACTACATTTATGTCTCCTCGGGTTTGATATCCTGATACTGTTATTCTAGTTAAAGAATGCGGCTTAAGTGTATAGTCCCTGGTGGCATACAAATTCCAGGCGTCAGGCGCTGTGGAGTCTCGACAGATGTCTTCTAGAAAAAGTTCATTTTGTCCACAGTCTATAACGGCTTGAAACGCCTCTAAAAAGTCCCATCCTAGGATGACGTCATGGCTACAATGTGATAAAACAATAAATTCAAAAGGCAGTTCTCGATTGTTTATACGGACACGTAAAACACATTTCCCTATCGGCCGAACAAAATTTCCATCCGCAACTTTCAGCATAACGCTCTTGGCATCAGCAAACAGAACTTTCTTTAAAAATCGGCGATACTTATCGGATATGACAGAAAACGATGCCCCAGAATCTACTAGAGCACGTATCGGCTTCTTATCTATTATTACGTCTAGTTGGTTACCAGTCATCTTGGCGGTCGACGGAGGATTTCCAGTACACGCGGCCTCACCTCCTTGGAAGGTCGCTCTCCTTAGTTTTCCTCGCTCCTACGGCCTGGCGACTGACTGGATCGGCGATATGGCGACGGGGATCTGTAACGACGTATTGGGGATCGGCCTCTCGTGGGACTTGGCGTAAAACGGCGAGAAGAGTTTGGTCGGCGTATTTCTTCTTCAGTGCCAACGTCGTCGAAGTTCCGTCGGCGGTTTCGAGAGTTGTCAAAGACAGCCTTTCTCTCTCGGCAGTAGCGCATTACATGTCCAGGACGTCCGCAGTGGAAACAAACAGGTCTGTTGTCAGCCGTTCTCCACACATCTGTTGTTCTTGGTTCAAGTGGGAATTTCTGAACAGGAGCTCTGTATTTCCTGGTTACAGTGGCGTATGTTGGTCGTGGTCTAGTTTCTGTAGGTTTTGTTGACACTGGGGCCAAAACCCTTTCAACTTCGTCTTGAACGATCTCTTCTAAGGATTGGGGATCGGAGTCCAAAGATTCTTGCGTCTGGTTAACTAGTCGATGGACTTCTTCTCGTACGATTGTGCGAATAAGAGAGACCAAATCAGTCTCATCCGTCAGGGATGCAACCGGTACGACGTTTGGAAGCCTTTCAAATCTCGGTCGACCAACTCTCTTCTGCTTCATATCTTCGATATAGTTACACCATTTGATAAAACTTGCTGTGTCGTTGATTTCTCTCGTCAACAGGGCCTGATAAATATCCTCAGCAACACCTTTCATTAGGTGTGACACTTTTTCGTCTTCTTTCATCAGAGGATTTACCTCTTGGCAAAGTCCTAATACACTTTGTATGTAGGACTGTGTACTCTCGCCTGAACGCTGGGCTCGGCATTTTAGTTGTTCTTCTGCCCTTCTGGTATATTTTTGACGGTCACCGAAAAGTCCACTTAGTCCATTTTTAAACGCTTCCCAGGAATCTAAGGCGTCTTCGTTGTTGACATACCACTGTCTCGCAGTTCCGTCAAGAAAGAAATAAACGTTAGCCAGGCACATTATGTCATCCCACTTGTTAAAGTTGGCTACTCGATCGTACTCTTTAAGCCATTTGAGAGGGTCTTCCCCAGGCGCTCCTCGGAAGGTCGATGGGCTCCTCCATTGCTGTAACGAAGGTGTTACTACAGCGGGCTTGGCTTCTTGCTCGGTCGGCATTTTTGTCCTCTTCCTACTATTTTCTTTTAACAGTCCGAATTCGGGGGATAATCCTCTTAACCGGAGGCTCCTGCGAAGGTTGTCACTATTATCCACGTTTGACGTAATTGTACCCCGCGCTTCCACCAAACTTGTCACGGAGTTCGAAAGAAGTACACAGAGTTCAATTAAACAAACAATTAGATTTATTCTAACGCTGGGAGCTCGATACAACACTGGACTGAGAACATGCCCAACTGGCGATGAACTCTGCTTTTATACACTTCGGAATATTCGAGAAATAACCAGTATGCACTCTAAAGAATGATCTGGATTCATCTAGAACCTAGAGAAACAATACATTAAAAACGGAAACAAAATTCCAGTCTTTGGATAAATCTGCCGGGGCCGGGATTCGAACCCGAGACCTGAGGAAGTTCAGTCCAACGCTCTGCCAACTCGGCTATCGGGACTTGTAGCAAATTATGCGTGTGGCAATATTTATTACAGCAATAGCAGAAAACAAACTTCTTTATTTTAATAATATAGCTCAGAAACGTTTTACAGCTTAAAAAAAGGTTTTTTCCCAAGGTGTCTGCATTGACTCCCTCTTCGTGAACCAGAACAATGAATAGTAGGAATAGATATGCTTTAAGAACTCTCCCGATGAAGAATTCTTTTTCGGCTGTCAAAAATGCCGCAAAGTACGAATCCCTGGACCCGAAAATGGTTCAATTAAACTATCGTAAAATTCACCGTATAACGCGTACTCTGTGGCGCACACAAGGGGATTGTCCTAGGGGTCCGCCCCCCAAAGCCCATGATATTTTGAGCGATTGATTATAATTCTAAGTATATGGTACATAAAATTTAGTTAAAATATTTGTTTTTTATTAATTATATTAATTAATGCTAATTAGTTGTTCAATAATGGGTTTCTTACTGTTTTTGTTCCCGAAAATCGAGAAAATCAAAAGGAGCGTGAAACAAGAATGGTGGACTTTCGACCCTAGACCCCCTCCCCCCTTGAAAAATTCCTGTGTGCTACTGCGCGTACTCATACTTCCCAGCAGCAATTTTTAGGTATATCCTCCATATTTAACAAACAAACCTGATATTAACGTGCTCAGTGCTCTTTTCTTTTGAAGTCCTTTATTCTAGATATTATTCCAAGCTTTGAAAAGAATAGCATACTTCTAGTAGTACAACCCTTTAATTTCGTATGGAGTATCATTTCTTTCAAAAAACAATATTTCGATACAGTAGGTCTACTTCTTTTCTATGTTCATCTTTTTTTAAATTATTTTTATTTATTTTTATTTTTAAAGCTCTTATATTTTTATGCCCGGTGTATAACGCGTACCTGTAAATTTTGATCTGTATATGTCAAAACCAGAGGTTCACGCGTTCCTATCTTTTAAATAAGGTAATTAATACTTTAATTTTTTTATACATTGAATAAATACCTATAATACGTGTATATACTTCCATTACTCAAAATGATAATTATTGTTTTGATACTATTTTGTAATATGTAAGGTAATCAATAGTGAACGCACGCGCACATATTAACTACAGCATACTTTTCTGTTGATGCAGTTAATGCAATATACCTTTTTTTACTGTATGTGCCGGAATAATTTTGTGGCCTTAATAATGAACTGAGTGATAGTTTATTAACGTCACCCTATAAGGTAACATAAGGACTATTGAGATGGACCTCACAATTCTAAACCATGGTCAAGTGACAAGAACGACATCTGAGCGGCATCTCCTCTCTGAGCTTCCATAACACGCCGAAGGGAGGACTTTAAGCCTGGACAAATTTAACATGCATCAACCCCTCTACAGGGTGGATTTCTTCAGTAGCACTTGGGTTTGAACTCATAACACGCCAACCGCGAGAACGTGACCATGACCAGTAGGCTACTGCGGCCATGCCAGGGCCGACGGAAAAGTCCATGAATCAAACAGGTTAAGAATCTATTCTAAAATCTAGTATTAATTTTATGAAATAAAAAGTAATCTTGACATTGTTATAAATGAATAAATGTTTATGTATAAAATGTGTCTATAAAATAAGGCCAGCTTGCTTCAAATATATATAGGGTGTCCGGGATAAAAGTACGCATTGCACCTTTTACTGCAGCATCCACATCTTTACTAATGAATTCAGAGTAAAAAGTTTATCGTCTGCTATTGCTGAATAATGCACGCACGTGCGACCGATCGGACTAGACGCAAAAAATCTCGGAGAGTTTTCCAATCCACGGATGAACAGTTTATTATATTCTGATGTTTAGTTCCGTAATAATAAGCCATTACTTTTGAATACTTTTAGCCCGGCACCCTGTATTAATATGTAAAAATGTATATTTTTACTCTAATTATTTTTTAAAATGTTTAAGAGCCAACTGAGCGTTTTTAATGGTTCTCTTTTGGCAATAAATTACTTTAATTTGAATTCTTCTTCAATGAAAAATGAAAATTTAAATAAGCTATCTCTAAAATTATCTTCTGCTTCTTCCACATATAATAGCAATGGTAACTCTCATAAAAACTTAAACCGAAAAAAAAATAACAAAAAAACGAAAGTGTTTTGCACGATTTTTTTTTCTCCTTTTCTTATTTAAAAAAATAATGAAGTACTGCAAACAGAAACAAAGGAAAAGAGAACTTCATCATATTACTTCGTTTTTCCTCGGTCACAGTTACAGTTATCTTTTTCATCTTTCTGAAACAATTACTGGCATGAAAAAAGGGGGTGGGAAGGAGAAAAAAGCTTTTTTTTTCTGACTTTTAATTATTCATTTTAAGGAAACGGAAAGAGGAAAAGAAATAAAATAATAATGCAAAAAAAAGGAGCAATTGGATTTAAAACATTTTATCAGTTTGCCCCTCTTTTTACGTGCTAAGAAGGCTCTACATATTCAAATTCATGAATAATTTTTCAAAGAATACAAAATGTCAGAAAGAACAAAAAAATAATGATAAAACAATAAGAAAAAAAATATTTATTCAATACTGCCAATGTGCGCAAAGTTGACTATGTTTAAAATTCCGATCACAAAATACCCAGGCTTTTAGATTTGTTTACGTTAAACATAAAAAAAATTTAAAAATGCATACATTTATCTTTTTATGCTTCGACTGTTTGAAAAAGCGATTTCTTAAACATTTCTTCTTACATAATTTAAATATTCAGATGCAAAATATACGTGTAACAATTTTGGTTAATATTTTTTATTAGTTGTTTTAAATGATGCATTTAGATTTTAAATCCTGGAATTTCTTTAAATATTTTACTACACCTTCAGTTTTTTCCCCCAAATGTCAAAATAAATTTTTCGTTTTTAATTTTCCTTTTTCATTTTATTAATGATCAGCATTTAAAAAGCTCAAAATATCGTTTTTTTTAATGAAAGAAAATAAGCGCTGGAAACTTGCTGTGTGATGGCTGAATTATTCGCGTGTAATATAACTATTAGTATTTAAATAATCTTAGTTTGACTTAAATAATTTATGAGAGGGATTTATGATCCTTTTTTTAATATTTAAATTTATTTTAAGTATTCATTTTGTAATTTTTTTTATTCGTTTTCATCTTTAACTTCTGACTCACCATACGACAAAATTTAAAATGTCAGAATTAAATTTGTTAAAGATATCTCTCTGCTAAATATTTTGATTTATTTCCTCTTTTATAATGTTATTTAATATTTTAAGTAATTTGTTTCACTACATGCAACATTATTTATTTGTTAAATATGTGTAGCACAAGGAAAAACTGTTTTTCAAAACCAAATTTATTTGGTGACTAGCTACGCTTAGAACCATGATTTTACAAAAGCGTATAAATGAATACTTTTTTGATATTTCATGTCAGTTAATTTAAAATATATTTAAAATTGTTTCAAGAATATTATTACAAGAACAAAATTATTTAAATATAATTTTATGGCAAAAAATGAAGAAAGAATGACATGTTTTCAAAACATTCTCCTTCTATGAAAAATATTTCTATAATAATAATATTTTGCTGTATATACCTAGGACTTCTATACTGGGTTGAAGTAAAAATTTTGAAATATTCACATTAGTTTCAGAGTTTCCAGGGTTCGATTGAAATATTATAGGAGATATATTTTTTTTAAATCTCTCCTCTAATATAACATAATATGAATAATTCTATTTTAAAATTATGAGTTCCAAAAATTTTAGTTCAACCCGAAATAGAAGTCCTAGTTATACATATACCTAATATCATTATTGAAGAAGCACTGCGTTTGTTCCCAATCGCTCTCCTGAAGACATGAACAAATTTTAATTTAAGTTAAACTATGTTTTATAGTTGTACCTATATTAAGTGTAAGATGAGAAAATTACTGAATTTCGAAATCAAAGTATGGTAGTTATTCGTAGTATTTGAGTAATCTGCAGCATTTGATATTTCATGAACAATACAAATATTTTGCCCACTAATAATTATTAACTAGTACATGAGGGTACTTACGAATTGTACCGTCGACCAATTTCGTCGCATCAAAAAATATTGCCAAATAAAAAGATTTCGCTAAATACTGTTATCATTATTATTATCTTAAAACATGTGCGGGAAATTTTCTAGCTACTGGCTGCATATTGAGGTATCTAGCGACATTTTTTGATTTTACGAAATTGATTGACGATATAGTATATAAGTACCTACATGTGACATAGGATTATATGCACTTAACGTTTTATAAAAGGGCAGTTCTGTTCCTAAGAAAACCTAAACAAAAAGAACTATACGGTATGAAAAGTAAAATGGGTTACGTATTCCGCATTTTTCAAAAACCACGTAAAGAGCAAAATAGCATAAAATAAAAAAAGCATTAAAAATTTCGAAAAAATGTTAAAAAAATAAATGAAAAACCAAACGTGAATAAATTTTTATACGTGTATGTTCACACTTGTATTTTTAACATCAGTATAGAATATTAGCAGTTCCATTAAACCCATGTATGTTTTAATTAATAACCAAATAAAATTTGAAGCGTTAACACACATATTACTTTAAGAAATCAATAAAAACTCTGTTAAGAAGTCTGGAAAAAGTATTACTTATTTGTTGATAATAAGAGCATTTATTTCGGCAAAATAAATAGAAATTTCTATTTTAACTGGAAAGATCTGCCACATATAATTAAGCAACACTATTTTCAAAAATATTTTCAGGCCATGAATGATTTTCAATCAGAAAAAAAAAGTTACTTTTATGCGTTTTGTATCTCTGCTGGTTTTAACTAGCCTTTTTACATTTTTTGTTGGAATTTAAAACGAGGTTCACATCTATTTGAACAAATAGTAAACATTTGCGTTGCAATGTTTATTATTAGTCCAAATACATGCAACCTTTAAGCTAAAAGTTATTCCAACAAACGTCAAGACTTGCTCTCTGAAAACTAACCAGATATCTTTATTCTTTTTTTCCAAGAAATAGCAAGAAATATTATTTTAGACGTTTTTACTCGTAACGCGGGCTCAAATTTTTCATAAATATACAAAAGACTTGCAAAAAAAAAGGGGGGGGCAATTTTTTTTACCTATAGTTTTAATTTTTAGACGTTTTTTTTAAAAAAAAATTTCAGTAGTTTTAAGCAAATTGACGGAATATCATCATCAAATAAATAAATTTAATAAATATTATATAATTACTATATTTACACTGATTATCATTAGATACACAAATATATTTTATTCAGAATACAGTTATTGTATAGACAAAAATATCTCCTGGAATACTTTTACATCAGAATGACGAAAATGTTTCATTGGGACGTATAGAGAAAGGTATTATATATATATATATATATATATATATATATATATATATATATATATAAAATTAGTGCCAAGAAAACACTACACTAAGAAATCCTTTCTCTACCTGAAGTAGAAGACATCATCATGCTGATGAAAAACATCATACGGTAAAAAATATATATTACGAAACAGAAAAAGAAAAGAAAGAATATAAGTATACTCATTTAGGTGAAAAAATACCATATTAGGGCAAAGAACACTATCATAAACACAAACAAAAGCATTAAAAACATAGTAGCACTGCATAGAAAGACAAAAAATATCCAACAAGAAAAGACCTTTTAGTAGAGACTATATATTACAGTTTTATTAACAAGTAATGAAGACATTAACTATTCTTTTTTGACTCACACGGTGAATAGAAAAAAAATGCACAAGGAATTTAAATAAAAAAATACCAAAAATTTGTACTGTAAATATTTCGATACTTTTTAAAATATATGGCAGTACTTTTTTTTTCAGAATTTACTCTTCTTTATAACATTTCTAGATTATTAAAATTTGATTTTTATAGTAAACTAAAAGACAAAAGTTTACGATGAAATGTATAAGAAATGCAGCAAATTGTCTATAACGGTATCGTAATTATATTCCGGCGAAAAACGCGCACTTTTAGCACAGAAAATAAGATCAAAATTTAGGATAAAAAATTGGATTTCTGCATATATGTAAATACTGTTTATTTAAAAAAATGACATACTGTAAAGAATTTTCATTATTATGTAACATGAAATGTTCTTCATATTCGGCTTCCGATATATCTTCGGGCACTTATATAATCTAATTCTGTTCCATCTTCCTCTTACCTCTTTCAATCTGATCCACACAAATAACAAATCATCTTACATTATAGCTATATTGTTAGATGTATTACATTTTTAAGGTATTCGGACACGTTGAAATGAGCAAATTTGGTCAAAACACATATTATTTGTTTTATTGAATAGACCTATCTTTTGGCTTTACAAAACTTCACCATCATTATTAGTCTGATCCGTAAATAAGTAAACAGCTTCCATTTCATCTACAGATTCTTAGGTGTACTGCATTTTTAAATAACTTTTGAATCACGTCAAGTTTCCTTTTATTCCCTTCTTTTGATTTCCTCTCACTCTATTGTTAGACGGACATGATACATTTGGCCTCTATCTCCTTTTGAGGATATTTTTTTTCACCTTCTAACATTCACATACTTTCTAACACCTCTTTCCTTGCTCTTTAGCATTTCAATTCTAGAAGTATACCGTTGCTCAAAAGCCTGGTATAATACATTGAATAAGTGACTTTAAAAGATAAGAACAATGCGTATGCATATATTTCAAGTTTCTTTATTAATAAGTAATATAAAAAAATTCAAGTCAATCCCTACTTAGGTCAAAAAAAAGAAACATATTATTTTAGTTAGTTTTTATTATATAGTTACAGTTAATATGAATATGTATATCCATATGACAGAATCGCAATATTAAATGACGAAATAGAAAACGATTTTCCTTGCAATTTTCCTTTTTTCTTTCTATATATAGGGTGTTGGACTATTTTTTTTGTTATATAGTTATTATTTAATCATTTATTAAATTTAATTATTCTACTAAAATAGTATAGTAAAAAAGAAATCACATTCTCTGAAATAAAGCCATTCCAGGTAGGATTCAAACTCATGACCTTTGGATTAGAAGTTTAACGTGCTATCTATTGCGCTACAGGGGCACAACGAGCGATTTTTCTTTTTATGTGTGTTTTTGTTTACAATTTTTACTAATTATTCATTTTTAAATTTAATTAATGAACTAATCTTTGAAAAAACTGTATTAACATCAAGTGTCCTCCACTACAAGTTTAAAAAACTGTATTTGAACTTGAATTAATGAATAGAAAGTATTTTATTAGCAATTAAAAATTTGAACAAGATATATAAAGGATATATATATAGAGAGAGAGAGTGTGTGAACTAATAGTAGGGATTGAAAAAGGGCACGCTTATTAAGGTGAATACATTTAGAATTAAAAAATGCATTTTGAAAGTAAAGGTACGTGTTATATATATATATATATATATATATATATATATATTCCAGATTTTGCGGTGTACATATATATATATATATTTCAGTATGTTACAAAATAACTTCATAAACTCTCAACACACGTTTTACTCATTGTTAAAGAAACAGAACCTTAATTCGAAATCTTTATTCTAGTTTTAAGACATTCTCCAGCATTTATATAAATTAGTCGTGCATAATCAAGATAAAACAGGCATTCCCATTTGATATAAAGGATCTTTAGAATTAGGAAAGATTGAAATATATTGTACAAGATACTACGTAAATTAGTTGCAGCGTAATATAAATGTCAACTGTGATATAAATATAGTTGTCAAGTAAATTAGTTCCAATGAAAAACTAAAATCTCGTAAGGATCGGATGTAAGATAAAATTAGAAATCCTGTAAATTGTGTGCAACGTGAAACTAAAAATTAATTTAGCTGTATGAATGAAACTAGAAATTGGGTAAATTCTATGTAATAGAAGAATTAGATGGAATGTAAACAAATGAATTAGTATGTAAATTATTATACATGTTTAATGTAAGACTATAGAAGTCCTGTAAACTAAGAGTAATGTAAAATTTGAAAGCATATAAACTAGATGTAATGCAAAACTATAAATTTCATAAATTAATATAATGCAAAACTAGAAGCTGTGTATAAATTGGTGAAATGTACAAAAGTAGAATATTATAAGGCAAAACAAGAAATCATACAAGCTAGATATAATAACAAAGCCAAAAATCATGCAAATTAGATGTAATGTAAATTGAAAATCATATTAACTAGATCTAATGTAAAATTAGATATGTTATAAGGTTGATGTGATGCAAAACTAGAAATTATGTAAATATATTGTAAAGTTAAAAATCGTGAAAACTAAATGTATTGTAAAAAATTAGGTATGATATAAAAAATTAGAAATAAGGTAAATTAAATGTAATATAAAACTCAAAATCATATTAACTAAAATGTAAAACTAGAAATTACTTAAATTAGATATCTACGAAAAAAAATGAAGTTAAAAAAATGAAGCGCAAAATTAGAAATTATGTACATCAGATAGGATGTAAAATAGGAAATCATTTGAATGAGATGTAATGTAAAAAATAAACAAATGGATTGTAAAATAGCAATCTTGTAAGTCAGATAGAATGATAAACTCGAAATCCTGTAAATGAAACGAAATGTAAAAACGAAAGATCACATTAATAATACATAATGTAAAAAAAATTCATGTTGTAAACTGTTTGTATATGAAATTAAATATCATAGTATGTTATCCTAGAAATTCAGTAAACTGGATGCATTGTAAATATAATAAGTATATAAAAATCATGCGTAAATTAGAAGTAACATAAAACCAGAAATCACTTAAAATAGATGCAATGTAAAACTTTAAAAATACATATATAAACATTAAATTATTATAGAATAAATATGGAAATCATTGCAAAAAGAGACAATTGATCGACAAAAAACAAGTGGGTAGAAAATTAAAATATAATTAAAAATATTCCATACGTATTAGAATAATTTTTATTTCAACAAATACTCAAAGGAAAGGTCATATTTTTAACATTAGTCAAAGAAAATCTTGAAGTCGTAACAACAATGTATTATATATACCTGACTAATAATTTAATGCTCTTTTTAAAACGGAAATAAAGGAAACAAAAGTTTTTATTAGGAGAAACATTATTAACATCAGTGTGTTATATAATTATAGCAAGTATACGTCTACAGATAGGTAATACATTCCTACAGATATGTAGCTAATACTTTGATTTCCTATTCGAAACCAAATAAAGAGAAATTTTCTTCTATATTTATTACAAACACACATCTAAATATTTATTTTTATCTTCGAAAGAATAGGGAAAGAGAGAGAGAAAAAAAACTACAACAACAACGCAGCATTATCCACGCTTTGCAACAAAGAGAGCTAAGCCTGGATAAGTGTTTCGATATTACAGTATTCTATACTTTTGCATTCTATACACGTACCAAAGCATCACAAAACATTTTTAAATAAAGGACACTCTTTGTGTATGTATTGGTTGCATTCTCGTTTCAGTTTTGAATTGAATAGATAATTCCGAAAGCATTTTTCTTTTGGGTGGGGGAAGGTGCGTTATAGTTTTATTTGAGATTGAGTTCAATTTCGAGATACAATATATTCATTTTGAATCGTTCCAATAATAATAATTCAACTAGTAATAATTTATTTATGATATTTTTGGAATATTTAATCGAAAGCAGAAGTTACTAATAAAAAGTGTAATTGGTTTTTCTTAGTACCGTATATTCCACTGTAAAAAGCGTACTTTTGATATAAGAAATGGGATCAAATTTAACGTGTGTATGTTATACGGCGGGGAAAAAATAACTTAAAAACAAAGAAAAGATGCACGTAAAAAATTAAGAATTCTGCAAATATCTAAATAATGCTTATTTAATGGAAATGACACACTGTATGCTCTTTCATTATTGTTTAACTCGAGAAGATTGTCGTATTTTTTTCTCATTGCACTTTCGGGCACATCATCGAATTATGTTTTGTCTTTACTATCACCTCTACTCTGATTCATAAATAAACAATCATCTTCCACTCCAACTAGTTTGTTAGATATACTGCATACTTTTAATAACTTTTGAATTATGCAGGTTTAATTCTTCATTCTATGCTTTTATTATCCACTCACGCACTATTTCTAGACAGGTATGAGGCATTCGGTTTCCTTTTGGAAATGCTTTTACTTTCCAACATCCACAACTTTCTAACACGACTATGCTTTCTAATACGGCATCCACAACTTTTTAACACGACTATGCTTTCTAACACGGCATCCACAACTTTCTAACACGACTATGCTTTATAACACGGCATCCACAACTTTCTAACACGACTATGCTTTATAACGCGGCATCCACAACTTTCTAACACGACTATGCTTTCTAACACGGCCTCCACAACTTTCTAACATGGCTATGCTTTCTAACACGGCATCCACAACTTTCTAACACTGCATCCACAACTTTCTAACACGACATCCACAACTTTCTAACACGACATACACAACTTTCTAACAGGACTATGCTATGCTTTCTAACACGACCACAACTAACACGACAACTACAACACGGGTTTCAGACGTTTAGTTTTAGAACTATACCGTAGTTCAAAAGCCTGTATAATACTTTAAATAAATGACTTCAACAGATGAGAACATAAAATAACAAGTAATATTAAAAGAAAAATTAAGACAATTCCTACTTGGGTCAACAAAGAAAATTTTTATTTTAGTTACTTTTTATTAAATAGTTACAATTGATATAAATATGTATATACATAAGACAGGATCCCAATATTAAGTGATAAAATATTGTAGAAAGCGGTTTTCATTGCAACTTTCCATTTTCCTTTCTATATAGGGTGTTGGACAATTTTATGTTTGTTTGTTAAAGTTTATATTCATTAATTAAATTTAATTATTCTAATAAAGTAGTATAGTAAAAAAGGAATCACACACATTCTCAGAAGGGATTCGAGCTCACGACCTTTTGGATTAGACATCTGTATATGCTGTTGGATTATTATTTTTGTTTGTTGCTATTTATTCATTTTTTAATTTAATTGATGAATTAAGATTTGAAAACACTCAAACTTTAAAAAAATGTATTTGAACTGGAATGTATGAATAGATAGTATTTTATTAACGATTGAAAATTTGAACAAGATATATATTTATATAAATGAATATATATAGGAATAGAGTGAATCAATAGTAGGAATTGAAAATGGGTGTTTCTTATTCACAGCCAATACACCTAAAAAAGAAAAAAAATTTTATAAAAAAACGCAGATTGAAAGTATAGGTGCGTATTATATGCCAGTACACGTAGTTCGACAGGAATATATGGTATTTCTAACACCTTGTGTTTTCTTCTTATTATTATCAATACAAATGTTATACAAAAAATAACATATATGCTTATAATTTCGCATAGTGTATCGGTATCATATTACTTTAAAATATGATTTAATTTCATAGTTATTTATGAGATTTCTACTTGAAAAAAAAGAAATAAATCATAAAATTTTTCTACTTTCAGTACTTTTATAGTACTTCAACTTTTTCTTTTTATTGAAAAAATTCTAACGTAAGCCTTTTCAAATAAATAAGAATTATTTAATTAGCGGAACATCTTTTTTTTCAGTGCAGAAAGAAAATATTTTTTCGGTATTTTTTACTCAATCCATTTTTGCGGAATATTGTGTATTTAATTTCACATCCAAATGTAATTTTGTGAATACAAATTGAGATTTTTATTAGATGTTTATTTTTTTAAAAGAATAACTATTCTGTTTTCCTCTTTCTTTAGCTCAGAAAATGCAATTATGTTACAGTTGATTAAATTTACAGCACGCGAAATGAATTTTGGTGAATGATAAATTCTTGAAAATAAGTAACGTGTACTCAAATTTCTTTAAATTTTATTCAAAATAGTATTGTTGGCTCCAAAACCAATTATGATTCTAAATTAAGTTTTGAAATGAAATAATCGGGTGTGGAAAATAGTTTATTTCTTTAAGTGCATAGATTATTTGAGATTATTACTGATTGCTTTTTATTTGTAATGGGTTATTTTTTTTAAATATTTTTCTTTTATTTGAGTGTTAAAAAAAGCACCAAGTTTCATCAAAATAGTTTAGGAATGAAAATTAACTAATTAATCTAAATATTTTCTGAATCCTAAATTCTTGCATTTAAATAATTTGTTAAAAAAAAGCATCGACTTATACCAAAATGGTACAGGAATGAAAACTATTTAATTAAAATGTCCTGCATAGAAACACTTTCAGTTAAATAATTTGATTGCCAAACAATATAGAGTTATACTACGATAGTACAGGAATGGTATATGAATGAAAATATTTTAATAAATCAAAATATTCTTAATACCAAATTATTTCAGTTATATAATCTAATTGTTGAAAAAGCATCGAGTTATTTCAAAATGGTACAGGAATGAAAATTATTTATTTAATCAAAATATATTGTAGGAAAACTATTTCAGTTAAAGAATTTGATTACTAAAAAGGCATCATGTTACACCAAAATGATGCAGGAATAAAAATTATTTAACTAATAAAAATATATTATGTATGAAAACTCTTTCAATTGAATAATGAAATTCGGTGCTAATTTAAACACTGAGAAAACTAGATTTTAAATTATTTTATTAAACATTTATAAACAAAGAGTTTGAATGGCATTGTGTTAACTTAAAATTATGTAAATATTAATTAAAATTGGGTTGTGTGGAAATAGAATAGATGTTAAAATTATCTGTTAGTTTTTTAAACGTAAAACTCAATATTTCTTTTTAATATCATAATTTTAAAATTTCAACTATATTAATTTTCTATGTTATAGTTCTTGTTCAACCAGTACCAGAAATTTTTTATTTCGTAAAAAATTTCATGGCTTGTTACCTGTACCAACTTAATCAATTCCTGAATGTGTTGCAAAAAAAGTTACATGAAACTACATATGTTAAAAGTAATTCAGTGGTCAAAATAAACACATATACATCAGTGATTCCCAAAATCAGTGGCGCACACAAGGGTACTGAGGGTTCGGAACCCCCCAAGCCCTTAAATTTTTTTTTCCGATTGACTATAATTCTAAGTATATAGTACGTAAAATTTAATTAAGTATTTGTTGTTAATGATTAATTTTATTAATCAATGCTAATTATTTATCCAATAATTAGTTTTTACTGTGTTTTGTTCCCGAAAATCGACAAAATCAAAAGGAGCATGATACAAGAATGATGAACTTTCGACCCGGAATCTCCCCCTCGAAAAATTCCTGTGTGCGCTACTGCCCAAAGTGGTCTATATCAACCTTCCCTGCCCCCCAGAGGTCTATGAGATCTGCAAGGGATCAACGTCAGCGGGTCCATGAGGTGTAAATGGGAATCTACGATACAGGATCTCGTTAAACCAAATTGTGACTTTAATTTTAAAATAAGATTTAATCATATGGAAACCAGAATATTTAACAGATTTATTTACTAAATCTAATGAGGTTTATTTTCACAAAGGGACCGCATAAATTTTATTAAAAGAAGGACCATCATATCAGAGTTTCTTGCCAGAATTAAGCTAAAGGAATATAATATTGAACGTAGCGAATTTTCCCAGTTTCGCAATTGGCCATAGACAATCTGCTTTAAAAATAACGTCCAACATTTAAACGTCCTTTATTCAGATTTTGCAACTAGGTTTGAGAATGTTTTTACTATGGTAATACCACAATAGTCAATGAATTCATATGGCCATATTGAAAAAAAAGTCATATATATTACAATATAAACTGATTGGAAGAGGCACTAATGAAGATCTTAAAGTAAATTTCAGAAACGGAAGTCAGCAGTTTTGGCTTTAAGAAGACATACCTGTTATTTGTCACGAATTATGGAATATTGTGACGTTTTTAATTGCTTTTCCTAGTGAGAAGGAGTTTCAGTGCAACTGCTAATCACCAAAATAAAAAAAAGAAAGAAAAAGTCTGGACACTACTAACCAAGGAGATAAGGGACAAGATTGATGCCTAATGTCGAAAAATTGTTATGGAAGCACTTGATTCATCCCTACCATTAAAAGCATTCGTCTTTTGGTCAGTTATTTTATGTAGCAGTAACTTTATGTGTTAATTAAATTTTAATTTAAATTTTAATTTAATTAATTAACATATGTTTCTTATAAGTTTCAAGTACTATACTTCAATATAGTCTTTAAAATTAAGAAAGAAATTTAAGTCTTTAAATTTAAGAAAAATGTCTTTTAAAGTAAGTAGCTTTATACCAGCTGTCAAAAAGATATTTAAGTTGATAAATTTGCAAAAATTCAATATTAAGTAACAGGAATCTACCCCAAATCGAAAAACATGGCAAGGGGTCATGAGACAAAAAGTTTGGGAATCTCTGCTGTACATGAATTAAGTTAAATATACATTTTGAAGCAGTAATAGTTTTTTTATTATTGCATCCGAGACAAAATACAATAGTTAAGGAGACACTAATTATTTCTGAGAACCATTATCAATGTAAAAAAGAACGCATTAAATAATTAATAACAGTTCTCTTTTACTTCTGTTCCCTATTCCCTGAAAGTTCCGACTATTAATTTCATTGGTGGCGGAGCAAACATTCTTAAGCTTGGGTGCAAACAATTACGTAAAAAGGGAAGAACCAATCGTAAAAACCATTGCGAGCCAATGGCTGCGAATTAAACTCGTCACAACTTCCCTGAAACCGCGTCCAATCAAAACAGTCGAGAGAAGGGTAACAAAAGAAAAGCGCGTTCAATCGTTTGCGTCGTCCCTTCCTTTAATGCAATCGTCAAGTAAGCCTAATTAGGTTAGAGGGACAAAGTTTAAATGAACCTCCGAGCAAAGTAAAATGCAGGGTCGCAAGGTAAGTAATTAAATAGAAGCATCCCCAGAACGTCAGATAATTGTCCTAACATGTCTTAGCATGCCACTTTCGCCAACTTTTGACTTCTTAGGTTTATTTTCGCTGTTAGAGAACAGCTTGGCGATTTGTAGAAACCTTGAGGGAAAAAAGATCATCAGTCGTTAGTTTTAAAAGTAGTTTTAAGTTACATGGTTCCGGTTTTTTTCCACCCCTTCGAATTTTCCTCTCTTTATACGGTTAACGCTCAGATTGGAAATCGTAAGTGAAAAATGGATCTTAGTTGCTACCGTGTTGGGGGGATCACTTTTTAAAATTTTTTCCAACATCTGCTAATGTTTTACCATAAGTTGTTGGGTGTAATTAGGAAGGGAATTGTGTTTCGATTAGCGACTTTTAATTTTTATTCGTGTCCCCTCCACCTAAACAGAAATAAACGTCGGTGCGTTTGGAATACTATCAATTTCCCCCGATAGAGGGTGTAACTTAATTTGTTGTATCTAATGATAAATTCGTTTTAGTGTAATGAGTTCCCTTCTTCAAAAATCCCGAAGAACAACAATAATGCAAATTAGGGTGGCAAAGGGAAAAAAGTAACCAAAAAAGACACTTTTAGAAATCAAGTAAACATCTTTCGCATATTTTTTGAAAAAATTCTCTCTAAATTGCCTATCTAGTTAACAATTACTTTTTTTCTTCTTTTCCTGTAGTTTGCTCCGTTTCCAATCTTCTCAAAGCAGATGTTTCTACTTTCTGATTTAACCATTTCTTTATTTAATAATGAAAAAGCTATTTATTGTTTAAAAGAGTTTGTTTATATTCCCGAATGAGAATACTTCCATTTGGAGTAATCTCACAGCTCTGAGCATAGTTTTAGAAAAATTTCAATCTGTTTGTGATCATATAGGTTATCTATTACTGTAAGATCAGCTAGACGTTTTCAGTTCGGATGGTATTTTTTTCTGTGTATAAACTATCAGAGTAATGTCAGGATTTAAGCATAGAGGTAGTAATTCCTGATACAGCCACATCCCTCTTTTATCACTATTAATGCTATTTCAGTTCCATTCGGGTGAGTGAGTGAATAGTAACGTCACACTATTCAGCTACTCGAGGGTTTTCGGTGACTGGCCTCGTAATTTTGAGCCCCGGTCAATTGAAGAGGACTACACCTGAGATGGTACCACCTCTCCTAACTTCACACCATACCAACGGGAATTAAACGTGCAATGCAGCAGGTTCCATTCGGGAGTAGTGTCCAAAGCAAATCGACAGAAAGTATTGCGCTCCGTCGTTTTGTAGAAAACATGTTTGAACTCCTCACAAAAGTTTCTATATGGAAGAATCAATGATATAACGAATGCTAACGAGGGCAGACATGTCCAAGGCCTTGTAATAATAATAAATATTAAGAGCAATTTCCCTGTTATCATTAATTTTAATTGAAATTGCAAATTATAAGTAGAGCAAGCATTACTGTTGTTTATTTTTATTTCATAGATATGATAAATATATATTACAGAAAATTAACCTTACAATCAATTAGCATTGCTGGGTATTTATTTAAATGACACAACCAGCCCCTTTAAAGCAGGATTAACGCAGATTGTACATTAAAATATAAATAAAGTTATTGGGGAAAGTACTTGGGGAGTGACTCACCAGTTCAGATGCTGTCCTTTCCTCTAGAACTTAATCTAAAATTGCGCTGTCTTTCGAATATAGAACAAGGTGTTGAATATTAATACACATTTTTTGAATATTCTGCTTTAAAGGTGCAGGAGTTTCATTTGTAACGAATATTGTAATTCGAACTTATAAGTTAAGTACGGAGGAAAGACGTTTGAATTGTAGCCTCCTTCTTTTAATCTACACTCAGAGAAATCCAATTGTTTTCAACGTGCAGCAATTTATTTCACACTGCTGGGTTTTTACTGAAATAAAGACTAGTCCTGGTCTTGACTTGAACATCGTTAAGCTACGAATCTTCCAACCCTGAATTGATTTAATGTTCATTTGAAACGGGAATTAAAAACAAAGTGCAACGTAAAGTAAGCACGAGAAGTACTAGCAGTGGATATTCTAATTTTGAGTAATTGAAGCGAAAAAAACTACGCCAGAGCCGAAACTCTATTTTCTAGGGAAGAACTTGCACATTTAGCGTGCATCATATCCTATTATAACAAGTAACATATTTTTTTAAAAATTAATTCCTACTTCGTTAGAAAAAAAAAACGTACGAGCGCCATCTATTGCAGCCAGTTGTAAATTCGATAGAACTAACGCAGAATAAATTTAAAAATAAAATTTAATTAATGAATTAATATTTAAAAAAACTGTATTAACATCAAGTGTCATTCACTACAAGTTTAAAAAATGTATTTGATCTTGAATGGATGAATAGGAAGTATTTATTAAGGATTAAAAATGTGAACAAGATGTGTGTGTGTGTGTGTGTGTGTGTTGCGTGTGTTGTGTGTGTGTGTGTGTGTGTGTGTGTGTGTGTGTGTGTGTGTGTGTGTGTTGTGTGTGTGTGTGTGTGTGTGTGTGTGTGTGTGTGTGTGTGTGTGTGTGTGTGTGTGTGTGTGTGTGTGTGTGTGTGTGTGTGTGTGTGTGTGTGTTTGTGTGTGTGTGTGTGTGTGTGTGTAAGGAGAGAGTGAATTAATAGTAGGAATTGAAAAAGGTTAATTTATAATATGCATCTTTTACGCCATGACAGAGTTTGGCTCTACGGAAGAGTAACGTACCCTTCCAAACTGTCACGCTATGCCTATATTAGGACTTTGAACACCTATAGATTAAATTCGAATCACCTCCGCTAATAACGTTTCTTCAGTTTCTTATCCACGGCTAAAACAATTTTAGCCATAAACTTTTGACCATGACAAGTCAACCTTAACCACATGACCGTGCAGCTTTAAAATCTATGCCTATAAATATTTTCACTGGTCTTTTGAAGTCAAATTGTTTGATTTAAATTTTAGCATGTTGGTACATAATGAAGCCAGATTTCGGACGGTATTCGAGTACATGCTATATGATTTGGATCCAGTCATGGAAACAGATTTTTCGATTGATAGTACAATAGCTTAGTAGCCAGTGGGTCACAGGTTCAAAGCTCAATTTAGCGAAAAATTATAGTAGGAAAATTATAGTTTCAATGAGGGCATAACTGAACCTCTAGTCATTGTATGAATTAGGAAGGGTAGGTACCAACTCAAATATCGTCTCGTTATTTGACCATGGCTAAAAATTATGAGGTCACCCTTGAAATACTTTAGTCCATGGCACTTCGATTAACCCTTCGTTGCGTATCCTGCGATCTCCACGGGCAACGTAGATGTAGCAAAATTTGCGCAACCAGGATTCCCACCGGTATGCATTTTTTCCGAATTTTTAGCTGTGCAACCCATGCTGTTCCTCTTTATGTTTTTATTTATGTTTATATTTTTATGATCTAATTCTATATTTTAAAATAAATACTCTTTATCAAAATATTTTTGTATATTTTACCTCAAAAATGTAGATTTGGAAAACGTAATAAAAAATATGCAATTTTTGAGCCTACTTCGATAAAATAATGACGCAGCGAGAGGGTAACATTTATAAATCAAAACAAGTGAAAATGTATCTAAAGAGAAAATATAGAAAGTGCTTGAGAAATTTTTGTATTACGAGTTGTGTAGCTCTTACACCATGAATTATACATATTCATCAATGTATTTTTATAAGCTTTGTAATTTGTTATTTTTGGTTAAATATTATGTATATTACTTTTACTATTAACTGAATTATATAATGCAAAAATATGCACTAAAAATTTCAAAAAAAGATATCATTCTGTATAATAATAAATAGCAAACAAATGTGCAACATAAAAGTAAATTTGAGAGAAGTTCTTTTTAAAATAGAATGCATTGTTAATAGACTTAAGTGGAGGTAAAAACAAATTGAGCTCTATTCATATAACATACTTATGAGGCTTCTCTAAGCTCTTACAAGTAATCAGTTGTATCATATGTACTCGTGACTGTGGGATTTAATTAAATATAATCAATACATTTTAAAGAAAGTAGAATAAAAGTATTCCATGTCTTTATTAAGCATAATATATTCTAGAATACTTATTAAAATTTAAATGAACAAGCTGAAAATTATCTTTTGAAATTAACTGACATTTAATAAAGAACAAATTTAAATTAAAAGTATATATTTATAATTTGAGCTATTTTAAAGATACAGTGCACAAACGTCCCATGTTTTTGAATATAATTGCTGAAATTTACACTTATTTACAAATGTAAGTTCATTAACATAAATCATGATTTTAACCTTCATGACATTAATCTTTAAAACATTCGATTTAACTTTAAAAATGAAAAAAGTAAATAATGCAATTAATTATTAGAAAAATTAAAAGAAAATACAATCGAATGAAGATTGAATTTTAATATTTCCTTATTGATCCAATATTCCATTATTTTAAATAAAATAAAAGCTTGCAAATTTATCTTTATTGTCAATTAGTCAAAAAGCTTAGTAATTAAATTTAAAAAAGAACTTTCGAGATGTATTTGTTGATGAAAACTTTCATTTCCTCGAATTCGTTTATTACTTCCGAAAATCAAGTTGTTTTCTCATAAGGCGGGAAATACTGATATTAGTTATCATGCAAGATTGAAAAGAATGTTTTTATTCATTTTCTATCAGAAATTTAGAATGTATATTTCCCTTTAAGAATTATTTCTCACTTTCATTTTAGCAGAAATTGATGCGAAAAATCAATACTCAGAGAGAGAAAGCTGTTTCTTATTTCTTGAACTGTTTTCTTTACACTCTTTCTCAGTGTAATTGAGTTCCATAGACAGGCAAGGTTCCGGAAAGGAACGTTAATTACTTTTTTCTAAGATATTTATTCTCGCAAAATGCATTAATTGTTTCGGACGACTTTATTTTCTCAAATTATTGAAGTATTTTCGTATTTAATGAGAGTGTCTCTTTTTCAACTTAAATTATGCCATTTGATTTGTGATAAAATTCGGAATACTTGTTCATTTTGCGAACGTGAGTTACTTTAAACTTTTAAACTCCGACAATATATAAATTAGTTTTTATAATGATAATAAAGCACGCTATATATAGATAGAGGAAATATAATTGGTTAAAGTGAATGAAAAAATTTTCCAACGTTCTATTTTAGAAATTTAAAAATTATTATTTAAATATTCTGTAAATAATTGTTAAACTATCATTTGACTTAATAATTCTCTATATATATTTTATAAATCGTTTGTTAATTGTAAATATTTAATAATAATATTAAGTTTGTTTCAAAATATAAATCGTTGACTACAACATCCATGTGAAAACTATTTCCGCAACTGATTAAAAATAAAAGTTGTGAAAAAGAATAAGTTTCCATTTAGAACTTTATTAGTGTTCGTAGAATAAAGAATGAATAAATAAAGTTGATATTGGTATTTTATTTCAAAAGAAGTTCATTGAGCATTAAAAACACAAATAAAAGCTATTTTAACTTTACAAACACCTCACTAAAAATGACACACTATTCGAAATACTGCATTCTGGAAAATAAAAAAACGTCGTTAGATGTTAAATAAAAATTTTAGCATTAGCAAAAGCACATTAAATGTTAAAATGCTATTACGTAACAAGAACCTTAGATGTTGGTAAAAATGTCACATTGTGTTAATTTTGATCCTATGGCTGAATAAACTTTAAAAGGTTACTAAAATTTGGTGTCTCGTTAGGAATCTTTAATCTAAAGCAGTGCTTCTCAAACTTTCAATACTGGCGCCCCCCTTTTCAATCGCAATTTTTATCGCGCCCCCCTTCCTTATACATAATAATTTACTGAATACAATAATAATGCACTTTTACCATAAAGCAACAATATTTATTATAAACCGTACAAATTCATGACATGAGTATTAAATTTTGTATATGTTACTTTTAAGCAAAAAAAAGTTAAGTAATAGGATAATTACTAAGTTATTTTTCCTTTCTGTGATTTTTAAATTGGAACATATTACAAAATGTGGTGGTTGCTTAGAAGACAAAATATAGATATCAGCTAAATATAGAAAATGAACTCAGAGGGTCAATTTCTTATCTTAAAACTCCTTTCAAAAACTTTGCTCTGTAAGACAAGCCCATGGAAGTAGCTAATTATTATTAAACTTGTTCTTAATTTAGTATTAATTAATTAGTCATAAAATACTCTGTGCACCACTCATACATTAAAAGCAGTGTTTCTCAAACTTTCAATACTGGCGACCCAATTTTCAATCATAATTTTTGTCTCGCCCCGCTGTACAACAATAATGTATTTACTGCAATAAAAATGCACTTTGAGAGAGAGACGCTAAAGTTACAATACGATCTTAATTATAAACCGTACAAATTAATACGATAAGTATATTAAATTTTGTGTATATGTAACTTTTAAGTAATATATATTTTAAGAAAATTACTTAAAATATATATTACCTAGAATTATGTTATTTTTCTTTCTCTAATTTTTAAATTGGAACAGATCGCAAAATGATGTATTTAATTAAAGATTTATTTCCTTCAGCATTCATTTCTCAAAGTACAAATGTCATTAGAAAAATAGTCTAGTCAATGTCGCTCTCTATCATTTCCATCACATCTGGCATTATAGGGTACGTTTGCGTGAGTCTGGGCAACCTATCGGACGTCTGCGCAAAACATGTAAAAATGCTTTTCCTCGTACAATTCCAGTCAGTTTTGGTCGACTCGATACTCCTATAGCTACCGAATCTAGCTTGAATGTACATTTTTTTTAATTTCCACGTTAATTGTAATACACGGTAATTAAGTATTTACGGCAGTAGATTAAAACAATATCATACATTTTTAAGTCATAAGCAAACATTCGACCATAATAAAGGATCAACAAGTACACAAAACGAGCATGCTTCCGAAAATTAAATCAAGGAAATATTCTCAAAAATACTTAAATATTTTGGATTTACCACTACTGAAGTAAAGGATGAAAAAAAAAACTAGCTCGTTATGTGTTAAAACTTACAAATCTGAAGAACCACATGTGAAAGTTGTTCTTAAAACCATGTAAAATCATTTAGCCATGTTGGCAAAGAATTTTAAAAAGTATCTTCTTGATGAGGACAACTTGGTAGTAAGTTACGAGTGGATTGGGGATCTATTTCAAAATACTCCAGAAGGGCTCTCAACTTCCGAAGAAGAAATCTTCATAGATTTCACATCCAGTGAAAAATTAAAAGGCAATTTTGTAATAAATCGCTCTTTGAATTTGGGGTAGAGGTGGATGAGGAATTATCTGTACTGAAAACAAAAGCACTTCGTATACTATTACCATTTTCAACATCCTACCTTTTTCAAACTGGATTTTCTGCAGTGGATGCCTTGAAGACAAAATATAGATCTCAGCTAAATATAGAAAAATAACTCTTTAAGTGTCAATTTCTGATATTAAACCTTCCTTTGAAAAACTTTCCTCTACAAGACAAGCCTGTGAAAGTCCCTAATAATTATAAAACTTATTCTTAATTTAGTAATAAGATTGATTGATTGAATATTAACGTCACACTGTTCAGCTGCACGAGGGATTTTGACGACGGACCACGTAATTTTGAACCATTGTCAAGTGACGTGGATGACACCTGAGCTCGCACCCCTCTCTCCTAAATACCACACCACACCAACGGTAAAACGTTTCAACTCTCTACAGATTTAACGTGCATCGCTGCCCTACACGGCGGGTCTTTAGTGGTACTGGGCTCGAACTCGTGACAAGGCAAGCCACGATCCGATACCTATACCACTCGGCTACCGTGGCCAAATTCAGTAATAAGAAATTATTTATAAAATACCTTCTTCAGTACTGATACATCAAACGTATACTGCCTGAAACACCGACTCTTCGCACGAGTTCATTTTTTAAAAAAATAAAACATTATTCTTGATATAATAGCTGAACTGTAAGGAGAGTAAAACTGTGTGCACGACATTGTATACAAAAATGTAAAATGATTTTTTTTAGATAAATGCTATAATTGTAAATAACTGTTTAAAAGAACTGTAATTTTAAACCTCACACAATTAGCATTTAGAATTAATGTTAATTTATGAAAAAGAATATAAAATTCCGATGAAGAATAATTTTGTTACTTTTTAACATTTAAAGCGAGAAGACTTCAAAATGTTTAAACCCGGGAGCAGGAGCGTACTCGATACTAACATTAATGGTAGTGCGGGGGGACTCAGTCACCCCAATCATTTGTTTAGAATTATTTTTACTGTACACGATACAAATCGGAATTCTAGTGAATATTTTAATTTATAGAAAGTATACTTACCTTCTTTCAAGGACTATTCAATTCTTTGATGATTTGAGAAAAAAATCCAATAAAACTGAACTAAAATGATTCAAAAGTACAAGACCATAATAAAGGACGCAAATCAGACACTTTTCAATTATCCTACAGAAATGTTAAACCAATCAATTCTTTTCCAAATATCGCAAAACTCAATTATTTACAATTTCCCTAAGCGAAAAGCAAACGCATAAAAGATGGGAGAGAACTAATATTGATAATAACCATACCATAAGATTGAAGGTCAATCAAATGATTAGCAAACGTACTATGCAGCCTGGCTGAAAAGAGAATCATGACTTCCTTTTCTTTTTCTACAACTAATGTACAGTATTTCAATAATAATTACAGTGGTGAATTGTTTATCTTCTTAGAATTTTTCTCCGGGTCTGGGTTTCGTTTTTTTCTTTTAACGAGTAATATTTTATGTTAAAACGTAATAAAAAAATCTCTCAATGAGGAAATACAGCAAATAAAACAAAATGTTTTTTTTTCTTTAATTTGGTTTTGGGATCAAAGATAGCTATTTGATGACGGAAAAAAGCCAGATAATAAACATAAATTATGTCAGTGTTGTTGTGGGTATTTCTTTTTATTATGGAAGAAAGCATTTTGTTTTACTTCTCTTTCCGGTTATTTTTTTAAAAAAAAATCTTTAAATTTTCGATACGCTCGCGCCCCCCTTGTAGGGTCATCGCGCCCCCCAGGGGGGCGCGCCCCACACTTTGAAAAACACTGATCTAAAGTCATTTACGATATCGTTGAATTTTTCTCGCAGTTTTTTAAAGAAACTTCCAATTCACGACAAAGCGTTCCTTTAAGAGTCTGTTAGTAGCCGAATTACTAATACAGACTTTGGATTTTATTACTCCAATCAAAATATGTACAATTAAAATTGTCCTTCCTAAAAATTTGGGCAAAATGCTCTTCAAATCTTTTGCATAGTTGGTTATATTTATAAAAATCATGTATGTCATTTTGAATAAAAACAAATGATATTCGTAATGTGAATTAAGTTATTACAGAGAGAGTTGCATACTTCGTGAAAAAGTAATACTCAAGTTGAACTGTAAGTTCGAGTCCTGATTCTATTTAAGATTAATGATGGAGAATTATAGGAGTTGATTCACAACAATTGGATAAATTCATCATTTGACTTCATAGTCACGTGATGGATGCAATCACATGTTTCCAGCCAATCAGTTCATGCACTTTGTTGTCGCTTACTTTTGCTTTTTGAAGAAAATATCTTTTAAAACATACATATATTTGTCAACAATAATAACACGCATAGGTGAACAGAGAGATTACACTTGATATAAAAGTGTATACATAATATAAGATTTTTTTAAAAAAATTTTGATAGACCTTTTGAAGCATTATAATACTTGAACATCTATACCCAATAATGAAATTTGATGTTTTATCAAAGTTTTGCGAATAGAACAACAAGTACAAGATTAAAAGCAGTTTTGAATTCAATGGAGAACACGAGTGCATTTATCACGTGACCATCTTGAATTTTAAATTGACCATTTCATATGAAACAATGATATCATTTTAAGCCCATTTAACTTTCCCAATTTTTCAAGCAAACAAATAAAAATCTAAAAAAATGAAAACACTTTAATTAATTTGATTAATAAATTCAATTTTTTAATTGATAATTAAATTAACACACATTCAGTATCTCTCAATTATACATTACATGGATAGCAAAAAAATATTTCTTATTTTGATACTTATCTTTTTAAGTTGCCAGTGTATTAATCTTTTATTGCATACATTCAATTTCAGATGCGTTTTCATTACATTAGCGAGAATTTAGTGTTAAACAACTCGTGTTAAATATATAACAGAATTAACATTTACGGAAGGAAAGCGTTTTGCAAGCCAATTAATAAAATTAAGCATTACTTATGGCGATTTAAGGAATATTCCCACATTATTCTTCGCCTATGCAACAGAATTTAAAACAAAATGATAAACCTAAAAGTGTTTCTATTTTTCAGTTCGCAGACCATGTCCTTCGCAGAGGAAAAATTATTTAAAAAATAAGAACGAAAATCCTTTTTGGCTAAAAGCAAAATTAAGTCCTAATTTGCATTTCATATCAAAAGCTCTATAGTTAGAGACTAAACTTGGCAAAGAACAAAAAAAAGAAGGAAAAAAAATTAAAAATTCTTTCAACTCGTAACCTTTTACTGTTACATCGAATTTTACGGAATTCATAAACTCATTAGTTTCTTAAGCGCTATGTCTGGTTCTGGCTTTAGAACGCAAAAGTATCTAGAACACACTTTTCGCCGAAGGTAGCTAAGGAATATAAAAGCGGTATACCTTTTACAGCAGCGTTCTTAAAAGTAATATAATTACGGCCAGCTTTTGTAGAGAATGATTTAAAATATGCCATCGGGAGTTTCTTATCTTTTTATACGAGGATACTTTTTTTCTCCTCTCTTCTCCGTGGCAACAAAGGCCCGCATTTGATGTTGAATCACTTTGTTCATAGTTAAGTAAACCTTCTAAGGTGCGTAAGAAGAAAAAAATATTTATTCGAAGTTCTGACGGTATGTTTCTATCTTCCAACGATTTTTTTTCTTTGTGATGTAATGTTACACTTTTGCACTGCTCTGGTTGATCTGCTGAATAAATTATCTTCTTCCCAATGATTCATTTCTAATTCCAAAAAAAAATTCTTATTGTAATAATTTTTTAGCGTTGTGAGACATGTATAAATTGTGTGAAAAAATCCAGGGAATCATTTCACTTCCGAAGGTAATTCCTTATGGCATTTGTACAAGAATAGCTCTAGAAAAAAAAAGATAAAAGCGAATCGACGAATCTTTTTTTTCCACGAGGTATATATTTCAGACATGTAAATCGAATATTTCGAAGAAAGTGAAATGAAATGAATGGAAGAAAACTAACAGAATGTACAAATTTGTTTCGAAAGAGAAATATTTTTAATAAATGATACTATATAATGATTCTAAACACAAAGGAGAGTTGATACTGAAAAGGGAAACAGGTTTATTATTGAATATATTATAGTGAAAAAGTTTTGTGAGTAAAAATTCCTAAGTATAAAAATGGCACTTCATTTTTTTTGGAAAAATCTAAACGATTTTCCAGCTTTACATGTTGTAATGTTTAAAGATAATGGTCATTTGTGCAAAATAAAGTCCGCGCACGAATCGTACTCGTAGCGATGAAAATTTTTTTTACAGATATGAACAAAAAATTTCAGTTACATGAAATGAAAGAAAAACATTATTTTCATTGAAATCCGGATAAGCATCAACACATCACTACGAAATAAATGAAAAAAATAAATAAAATACTAAAATAATTGCATTCAAAAAGGCATCAGATGAAGCTGTTTTAATGTTCTTACAAACACGTAAATACAAATTACGTATAAATTTATAACACTATATTTATAACCTTTCTTGTTATAAATGTAAATGACTGTCCAAAGCAGCAGAAGTAGAAGTGCCCTCTAGAGACCACTTATCTTCAGCAGAGACCAGTTGAAAAAAGAAAGTGGTCACTAGGAAAAACCGTTCATGCTCTTTGCCCGATATTTTTGTTCATTTGTATGGGGAAGTCTTAAGACTTTTTGAGACCTTGGGCCTTTAAGCAAAAGTAGGCCCTGGACCCTCGGCCCCCTTTAAAAAGTAGACCCTTGGCCAGTAGCGCACACAGGAACTTTTCAAGGGAGGGGGGGTCGAAAGTTCACCATTCTTGTATCATGCTCCTTTTCATTTTGTCGATTTTCGGGAACAAAACATAGTAAAAAACTAATTATTGAATAAATAATTAGCATTAATTAATAAAATTAATCATTAATAACAAATACTTAATTAAATTTTACGTACTATATACTTACAATTATAATCAATCGGAAAAAAATCAGGGGGGGTGGACCCCTACGACCTTCCCCCTTGTATGCGCACTGCCCTAGGCTCCTACACAAATGTAGGCCCCCCCCATGACCCATAAAAGTAGACAATAGGTATCATACATTGTCAAATACTCATACACATAATAACCCGAAACACATAGGTGTGTATGACTTAGAATCGTACAAATCGGATCGACTGATTGCCACCTTTTAACTGAATGAGTAATGATCAGTAGCACACACAGGAATTTTTCAAGGGAGGGGGGGGGATCCGGGGTCGAAAGTTCACCATTCTTGTATCATGCTCCTTTTGATTTTGTCGATTTGGGGGAACAAAACACAGTAAAAACTAATTATTGAATAAATAGTTAGCATTAATTAATAACAAATAATTAAATTTTACGTACTATATACTTAGAATTATAATCAATCAGAAAAACATCAAGGGCTTTGGGGGGGTGTCCGGACCCTCAGGACCCCCCTCCCCCAAGTACGTCACTGGTAATGATGGTGTATGGTGGTAGGCCGAGACCTATACATGGTCGACGGTCATCACAAGTAGCCAGTTCATATATCGGCCAAAATTCCCAATATTTTGGAGAATTTAACCGGAAATGACATTTTGTGATATCCCCCGGGCTGGGGGTATCATTTCTTTCTCATCCACGTGACCTAAGTTTGTAGGGATAAAAGATTGACCACTCAAACCTTCCATAATAAAGCTAGTTTATTATTATCTCAATTTATATTAAGCAATGCAACACAAGTCTTAGAAGGAAATGATGAGGAGTGATACGACATAAATAACAATTCTTAGCAAATAGCGCATTAAATCCTACTTACTATCTTTATGATAAATTAACCACCGAACCTACATCCGTAGCCGATTCCTTAACTAACTAGAGAGAATCCGCTCTATCATTAAAGTGTAATATTCTATCGCTTACCGATATTCTACGGCGAACAGCTACCAATCTTTATATCTTCTATATAATACTGTAATCTAACTTTATTCGACAACTAGGCTACCTTCTGGCTTCGAACCCACTTCTATATGTTCTTATAATACTTCCTAAGACCTCCTCAGACTTCTAAGACTCCCCTTAGCTTCTCTCAAAAATGCTATAGCTCCAATATATGTAATCATTCCTAATTTGCATATCGCGTTTTCTTCTTGAGTTTTTCTGAATGAAATGCCCTTCTGGACCCAAAGATTCCCCAAGAGGATTTCAGTAAAAGGCGCGATAAAACCCCGCCACAATTTGACCATTGAAACTGTTCGAATCATGATATAAGATCATGATTCGAATCTTGAATCATCTCCTGAGTCGAGGGCAAGACGAGACCTCCATTTTGGTGGAGGCCATGGGTCCGAGCTAAGTTGATTCATGCCTTAAGATGTCCCTGCATATGTATTGTCTCTGCGTAAACTAACAAGTTATTAAGGTGTGTGACTACTTTCGGAGCACTAATTTTGAAATATAAAAAAATTTCAACTAAATAAACAATTCTTTATTTGAAATAGGGCTTAAAACTAGTAATTCAAGTACAATTTCCGCAAAACTAAAAATAATTTTGGATATATTGGGAATTTTAAGTGAAATTTTATTGAAAAATTGCAGTTACAGTAAGTCTTGTATTGAAGTTTAGAGCTATCAGATTTGTAATAACTTTTTGAAATACGTCATTTTTTATGCAAGAACTCAGAGTTTTTTACAAAAAACTAATGTTATTTTCTCACAAAAAGTGCAATAAAATACATAAATACATACACAGAGATTAAATGATAGTCTAGACAGGAGATAAAACTAAATAAAAGATTTTCGGAAAATTTTAATTCAATATCTTAAAAAGAAATATTGTAGTGAACTTTTTACCGTGAAGCAAGAAATTGAAAAACAGTTTCTCAGAAAATGTATTTAAAGGTTTTAATACAGTATAAAAATGTTCTACTAATTGTACATTTTTTAAACTCGCCATATTTATAGATCAAAATCGTTTTAGATTCATGCTTAACTAATTTGGACTTTATAAAAAAAATTTTATGTTTTTTGGAGAGTTTTATAAACTAACAATTGTCATTTTCAGTGAAATTTTGAAGAAAAATTGCAGCTACACAAATCTAATAAATGCATTTAAATAATATTTATACAGTAAGTGTATAACATCTTTATATGTGTAAGAAATTAAAAGATTTGTAATACTTTTGAAAAATTTTTAAATATGCCAAATTTTATGCAAAAACAGGATTTTTTAAAAAATTGATGACTTTTTTTCATAAAAAAGCAATAAAGTACATAAATATAAACACAGAGATTAGATATTTATTCATAACACAGATAGAACTAAATAAAACATTTTTGAAAATTTCAATTCAATATCTTAAAAATATTTTGTGTAGGGATCTACTTTCGGTTTTGTAAACTCCATTTCTGGTTTATTAATTATGCTATAACTTTGCTTCTAAATAACGTAGAAATAAAAATAGAGCGTTTTTGGATTCTTAAATGTATGGGCTATAAGATAAAAGCATAAAAGAAATTTCGAAACTTTTCATCAAAACGGCGAATTTTAGGTAGTCACATACCTAAAAATAATTGTTACACTGATGGAGACTTCATAGAACTCAATCCCGAATTTACCACATTTAGTTTAATCTTGAACGTCCAACGCTCTACAATACAATATTAAATAGGTTAAAACCCTCATTATATTTTATTAATACAGACTGCATGTAAATTAGTAATAATGGATGGTTCTTCGATATTAATTCATGTTGTAATCTTCATGTTTGTCACACATTAATTTCAATGATAAACACCCACATCCGATTATCCAGCTTCTTGTTTTGAATATTATGAAAAATTTTAGCGTTTTTTAAATTTTTCACAAAGCCTCGTATAAATATGTATGTACATAAAGATAGAATTAAAATAAATGGGAAAGAGGAAATAGTTTTGGGGAACTTTTGAACTTAAAAAACGTCCTACATTAAATAAAACTTATAAATTGATAATAAAGAAATTTGAGGAATGGGGGGAAAACTTAATGGTCAATGAATAATTCAATTTAATTAATTTTCAATAATTTATTCTCTAAATGTCTACTTTTGAACAAGTCTTCATGTATTTTTGCTGACACAATCACTGCGTATTACGCAGTAATAAAGCAATTAATGTGACAAAAATAGTCTCCGTGCTTAATGAAGATATTTTTCCATGCATCACCTTATTTGTACCACATTTACATATTGTATTATATTAAACACTACATCCGTAGAGTTTTTCAAGAGGGGGTGGAGGGTCGAAAGTTCAACATTCTCGTATCATAACCCAATACACCCACAAACAAGCCCTTTCGATTTTATAGATTGTCGGAAACAAAATAACAGAAAAAAAATTATTGAATAAATAATTAGCATTAAATAATAAAATAAATAATTAATAAAAATAATTAATTTATCAGAAATATTATATATGTACATAGTACCTACATATTACTAAAAACAAAAAAAATTACTATTTTTTAATGGGCTGCGGGTTGGTGTTTTACCATTGCAAATCTGGTACATTCTACAGGAGCTGGTATCTCTTTTTAGTGCGGTACATACAGGTTGGTACCAATCGTCGCTCGTAATTTTGACGCCCAGTTTCTTACATAGAGGGAGGCATCTGAGATTTGACGATGCGAAGCTGTACGCCGAGAGCACTTTAGGGATCTTTTATATACCGTATAATCATACGACATGACCGCTGTCGATTTTCTGCATCACGAAAATCCACCGACTTGGGCCGGGGTTGAACCTGCAGTGCAGAAGGCCAGAAACAAACCAACCCCGCCACCCAGCCGGCTACAAAAAATTATAATCAATTGAAAAAGGAAAATCAGGGGTGGTGAGGCATCCGGCCCCCCTGGATACTCCTCTCTTTTTGTCTACATAACATACATTAGTATAATAAAGGGTGTTTTTTTAGAGGTATAGAACTGTAAATTGCAATAAAACAACGATGTATTATTCGATTGACATGAATTCCTTTTTATTCGAAAGATACTCTTGTGGCATTACATTTTAAATATGATTTCTGGCATAGGACTGCCACGGCTAGCTCGGATGTAGTCCAATCTGGAGGTCCAATTTTCGATGACTTTTTCCAACATTTGTGGCCGTATATCGGCAATAACACGGCGAATGTTGTCTTCCAAATGGTCAAGCGTTTGTGGCTTATCCGCATAGACCAATGACTTTACATAGCCCCACAGAAAACAGTCTAGTGGTGTTAAATCACAAGATCTTGGAGGCCGATTCACAGGTCCAAAACGTGAAATTAGGCGGTCACCAAACGTGTCTTTCAATAAATCGATTGTGGCACGAGCTGTGTGACATGTTGCGCCGTCTTGTTGGAACCCCAGCTCCTGGACATTATGATTGTTCAATTCAGGAATGAAAAAGTTAGTAATCATGGCTCTATACCGATCACCATTGACTGTAACGTTGTGGCCTTCATCGTTTTTGAAGAAGTACGGACCAATGATTCCGCCAGCCCATAAAGCGCACCAAACAGTCAGTTTTTCTGGATGTAACGCTGTTTCGACATACACTTGTGGATTAGCTTCACTCCAAATGCGGCAGTTTTGTTTGTTGACGTAGCCATTCATCCAGAAGTGCGCTTCATCGCTAAACAAAATTCGCTTATGAAAATCGGCAACAACGGCAATCTCGTTTGGGGCCCATTCGACGAATCTACGCCTTGCTTGATGATCGTTTTGATGAATTGCCAAACCAAACTGAGAATAAATCACTTGACAGCTGTTAAATCGGTCGCCCTCTTGGAAAGTAATGCCAACTTAAACTTCTATACCTGGAAAAAAAACACTCCTTAGTACACTTAAAGTATTGTCGTTCGTTGTACTTTTTGAAACAAGTAACCACAAATATTGCAAATTTTCAAAGAAATCTTTATTAATAATTGATTCCTCTTGAAGAAGTAATAAACTGGAACAATTATTAATTACCATTCATATCAACCCATTGATTCTTTGCTATATCTCTATATGCATGGCAGATAAAATGTGGATATGTATTTAAAGTAAATTCAAGTTCCTGGGACTTAGTTCTAAGTATTGTTCTACTATTTTTATGTATAGCAACGAGTAATAAATAATATCATGAGGGATTACAAATAGAGCGAACTTTATTTACACACCCAGAAACATTAATATGATAAAATTCAATAAATAACTTAATTTATTCAAAATTATTTTATTTTACCATCTTTCTCAATTGATTGTGGCATACAGTCACACTTGATACACATTATGTTTCGATAGATGTGATTCCTATGTAAATTAGTGCACTAAATAAAGCTCTATGTATACCTTTTTAAATTAAGTAAGAGTATATTTATAAAACGCTAACATGAAACTTAGTAATACAAACATGTAATTAACTAGTTAAGTTTGTGTATAAAATGTTGGATGGTGACTTTTAAAACAGTCGCCAAAATATTTTTAGTGTTATCAAAGCACTATATCAGGCCTTTAGGTGGCTATAAGGTGGCCAACCTTTTTGGATCAACGTGCCATTTTTCCAAAGAAATGTTTGATGAGGGACAAACATGCTATCAAAGAATTTTGACTTGAGATTATTGAAACATACTAAAATTAAATGCTAACAGCTTTTTATTTACAACGAAAAATTACATTTTACACTGTATAGTAGTAATTGCTTTAGTTATACGTGTAATTCAAATTCAAGTAACATTACAGTGGAACTTTTGTTGTAGCAGGTTATAGATGACAAATAACTTATATTGCGATTGTAAGATGTTAATTTTAGAAGAATTCATGCCGAATTGGAATCATCTGCCAAACGATTTCGCGAAGAGTCTTTAATGTTTTTCAACTCTGAAAATAATAATTCGCAGGCATATAAGCAGATGAAAATATTGTTGAAATAGCATGATCCAGATTCTTCAAAAAGTCAAATGTGTCTGGAATTGATTTTCATGTTTCCAAAATTTCACTATTAGCATTTTTACCTATATTGCTCGTGAATCTTTCTATTTCAATCAATTCCAACTTTGTGTCCCTGTTTCCATAAATTTTTGAATCCATATTAAATTAGACTGGAAATCAATCCCTCAGTTGCATTTCAAATTTTGTCAATTTTCAACCAATCGAATTGGGACAAGTTCAGTTTAATATATAAAGTCACACCAAGGTACATAATAAACTTGAACGTTTAGAGAAAATATCAATAAAAAATGCAAAGAATCACTCACGCTTGTTCGTAATACTTCTTTATTTTGAAGTAAAATAACAACCGTTTTGATCGATCGCGTACCCAAAACATTGTGTTGCGTGCCATCAATGGCACACGTGCCACTGGTTCGTCATCCCTGCACTATATCATAAGAATTATCAAAGGGGGAAGGGAAAGATGTCAGTATTAAGTCATTTTAAAACTAAACAAACCTTCAAATGTTTGGCGTATATCCAAGGGTTTATTTTAACCCATCATCTTACCATCATATATAGTAATAAAGACACTGCAAAAAAGAACTATCATTTAAAATATGCGCTAAAAACATTGAGAAAATAAAAGATTTTTACTGAGAAATGTCTCGTTTCACCACCTTCCCAGAAGGAAATTGGCGATCAACCTCAAGCCGATTCGTGCCACATTTCCATATTAGATTAAACCACCAGACACATGCGAACAGAACCCGCGATAGATCACTCACGTTACAAGCAAAACGAAATTAATAATAAGCGGTCCGCCAAAGCAAGTCTCTATCCTCGCGATTACTTATTGATCCAAATGACTGGTTACGGCCAATTTCCTGGTAGGATATTTTGACTCTTTCCAACTACCATTAAGATCGCAGTCATGCCTAATGCAAATGTCACAGATGCTACCAGAGCCGGCGGAATATTCAAACCGCTGAGGCTCCTTTCCTTTTGCAGGTTCATATGAATTTAATCACATATCGCACCGATGCGGCCTTGTTACCCGCGCACATGATCGGCCCTGTGGAGACTTGGCCAATAATTATGAATAATGCAGTGTTACATCGCGAATAAGTGACTCCCCGGAGATAAAGCAACGGGCGCATTATGTTAATTAATTGATGCAAATGTGACAGTGAACTGATGGAAAGTGTGTGCAATCGCGTGTTGGAATGTGAGGGTAATTTGTTAAATATGTTGGCGGTGTGACGGTTTTCTTTATTTAAGTGCAGCCTTTCCTTCTGGAATGTTTCGAATCGTAAATGGGTGTTCAAGAGAATTTGAACAACATTAGCAGAGTGTGAATAACATTAATTCTTACTTACGTTCAAATTGTACTTTAGTTACTTTTTTCGCCGTGTATGTTGAGGTTATGTGAAGAGTTTGCAAACCAACTAACGGGGAATTTTTTATTAAAGTTTATGAAACCGTGAAAATCCGGTTTTCACGAAGAACTGAAAGTTTATTGCTGTATTTTCCATGTTAAAACAGATAACTTTTGGAACTTAAAAGCTAAAGTACGAGTGTCAGCTTATATACGGATTCATTAGTCTAAAAAAAGAAGCGTTGTTCTGGATAAATGATTTTCCGCCTACGGCCATGCGAAAGCGAATGGAAAAAATATAGTAGTTACAAGGAGGGTTCTAAGAAATAAAACTATCGTCATTGGAGTCTGGCGTTTTACTTAACAACAATTTGATTGGTAAAAATATTTCATCAGTTTTACCATTTTGACAATATTTTTGCCCTCATGGTGACTTATTTGAAAATTACTCGGTTATTTATTTCCCGGATTTCCCCCTTCCCCCAAATTCGGCTTACGTGGAGAGTTTAGGTGCATTTTTGAAAAAAAAAATGGTATTCTCGTCTTCGCCTTTAGTTTGGAAATATGGGGACGGAATATTTTTTTCTAGTGTAACTAATTTTATTTTTCTACTATTATTCATGAATTAAATTATATATTGTAATTTTCTTTAAAACTAATGAAAAGATGAAATATATTGTATGAATGAACGAGATCAATGTTTAAATAGTAAATAAAAAATATTAGTGCCAAGCAAGGGAAATTTGTGCGTTAATACGTTTAAAAAGACCGAAAAAGCAATATTATTTTTACACCGCGGAATAAATTTTGTGTTGTAATAATTATGAAAATACTAAATTTTCTCAAATATAGGTTCTACGTATATAATACACTATACAATGAATCTCAAGTAAGTTCTAAATGCACTTTTATCAATTCAACTTACGTGAATGGAAAGAGAGGTTTTTTTTATTCGGTGGTATTTTCTGTTTCAAATTTCTATGTTTGCCCATGAAATACGACTCGTTGAACGCATTGGTTTCCCTTACATATCATTTTATTAAAAAGAAAGAATTAAAAGTTATATTTTATGTTAACGTTTCTATTATTTTTACATTAAGAAACAGTAATAATAAAGTTACGTTACTTTGATTTTTATTTTATATTGTTCTTAAATGAAAAAAAACTAAAAGATGAAATTTTATTTAACATTTTTATTTTTATTTTCCTCTTCAATAACTCCACTATATTTCAGGTAGTTTTCATTGAATATTTAAAATAATAGTCTACTTATTTTTACGCTTAATCAAAAAAAAAACAACTAAAAACCGGTAACCGGATTTTAAATTTATGAAAAACTGTTTTGAAATTTCAACCGATTTTTGCAAGCCGAGTTATGTGTTTTCTGTTTCAGTCGTACAAATATGTTCAGAAGAATTAGAATAAAAAATGTTTTATGAATGCTATTTTTATATTATTCAATAAATATTCAGGAACGAATGAAAAATGTCAGGAAATAATGAACGTATACTCAACATGCTTTCCTGAATGCTTTTGAATAGGACTACATTAAAATTCACATCAAAAGAGCCTCTTTATATATATATATATATATATATATATATATATATATATATGACATGTTTTGAGCCAGAATCAGACTTAGTTTTAAAAAAGGTCTATATTCTAGAATGAGTACATCTCTTCTGGCGCTAAGAGTAGGGAGGAAAAAACACGCCACGGTGTGTTTTAAGAGAGGGTTAGCACTTAAAACACCGATGGGGTAAGTATCGCGGATTTTATGATTGTACTTTAAAGTTAATTCTGACGTATAAGGCTATTAAATCTAACGATCAGGAATTAGACATGTTTATTGGCTGGGCCATATGTTCGGAAGAAATAAATGGCTGATTAGTTTGACACTTGAAGATGAAATGAAAAATATGAGTTAAGTGCTAGATAGGGAATTTAATTTTTAATCTAATTTAATTATTTTTACACACACACATATATATACACTGCTGGACAATTGCTAAGGACGGATAACACTATCATCCATAGCAACCACAAAATGAAAGGAAGCAAAATAAGGAAATTTAGAATAAGTGCGGGATATTGGTAAGAAGTATGAGTATGCAAATTTTTTCCCACGTCTGTTCATCACGTGATAGCGTTCATAAGAGCTTTAAAGGTTTTGACGCGTGTGGATAGTAGTTGTTTCAAGTCAAAGTTTTACAGGAAAGATTTAATAGACGAACTTAAAATTTTTGGCATGTCTTCCCGACATCACATAGATGATTTTATGCGTGGCCGAATTATCGGAATAATCGAAGAAGGGCGAAAAATAACAGATGTTGCCAGGGAGTTCGACATCGCTCACAGCGTTGATTCACGGCTGTGGAAGTCATTTAAAACTACTGGAATGTGTAGTAGACGGCACGGGGGAGAACGTGTTAGAAGTACGACGCCTGCAGAAGACAAATATATCGTCCTATCAGCAAAAAGGAACAGGCGCACCACAGCTCAGCAGGTGGCAAATCAGTTTCTTGCTGCCTCAGGAAAGCAGATCTCCCGAAAAACTGTTGCCAGACGTTTGAGGGGAGGAGGACTATACGCACGCAGACCTGTTGTGTGTGTCCCATTGACCAGACAGCACCTTACTGCCCGTTTATAATGGTGTCGTGAACATCACAATTGGACTGAACAGGACTGGGCATGCCTACTATTCTCAGATGAGAGTAGGTTCAGTCTGTCATCGGATTGTAGACGCCAACTGATCTGGCGCGAGAGTGGTACTGCTTATCGTCCAGAAAATTTCCAGGAAAAGGACCAATATCCGACATGCAGTATCATGGTGTGGGCCGGCATCATGATCAATGGCCGCACGCGCCTACATGTGGTTGCGAATGGGACTATGACGGGCCAACGATACATTGATGAAGTTCTACTTCCTCATGTTCGTCTTTTCCGTGGTGCTGTCGGTGATAAATTTGTTTTTATGGACGACAACGCAACATGTTATCGAACACTCGCTGTTCAGGATTGTCTAGACAGCGAGGGTATTCAACGTCTAGTATGGCCAGCGCGTTCTCCAGATCTAAACCCCATTGAAAATGTGTGGGATGCTTTGGGGAGGCAAGTTGCTGGTCGAAACTATCCTCCGACAAACAAGAACACCCTCATCCGTGCACTCACAGAGGAATGGGATAAATTGCCTCAACAGCTGCTGGATAATGTTGTGCAAAGTATGGTACGACGTGTGGAATGTGGCATCCCACTCCATGGTGGACATATCCCGTACTGATACCTTTCTTTAAGGTGCCTGCTGACTTTTAGATGCATTGTTCCATTTCTGCGTACGCAGATCAAATGAACAATTTTTTTTCTTTCAGATGTTTCACAGCTTTTGTACTTTCCAGAACAATAAATATTCTTTATTCTAATGTCTGAACAGTGTGGCAACTATATTTTATCGTACTAGGTCTCATGTCTCGCTTAATGTTATGCTACATAGCAATTTGTGATCCGTCCTTAGCAATTGTCCAGCAGTGTATATATATAAAATATATATATATATATATATATATATATATATATATATATATATATATATATATATATACATATATAACTTCCCTAATAACTCCCTCCCCTCATTCTGATTATACATGGCAACCTGCTACGATTGTGTTTGCATTGTAAAATTAGTGTTTAAATTTTGCTTTTGATTGAAGTATATTATTGAAAATGTTTATTCAAAAAAGAAACACAAAGAAAATTTTAAATAAATCCAACTATATTTGTGTTCATTTATTATCTTTTAACCATCCTAAATAGAATCGTAAGCAAAAAAAAATCACTCTCGAATTGCAATCGTAAGCTTAAATTTATATTTTAAGCCCTATTATTTATAGTGTTTTTAATTGGTTATATCCATGTGTCATTTGTTTTACTGTAAGAGGAATTAAAAAACTAAATTAAATAACTTCTACTTTGATTTCAAATTTCTTACAAATAGGAAGTTTCTTTCTTTAGTAGCTTTCAGCTTTTTAAATAAATTTATCATTGAGCATTTCCTTACTAATCGTTTTTTGTAGAACATTTTCTGCACTGGATTCCTTTAAGGAAATCTATAAATAAAACTTTTCGACAATATTCATCCGAACAGCTAACGAAATCATAATTCAATCGCGTACGAAAGTACTATCTTTTACAAATTTTTCTTGTGCGAGTGCATACACATATATTTTTTAATTGTATTTTTCAGGAAAATCTATTACAATGGTACGAAAATGCAAGTAACTTCAAAAAGCATTATTTTTATCAATCCTTTGCACTAGTTCCTAAGAGATGCCAAGTAAAACAAAAAGCGTTATGTATCTTAAAAGCTCATAGAAGTTAATGAATTTTAATACAGTGCAATATGCTTCTAAAATGCAGTTTTATTACTATTATAGAAAACAAATTTAAAAATCAGAGTAAAAGGTTCCATTAGGTACTCAGAGAGACTTAACACTTTTCTTTGATTTTCGGAAAAAAAGTATTAATACAAGTTTTTTGAAATCTCTTTCTAAATTTATGGAATGGATGTTAACAATAAAGAACCTGAATAAGTATATTTTCGAAAATGATAAAACGTATCAGGAAGGTGATATGGAAGAAATAAATTATATATATATACATATATATATACATATACATATACATACATACATACATACATATACATGCATACATACATACATACATACATACATACATACATACATACATACATACATACATACATACATACATACATACATACATACATACATACATAAAGATTTTTCAAATATTTTGACTATTGAAGAAAATGTTAATCAAATATACATTCTAAATTTTAGTATTTCAGGATTTTAGTCATAGAATAAAAAAGAACCATATAAACTGTTATGCTCTTAAAAATATAAGTAAGTTATTTTGATTGAAGCGAAAAATTTATTAATATGAAGATAGTTAATTTTTCGAATAATTTTTTAATGCTATTCTATTACATACAGAGTAAAAATCTTTTGATTCTAGAATAAATATTTTTATTTATTCACGTTGATGTAGTTTAAAATAGTGATCCAAATACGTTACAACTAATTCCAGATGTTATTATAACATTTTTACTTAATAAATTAAGACACACACACACACAAAATAAGTTAAGAAATAACTATATTGTCACGAAAATTTCGAATTCTGTTCGCTTCTCTACTGATAAGGTATTGAGACAAGAAGAATAGTGCGCCAAAGAGAACTCTTTTCCATTTAAATTAGACAAAAAGAGTGACTTTGGTGATGAATTTTAGTCGCTAGAGGTTGCCAGCTCTCCAAGTTTAATGACTAAGATATGCGCTTTCTGAAGAAAAATCAGATTGGTCTAGGGCAGTGGTCGACAAACTCTTGAAGAGCAGAGCCAAGCTGTAAGGAAAGATAACTAAGGTATCAAAGAGCCATTTATATAAAGAGCTGTATACGCATGCACAGGAGTTTAAGTGGAACCTTCGGTAGCAGTTACGATCAAGACTGTTGCACCCCAATTAACATTTTCGTTTGCAATATTTGAATAAAATTTTATGCAGAGTAACATTTTCCATTCCTTCCAAAACAATGAACTTTTGAAAATATATTTTTTTCTGTAACTCAATGCTAGAACAGACAATGTCAAAATATCATAATATTTGAAATGTCGTAAAAATGTTCCTACGAATAATACCGTTAGAATTTTTGGGTGAAATTTCGTGTTTACACTAATAATCAAAATTGACTTTGACTGTTCCTGCATATAAAAATGTCAAATATGTTCTTTTATTAACCCTTAAACCCATGACAAAAACACAGAATATGTTTTTTTCACTTCTGTTGGGGGTTTATATGTACCTCTTGCTCATATTTAAAAGTGCTTCATAACTAAGTATGCGAATAAGCAAACGTTGCTGGAAATCACTTAGAAGATTGATTGTCTTCTCAGAGAGACATTTCTACCAATAAAATAGACTTTTACTGTTTTAGAACTAATTTTAATATTTTAATTTTAGGCGCAACTAAGATAAATCTTTTCAATGGATAATTTTATAAAGGAAGGGGGAAAAAAGAAAATAATTTTAATAGATATTTTCTTTAACAGTTTATATAGCTTGAAGTCTAAAGAGCCACAAACAGCTACAGGTAATTATCAAAATAATGGAAACACCTTAGATTTACAACGTATCCTTTATTAGCATGGTATAGGACAGCCTTTGGCCTTTGTCGTGGCAGTACAGCTTGGATTCGCCTAGGAATCGATTTATGCAAGTGCTGAATAGTGTTTAGAGAAATATTGTACCATTCTTCATGGAGATATCATGTAGGTTCTCGGAGAGATGCCGGTGGAGGATTTGGATTCCGTATTGAAAGATCTAAAATAGATCATAATAGCGCAATTATATTGAGGTCGGTTGACTGTGCGGGCTAAGGTAGATGTTTAACTTCATCCTCATGTCCATCATACCAAGATTGTACAAGTCTCGTAGCATGGATGGGTGCATTAGCATCAATCTTCTGCAGGAAACAAAGTTTGCATCGCACGGTGGACCTGGTCAGCTAAAATTTCTCTTTGCTTCTCTCTAGTGATCCTTAATTTCAGGATTACGATTGATCAATCAAAAAACACCCGCAGATCCACCTCCATGCTTGACAGTTGGATGGAGGCAATCAAGATCACATACGCTTGTGTAGGTATCCTCCAAACATGCACCTATCCTGTTGTAGATAAAAGTGTGAAAGACGTTTCGCCTGACCATATTACTTTCTTCCACTTATCATCAACCAGGTTTTGTGAGTGTGGTACCACTGTAGACGTCGTTTGGTATTAACATCTATGACAAGTGGCTTGGGAATTGCTGCTCTGCCGTAAATGTTCTGTTTATGAAAGTGCCTTCTAACTGTAATCAATGACACTGTAGAATCCAGAAAATGATTCAGCTTTGTGGTCATTTTTGCTGCAGTTGTTCGCTTTTTAAACATTGTAATGCACTTTAATGTTCGTCGGTCTTTTTCACTGAGCTTCTTTTTCCGCCCACTATTTGCTCACATTTTATGCTTTTGAAAAAAAAATCCAAGACTTACAGTACTTCAATAAAGCTCTACAACATACTACCAGAATATATACATTTCTATTTTTTAAAATACTGGTAGTTATTATTATATTTTAATGCTTACGAACAGCATTCAAAAATTTCACTTTAATTCGCAAGTGTTTCCATTATTTTTGTAATTACCTGTATACAAAGAGTCGCATGTGGCTCAAAAACCGACGTTTGTCCATCCCTGGTCTGGGATAATTATTTGATTAGAAAACTTTCGAAGGTTCTAAAAGGTTTTCCGCATCTTAAAGAAGGAAAATGTAGGGAATCAACATTGGAGAAAGCAAAGATTGACAGCGATTGTGTATTTAATTGGTTTCAGTTGATATTGTGACTACAGATATGTATCCTGAATTTGCTGTTAATATACATGCGCTAATTGTTTCCTAATAAAAGTAAAGTAGTATTTAATAGAGAGCTTTAGAATAAGGTACGATTTACTCCAAAACTCCTTGTTGATTGTGGGTAACTTTCCTATATTTGAACGACAATCAAGCACAACACAATATATTTAATTGCAAAAATAATTATTCCTCTTTGTCTTGAGAAATAAAGTATACTATATTGTTAAATTATATAATTACATTAACATTATTTATAATATTTTACTCGTATTATTAAAATTTGCAGCATAATAGCGATAAATACAAATAAGACATTTATTATGATTTCTTGTATTAAAGAGACATTTTTAATCTACTTTTTAAGTTGATAAATTAAACTGAATGTTGGTACTCTTGCGTATTATACCGTCGACCTGTTTCATCAAATTAAAAGATGTTGCCAATTCAGATAAATGCCACCAAATGCTGTCATTGTATTGTGTTCAGACATGCAGAGGAATGGCTTCCACTTTTGTTTGCATATCATGGCATTTGGTAACGTCTTTTGATTTGATGACATTATATGATTGTATAATACGTAATTGCAGAAATGTTTCATTTTTAGTAGTATTTCTTAAAATGTATTTTGCCATTCAATTTCCATTATAGTGAATACAAAACCATAAAACTGAAGAATGGATACTGATTTTCTTGGTACTAGTTTTTATTATGTTTAAAAATAAAAATTTGATTAAGAATTTACATGTCCTTTGACTGCCGAAAGTTGTACTCCAAGAAAATGCCTTTCAAAATTTCGTAACCAGTTTAGACAAATATTCTGAAAATCATTTTCCTTAATGTTTAAAAATAATGCAGTCAATTTCTAACTAATTAAGCAATGCCAAACTAGTTTCTAAGCACTTGTAGTATTTAAGGTAATTAAATTTTGACACTATTTATTACTGTCGGCAAAAAGAACGTGTCTTGTATATAGATTTCACTTTTAAGAGATCGATGTTGAAACACGCAAATTTTTAGATCATTGAATAGATTGCTTTGAAGTATTAACTTGAATATCTTGTTTTTACTCTGTTACAAAATATTATCGAAATTATAATTTATCATTTCCATCATTCAAGAAAAATAATTTTTATGTTAATTAGTTTGAATCGAAAAATGTGCTTGCATCTGACTCTTTTAAACATTACATACAAAATTAGTTTTGAAATTAGTAGTTATACAATACAAATGTTACTTTTCTAAAAAAAGGCTTAGAAATGCATTCATTTCACAACTGTGCTTAAGAAGTATGAATTAAATCTTTCCTGGCACTTTTCGGAGAATATATTACTTAAATTAAAGTATATATTTCCTTTAATACGTTTAATTTTGTACATATTTTTTCATTATCTTGATGAAAGCTATATTGGAAAAGTGTATAATTACAAAATTTCAACAAAATATATTTTTTCTCATTTATACTAAATAGTTATAAATTTGATGAAATTCTGGTTTTTTTTTAAAAGATACAATTACACAATTGATACAATTGATATTATTAGTCGAGTATTATTAAACAATGCTTCAAGTTGCTATAATGTATATTTGACTTTGAATTATTTGTACTATTCTTTGCTTCTATAATAATATTTTGCCAATGTATAGCTAAGAGCTCTATATAGAGCCTGAATTAGGATGTTTGAAATAAATAATTTAGATATGGATTTATTCATATTTTAAAATATCAGAGTAAAGAAATTTTAAGAAATAAAAAACATTGGCTATTATTTCAATTGATAGTAACTCTAAAGATAATGGGAATTTTTCAAAAATTCTAGTTCTCTGATGGAAAGTCTTAGTTATATTAAGGCAAACTACTATTATAGAATCATTTTCAATAAAAAGAGAATGTTTTAAAAATGATATTTTTTCCTTGTTTTTTGCCAAAACAAATTACTTTTAAATAACTTTTAACTGTAATAATATTCTTAAAATAGATTGATATGCATATTCTAATTCAACCGACACTAAATATCAAAACAATTATTCATTTCTATTCATTTACAATATCCCGGTTCCGAAAGTAGTGTGCAACCTTAGAAAGTAAGCTGTCATAGTGAAAATCAAAGGAAGCAATTTACAAATATGGGTTTATTAGACCAGTTCTTCTCAAGCTTTTAACATTTGTGACCCAATTTTCAATCACAATTTTCATCGCCCCCCTTCTACCATAAAATAACAATGTATTGATTGCAATAATAATGTATTTTGACGCTAAGGCTACAATACGACTTTAATTATAAACCACCCAAATTAGACAGAGAAGTATTAAATTTTGTATATGACAAGCCCAGAAAAGCCACTCGTAATTATTAAACGTTCTTAACATAGTATTGATAAATTAATTATTAAATACATTGAGCAGTACTGAAACATTTATAAGTATATTATATCAGTGTAAATGTGTGTATTTTATTTTTTATTATCTCAGAATGTATTTTGTTTTGCTTCCTTGCAGTAAATTATTAATATTTTTTAAATAATCAGTTTTTTGATATGCTAGCACCCTCACATAGGATTATCACCCCCCCAAAGGGAGGGCGTGCCCCACAGTTTGAGAAACGTTGTATTATACACATGCGGGATTGTAAAGGTAAAGAGAATAAGATGAAAAAATATTGCCTTAAGATACATTTTTACTATTTATTACCACAACTATCGATTGTAAAATTTTAACACACCTCTCAGTGGAATGAGACTTTATAATTTCGTTTAATTAGAAGGAATTAAACAACTCAACGAAAAATTCAAAGGAAGGAAATTGTTTAAAAAAAAGATAGTGAAGTCTCTCGTTTCAGTCGTTCTGAAGTTCACTAAGTAGCGACAAGACTGAAACAAGTTTCGCGTCTGCCTCTTTTGAGTTTCCCTTCCAAAGACATCGAGAATCGGAGTTTCTTTAAACGTGAGCAAACCCCCTAAAGTTCGGGGTTGTGAGTGGTTAATCAAAACATTCCTTTTAGACCATAAATCACGGGAAAACGCTTCCAGGAAAAAAGAAATGGTAGAGATAATTTATTTCCTCTTCTAGAGTGAATGCTGTGTTATTTAATTATTTTATAATTACCGCAGGTCAAAGTTAATTGTGTTTCTAAGAGTTTAGTTGTTTTAAACGCTCTGTTTCAAATTATTAGGAATTGTGTGTTGTTTTTGCAAAAGAGTGTATTTTCTTCTACTTAAAAACAATAAAATATTTCTTTGTTCTAATTTAATGTATTATTTGATATTCATTGGAAAAATGAGTTTATATGTAAAATAGAGATATTTCTCTTTTTAAAAAACTCGTATATTTAATTATAGTTAATTTTTGGACAATTTAATGTAATTTTAAGTGCGTGAGAGCACTAGCGCCTTGAATAGTAATTAAAATACTAGGATAGTTTCTTTTCAGTAGACCGACGTGAAGTTTTAAATTTATAATAATAGAGTTAAGGATTGTTTTTACTTGCTCTGGGGGACCGTTAAAACAATTTGCAAAAATAAAATTTTTCAAATAAAAACATTTACGTTATTTTAAGATAATTCTATGCTACGGAATAAACTAGTTTGAAAAAAAATTAATGTGTTTTCTCCTTTAGAAAACTTTAGAAAAACCAATTTTTATTTCTAATGTTATAAAAAAAAGAATTTAATGGGTTTAACTTGGGCAAAAAAATGGGACTAAAGATACTTTTACCTTAACATTTGAAGAGTTTAAAATGTAGAGGAGAAACTGAATAGTGATTTTTTTTCTTACTATTTGTAAGAACTGGAAATATGTGAAGAGAAATTTTTGTGCAAAAAAGGGCAAATATGACAGACAAATAATCCGAATCAACGAATTTGCGATATTCCAATTTTTCGGCGAATTTTACTATGCTGATATTTTCTACTTAAAAACAAATTTAAAGTTTTTCTGACAAGTTTAGCTTCGAAATAACGTTTAACTGAAACAATAACAGAAAAAGTCTGTAGTATAAAAAATACTTGAATATTTTATTACTTAAAAAAGTATTTTAAAAAGATTTTTTACAATAGATTTTTAAAATGCATATATAAAGGGTGTTTTTTTAGAGGTATAGAACTTTAAATTGCAATAAAACAACGATGTATTATTCGATTGACATAATTTTTTTTATTCGAAAGATAATCTTGTGGCATTACATTTTAAATATGATTTCTGGCATATGACTGCCACGGCTGGCTCGGATGTAGTCCAATCTGGCCTTCATCGTTTTTGAAGAAGTACGGACCAATGATTCCACCAGCCCATAAAGCGCACCAAACAGTCAGTTTTTCTGGATGTAACGGTGTTTCGACATACACTTGTGAATTAGCTTCACTCCAAATGTGGCAGTTTTGTTTGTTGACGTAGCCATTCAACCAGAAGTGCGCTTCATCGCTAAACAAAATTCGCTTATGAAAATCGGGAATATGTATTCCGCGCAGAACCATTATTTTCGAAATAAAATTGCACAATTTCGAAAGCGTTGTTCAGGTGTGAGTCTATTCATGATGAATTGCCAAACCAAACTGAGAATAAATCACTTGATAGCTGTTAAATCGGTCGCCATCTTGGAAAGTAATGCCAACTTAAACTTCTATACCTGAAAAAAAAACACTCTTTATATATATATATATATGAAAGTAAGTAATACACTTTTCAAATAATTCCTTTAATTGATAAATAACCTAAATGTATTCTAGAGTTAAAAGACTCATTGTCTTATGAATAACTTTAAAACTTATAAATCTAATTTTTTTTTAATTATGGGCTCGTTAAGTTTTACAACAACCTGCTACAAGAAGCCTAATTTTATTCCGTTCATGATTTTGTTGAAATTTTAGTTTCTATTAAAGAATATTTAAGATTTAAGTAGTATGTACACGTCAAATGAAATATTATTTTAATAAAAATGTAACTCACACTGAAAATTTAGTTTTCATAAATATTGCGATTCTAAGCATTTTTACACTAATTTTAAGTCATTTTTTAAATAAACAAATAATAATAATAACGCAATAATAAAAACATTTCAAGAATTCTAATATTCTTTTTATTTTATGAATAACAAAACTATTAAATTTATTTTATGCCGATACAAATTAATTATATATATTTAATACGCTATATAAAAACACTATATATATATATATATATATATATATATATATATATATATATATAGTTTACACACTGGAATCGAGCATAGGTTTGTGACTTCTTCATCTGGTTGTAGTCGATTATTGAAGAAATACTATTTATTACAGTTCCAAATTTTATTGACGAACACGAAGCAAAAAGCAGCAACACCAGCACATGCAGAGGTGAGACAAAGGCCAAAAAAGCGTTCCTTTTTCTCATGCCATAGATTCCAGCTTTCATATCATTCTCAACCGGATCTTCGATAATTATATGATTTCCGGTATTTAATACGCTAATTGATCAAAATCCATGTATGATGCAATATTGCAGCCTCTCACTTTGGAATGCATCAACGCAGCAATTTTTTAAAAGATAATGTTGTGGTTAAAATGGTATTTCCCGTTAGCTGCATAAAGTATAAAAAATAATGGTCACGTGATGTTCTTATGAGTTTAATTCACGATCATAAATTAAAGAAAGTTCCACGAAAGAAAAATTAATGAGAACTATTACTTTAAAACACACACTTATATAATTTTACCTAGTATTTTCTCCTTTCTATTATAATTATTCTTTTATAATGAATTTTACTAACTTATTTTACATTTAAACATAACATCACCTAAAAACAAAAAAAAATAATGTTGCAATCCAACGAATACTCGTGATAAATAGTATTATAACGCAATTTCTTAAGATTCCGTTTTTTTTTTAATATTTTATGGTGAAATATATTTTCAAAGTATAAAAAATAGTGAAAATTTTATTTTTCATTAAAATGTTGGTATTTATTAAAAATATTTCAAATAAAAGAAAGGTTTTTTAAAAGAAATATATCGAAAAAAGAAACATTTAGTTCCAATAGTAAAAAATTTTGATCATCAGAAATGTTAATATTGAGCTTTACTTATACATTATAACAACTTCGATGTGTACTATATTTCAGTGAACAAATATTATTACAATGTATTTTCAAATCACTTTAATGGTGGGTAATTTTTTTTACTGTCAAATACCTAACATAGTGTCATTTACCCCATTCATGTGTAGTTTTTTCTCCCTATTTTTCGCCAAAATCCGATGTGAAGAGAAACTTCGAAGATATTTAGCATTTCATTACTAGTTTTTTATTTCTTTTTCTCCATTTTTCTAGGTAAACAGCACAGTAAAAAAAAACGTAGATAATGATTTAAAATAATGAATTTCCCCAGAGTTGGTGTTTTCATTCCTACGAAATGGAGATTTGCCTTCACATTTTCAACCTCCGCCTTCTTCCCCCGGTTAGATGGAAGATTAATAATCATGATAGCAACAATAATGAAGACGAATTCGCTTTCGGTTTTAACATTTTCTTCCAAGCAAGCAGGAAGCGAACAACTTTACTTGAGGCTGCATTTAGCCCGGCACATCTTTTTCTCATTATTGGTGGATTTAGCTCTCCGGTTGATAGATCAGTGATTAAAGTTGTGGAACTATCAAGAGAATTCTTAATCGTTCACCGTTGTACTTTTTAGTCTCGAGGGGAAGTAATTGAGGGTCATTTTCCTATGTAAGTTTCGGTCTAGATAGAGCACTAATTTCTAATATAACTGCAAGCGCTGCTGTACTAATACAGAAAATAATGCCAATCTATGTTATGCACAATCTCTCTATGTATTTATTTAACTAAGCGTAGTAATTATGTTCAAGTTTTATTTTTTAGTATTAAAGAAAAATAATTGAAGATCATTGCTGTATAAATTTAAATTGTGCAAATCCTTCAGCTAAAAATGAAAGCACAATAAAAATACAAGGAGTAATGTCAGTGTATACAATTCCCGATTTATACATATGTATTTAGTAATTTATGCGAAGTAATTATGTTTATTTTTTAAATTTGAGAAGTAATTATGTTTAAGTTTTATTTTTTTAAATTTGAGAAGTAATTATGTTTAAGTTTTATTTTTTAAAATTTGTGAAGTAATTGAAGGTCATTCTCATATGAGTTTAGTTTAAGTGTGGATCTTGTAATAAAAATTAAAGCATATAGTACAAGTGCAAGGGGTAATGTCAGTCTATACAGTGCACAATCTGTTTACTCATTTACTTAAATATACGTAGTAATTACATTTAAGTTGTATTTTCTAGTCTTAAAGAGAAGTAATTGAAGACTTTTCCTCTTAAAAATTTAGAACAAGTGCGGATTTTTTAATAAAAATGAAAATATAGTACATATGCAAGGGGTAATGTCAGTCTATACAATGCACAATATGTGTATGTATTTATTTATTTATGGGTAATAATTATGCTTAGAATTGTATTTTCCAGTCTTGAGGAGAAGAAATTGAAGGTCTTTTTCATGTAAATTTCAACATAAATAAAGCATGAAACTTGTAGTGGAAAGGCAAGCACAATATAAATACAGAAAGCAAAGCCGATTTTTGTAATGCACATTCTGTCTATGTATTTATTTAATTATGCTTAGAAATTATGTTTAAGTTATACTTTTTAATCTCGGGGAGAAGTAACTGAAGATCATTCCAAGGTAAATTTAGATCAAATGGGGATGTTATAATAAAAATAAAAGCACCAGGAAATGTAAGAAATAATGTCAATGAACGTAACACAATCTATATTATCTACGCAAAATATGCGTATTTATTCAATTATATACAGAAAGTACTTTTTAGTGTCCTTAAATATTTTGACAATGGTTTTTGTATTGATATTTATTTTATGAAAACTTATTTTCTTCGCTAAATTAAGAGGATAAAATAATAGTTTATATTTTAAGTTTTGGAACATTATCATTGTCATTATATACAAAACTTTAATTACCAGCACCATTTTAAAAATCGGTCAAATCTAGCCATTTTTTTAGATATATATGGCCAATTTTGAAAGCTGACTTTATTAAAATTCAACTGATGCATTCAACACATTTGTAAGAAGCTTTTTAAGGAAATATATAAAGATTTTCTGTAATACTAACAAGGAGAGGGCATGACTAAGGAAATTCATTTGGGGGTCTAGATTTGGTTTAATAGTAGTACTCATTTAGGGTGTTCAACCCTCAATGTAATTCCGCCGAATGACCAGTCAATTCGGTGAAAAAAGCCTTCCAAACTCATGCTTAGCTTTTATACAGTTAGAATTCAATTTCCTCCAACGATTTTGTAGCTTCGTTCATATATTATCTGCATACTATGCGCAAGGTCTGAATTCGATTCATCGGTCAATTTTTTTTTCATTTCATTTAATCCTTTTTAAAATTAAATAAACTTATTTATGGAAGGTTTATTATATATTAAATGCTATTTTATGTAATTATTTTGTATTTTATAAAGTAAAAAAATGCTGTAACTATCTAAATATTTATATTAATTTTATATAAATATATTTTATATTAATAAATAATATTTATAATTAAATATATAATAAATGTTAAATTATATTATACATAAAAATTAGTTACAAATAGTTTTATAATGTTAAATAAAATAAACTATAAATAAAATGTTTCTTTTTATAAAATAATATATTATCTAGATATATATTATAAATGCGAAAGTTTATGAGGATGTTTGGGCGTCTTTCACGCAAAAACAACTGAATGGATTTTAATGAAACTTTACAGTAATATAGCTTATACATCAGAATAACACATAGGCTATAATTTATAAAGATATTGTGAGAAGTGTTCAAAATATAACGATATTTGTCAAGTAAGGAAAAATTCTGTCATCTACAAGCAATTCCAGCGTGCGTCAGCATATATCTATCTTTTGTTTGAGAAAGAACCCTTTTTGTTTTGGCTACGCAAGGCGCTCGCTTCTAATTAATTCCTGTGATCAGCATAATTCGTAATTTTTTTTATTTCAGAATAAAACTAAGTTTTGAAGGGAAATGTTGTTATAAATCTCTCTCTCTTTTTTTAATGTTTTTTAAAATGATTTTATTATGCACATTTGGTAGTAAGAAATTGATCTTTTTTCAAAATAAATACTTTTATTACTTCTGGTACTTACAGTAGATAAACTTTCTCTTTCACACTACATCATTTGGACTTATTTGCATAGTTGGTTTGTGGTTAGTAGTTAACTATAACGCTATAATTTTAATTGAATAGGTGGAAATTGCATTTTTAAGTAAAAAATATTTATAACTACTGTACTGTATTTTTTGGAGTGAGTGAATATTAACATCGCGCTGTTCAGCTACACGAGGGCTTTTGGCAACGGACCACGTAATTTTGAACCATGTTCAAGTGACGTGGACGACACCTGAGCTGGCACCCCCTTCGCCTAACTACCACACCACGCCAACTTAAAAGGAATATTCTACCAATACTTAGCAGGAACATTCTTTGAAATCCACTCTTCGAAGCTATATGGCAGCACGGGTTCTATGATGAGTATTTTAGCGGGGAAGGCAAACAGTTTTGCAGCAGAAATGCGTTTTCAGCTGACGGCGTTTTCCGCGGATTGCAAAGATTATTATTTTTGTCCCTAAAAAACAGTTTGTCAAAATTTAAGTGTCTTATGTTTTTGTATGTTAATGAAGACCTTAGAAAACGATTTGACTATTTATTTTAATTGAACGGTGTATATAATTAATTTTACAGTGGAATATCTTTAATTTATTTATTATCTCTAACTGATTAAATTTCCCAAATTGGAGTATTTCGTTTATGTATATCCCTTAATTTTCAATGTAGTGATCCGAAAAAAATATTGCATGAAAAAACTGCATTAAATCATAATGTGGTAGATAAAGCAGTAATGTGCGTCACTCCCCTACACAGCGGGTCTTACAAAGCTCTAATAAAGCTCGAGTTATGAAAGTAGCTAGACATTTGCCAACTTGACTCTATCGTTATCATTTCGCTGTGTTTTTAATTGAATCGCTATTACAGCCAATATAATTTAAGAAACGGCGTTGCTTGCGAATATTACAATTTTAACATAAAATAAATGCAACAGAAAGTAATATTAATGTATTACACTTTCAGATATAAATTATTTACACTATTTTAAGCGTTCATTACGCAAAGCTTTTAACAATGTGTTACTTTTGCTGAGCAGAGATCAGCTTAGGGAGATATTTTCAAAAATCGACCCTCAAGAGTGTTACGGGGAATTATAAATAAAAAAATCCTTTTTATCATACATACTTAAAATTTATCTACATACTTAAAATTTATCAAATGTGTTTTTTTTTTCTTTCTTTTTTCTGTTTAGCTGAGATATGCAAAAAGCTTTTTTTGTTTAATTTGTAATTCACGTAAAATTAACTCATAAAAAACTTCTTTATCCTTCAATCTGTGTTGTTTAATTTTTCTGTTCACCCGTGCGAAGAAACTATTTATACCAGCTAGTATAAAATAATTTATAAAACATATTATTATTAAATTAATTATTTTATAATTAATATAATAAAAAATATGCCTTTTTTATATATTATTAATTTAATTATTTTATAATTTTATAAAATATTTAACAAGTCATTTTTAAATAAATTTAAATAATTTTAAAAAGTTTATTTTTAAATAATTTTTAAAAAATTAATAAATATTTCAATAATAAATGAATAATCATTTCAATAATAAATTAATAATTTTAAAAATATATTAATACTTTCTATAATATATTAAATTAATATAATTTTAAAAATAAATTAATACTTCCAATAATAAATTAATAATTTTAAAAATAAATTAATACTTTCAATAATAAATTAATAGTTTTAATAATAAATAAATAATTTTAACGATAAATTAATAATTTTAACGATAAATTAATAATTTTAACAATAAATTAATAATTTTAACAAAAAATTTATTAATATTAATTATTAATTATTTAAAATAATTTTTAATTAACAATTTTTTTAAAATAATTTTAATCAATAATTATTTTAAATAACTTTAATCAACAATTATTTTAAATTATTTTAATCAATAATTATTTTAAATAATTTTAATCAATAATTATTTTAAATAATTTTATTCCAAAACTATTTTTAATACTTTTATTAATAATAATTTTAAATAATTTTAATAATAAATAATTTAAATAAAAGATTTATTTGATTGTTTTTACTTTATACAATATAAAATAATTACATAAAATATCATTTAATAGTTAATAAACCTTTCATAAATAAGTTTATTTAATTTTAAAAATAATTAAATGAAATGAAAAAACAATTGACCGATGAATCGAATCCAGACCTCGCGCATAGTATGCAGACGATATACCAACCAAACTATGAAATCGTTGGAGGAAATTGAAATTTAATTGTATAAAAGCTAAGCATGAATTTCGAAGGCTTTTTTCTCCAAATTGACTGGCCATTGGGCGGAATTACATTGAGGGTTGAGCACCCTAAAGGGGGGGGGAGTACTACTATTACACCAAGTCTCGACCCTAAATGAATTTCCTTAGTCGTGCCCTTCCCTTGTAAGACAATTTTAAGAATGCAATCAATTGCGTGCAAGATTTATAAATTTATATTTAAGTGTAAGTTCTTGAGAATTTCTTTTGTAAAAATCAACACTCTTTATCAAGATACCAATGCCTTACATATTTATTTATAAAAAACAATAACAGAAACATGTATTTACTATTTATTTTTTTAAACCTAAACAGTATGCTTAGAAAAACATAAGAATTCTATACCATATTTTTTCAAAAAATTAATTATGTAAATTTATAAGATTGGTTAAACATCCTAAACATTTATATCTGTATTGAGTATTGAAGACTGCGTTCATCAAAAATCAATTTAAAAAGTAACAGTAAAACAATAAAATGGAGTTTCACATCCTTTCATACTGCAATATCTAACGAAACATCATAAATTGTACATTTAATAGCATATAAAAGGAATTCAAAATAGAAATCTAATTTTAACTTTGCAAAACTTTTAAATTTAAATCTAAAAGATTTGATAAAATTTATATAAAAATAATTATAAAATTAATAAAATTATAATTATTAATTATAATTATTTTATTAATTATAAGATTAATAAATTATACTATTATTATAAAATTATAAATAAAAATAAATATAAATTTTAATAAAAATTTATCGTACAATGCATATTTTGCACTCTATGTAAGCAAAGGCATTTAGAGAGGAAAAAATTTAGAATTTTTGTAAAGGTAAGAGCATTTTAGTCACACAATAACCTTTCATAATCCTCAAAGTCATGAAGCTCGAGTAATATTGTGAAATATTATCAAGATTATAAGATTTATGTGGGTGCTTCTTTCACTTTATAAAATTTAATATTTAGATAAACACGTACATGAGTAATTTCATTGACTGAAAACAAAAATTTGAAAAAAAGAAATCTGCTTATGTTTTGGGGATATAAATATATGTAGTATATAACTCAATTAATTTTGTGTAGAAAACATAGGTATTTAGAAAAAAATTGACTAAATCAGTCAAAATATACGATAGATTTATTTTCACACCTTAGCTAGTTGCTCTATGAAATAATTGGTAATCTGAAAATTAAATAATGATATGCCATCACAGAGAAAAATAAACAATTTACATTAAAATAAAACTATTACTTTGTAAATTAATAGATGATAAACTGCTGAAGACCGTCAAAAAATGTATTTTCTGTTACGGATAGATTAATTAATTGATAAGTAATTAAAAACAAAATGTACATTAATGGTATTTTTTTTAGATTAATTAAAGGATTTACCAAAAAAAAAATAATTGAATATAATGCAGGAGAAGGAAAGCTAAAGTTATTTTTAAATTTTAAATTTTTTATTTTTTTTTTATGATTATATAATATATTTGGCTATTTAATCCTACTGGCAAAAAGAAAAAAAAAAAAAACTTGCGATACTAATTTAAAAAAAATTTTTTTTTTAATTTTTACCGTTTTTAATACATTAGGGATTAGGCGATGTTATTCTATAAAATAATTAGTTAAAACTTGGAACCCGATTATTTTATCTATTTTGAATGATTTGGTAAATAATTTGGGAATGAAATTATTTTATGAAATAACGGGTTATATGATTCAACACAAACATAACTTTAAGGCATAAACATTTAAGGAAGTTTTCAAGAAATATAAAAATTCTCTTTAAAATCTAAAATCTCTTCGTTTACATTACCCACATGCCTATTCTAGTATCGGTGCTGGAATGTTATTATTAAATATTTTAGTCATTGTGTAAGAATTTAATATGACATATATAATTTTAAATAAGCTGGCTTATTAATCCTTATATTATATTCTCCCCTTTTTTTTTATAAAAAACAAGAATACATTTATTAATCCTTCTTCAGGCTAAATTTATTTCAGTTTCTCATGTCTAATTTTTATTATTTTTTTAATAATGGTACACGTTTAAACTTACAATTAACCTCTTTAATGCTAATAAATTTACAGTTAAATAAATTTGGTTAAAAAAATCGATGTATTAAAATAAAAACTCTTATCGTTTTATTTAATAAACCTCACTGCTATTATAATACGAATAGTCTGTTACACGTTTTATTTTATTGAGGATTATAAATTTTACATATTTGAACTGGAGTTTAAATATTATACTTGAATTTACAAACCTTAATACAGAACAAGTGAATTCCAACTTAGGTCAACTAAGAAAAAAATTATTTTAGTTACTTTTTATTAAATAGTTTCAATTATTATAAATATGTATATACATATGACAGAATCACAACATTAAGAGACAAAATAGAGAAAGCGATATTCTTTACAATTTTCCACTCTCCTTTCTATATATGGTGTTAGGGTTATTTTTTTGTTTGTGTTACTATTTATTCATTAATGAATTTAATTATTCTAATAAAACAGTATAGTTAAAAAAATCACATTCTCGGAAATTAGGCCATCCCAGGTGGGTATCGAACCCACGATCTTTGGATCAGAAGTCTAACGCGCTATCCATTGCGCTACAGGGACACAACGAACGATTTTTCTTTTTATCTATGGAGTTGAACTATTATTTTGTTTGTTACTATTGATTCACATTTTTTAATTTCATTCATGAATAAATATTTGAAAAAAACTGTATTAACATCGCCTTCCATTACAAGTTTAAAAAATGTATTTGAACGTGAATGGATGAATAGAAAGTATTTTAATAATTGAAAATTTCAACAAGTTTTATACATATATATATATATATATATATAGGTAGAGAGTGAACTAATAGTAGGAACTGAAAAACGCCAAAAATGCATGGCAATTGTAACAGCAGTCAACAAAAGTAATAAAAGCTTATTACCGGATTTAAAACATCTACGAAATTTCTTTTTTTAAAAAAAATGACCACATATCAGAAAATCAAAAATAATTTACAAGATATTCATTGAATAGACATCTTCTTTTCTTTCTTCTCAACATGACATTAAAAAAATACCTTACCTTTTTCATCGAATACTCTATTTTATCTTCTATTTATCTCTCTAACTTATACCTCTCTATAATAAGATTACGGTAAATCAGAGATATTATATTTTCAGATTCGTTAAAACCTTCGGAAAACAGTAGAAAGGCGAAAAGAAGAACGTGGACTCCGATATATATATTGGATTCAATCAGAGGGGAGAGTGAGAGAAACAAAAGTGAAGAAAAAGAAGAATCAGTAGCCTTTGGATTCAACCACCATCATTTAGCGCTTTCGCCAAGGAGGAAGGAGGAAAAAAAAGAAAAAAAGAGAAGAAAAAGAAAACTTTCCTGGAATAACTGACCAGATACACTAGAGAAAAGACGAAATCGTTCGGGACGCAGAAGCAAAAAGAAAACAAAAACAAAAGTCACTAAAATGTCGCCTGCTTGCTTGTATTTCTATTTCTTTATTGTGCCACCTTCCCGTTGGGAGTTTGGCAAAAGAGTTCAACACAAGTAAAGAAAAAAAGAAAAAGAAATAACTGTGACCGTGGCGGAGAAAAAATCACTCTTGCGGCGATTGAGCCTCCAGACTAATGTTACCCTTTGTAGATTTTCAGAGGTCTGACTCAAATTGCGACTTTTAAAGCTCGTAAAGGTTGTGAAAATTTATATCTGAGGCTGAGGGTGTAAAGCGAAAAGAGCCGAAAGTTATCAAGTCCTATTAAAGATTGATTTATTCCATAAGGTGACTTAGAGACAAACGATATGATTCAAGGTCAAATAGCTTCTTACTTTTCATGAACTGTAGTTTATGGAAGAGGAGAGACTATATATTTCGTATAAAGGGGGAAGTAAATTATAGACAAGGTAGAGTGCTTGTCAAACTTTCAATATTTGCGACCCAATTTTCAATCGCAATTTTCATCATCCCCCTTCCAATACAATAACAATGTATTGAATGTAATAATAATGTGCTTTGACCTTAGTTATAACGCGTACAAATTATCAAGATACGGGTTAAACTTTGTATATGTTATTTTAAGTAATAGATACTTTAAGTAAGTTACATTTAAATAATAGGATAAGTATTATGTTACTTTTTCTTTCTAATTTTTTAAACTGAAATAGATTGTAAAAAAGTTTTTAATTAAATTAAATATTTATTTTTAATATTTATTTATTTCTCAAGTCTATATATATAATCCGTTTCTAACCTCCTACCGTTATGAAACTGGACTCTTTTCCTTGAATACTTTAAAAGACAAAATAAATATCTCAGCTAAGTATAGAAAAAGACTTAAGAGTATTCAACTTTCCTTTGAAAATCTGCTCTGCAAGACAAGCTAATGGGAGTCACTAGTTAATATTAAACCTTAATTTAGTATTGATAAATTAGTTATCAAATACATTGTGTAGTCTTGAGCATATTATATCAATGTAAATGGGCTTTATGCTTTGCTTCCTTTCAGTAAATTAATATATTTTTTTAAATAATCTTATTTTCGATATGCTCGCGCCCCCCACGTAAGGTTATCACACCCCTTAAGGGGGGGGGCATGCCCCACTGTTTGAGAAACGCTGGCTTAAGAAAATGTGGTCAAGAAAGAGAGCAAAATTATGTTTCAAAATTATTTAAAGCTGGGGGCTAGCTCAAATGACCTCACTGGCCACTTCGGGAGAAACATTATCTCATGGACCGCATATAAAAATATATATCTTTATATTAGATCCCAGTCTGGGGGTCAATCTGACATAGTACTATTATAGAGGGACTATATACTTATAATAACTCATTTTGGCTTGTACTGTACTGTACTGTAGTTTCCATTTATTCTGGTTATGTGATTAGGTAAGTAAAATGATCTGTTGATAATTTAGAACGTTATTTTACCTGTATTTTCTCTTCTAAATTTTTTTCTCCCCAATAATATAGTCAAATAAAGGGGAAGGTTGGTGGCTTAAGACATTTTTAACCCTCCTACTTTATTCTTAAGTCAAAAATCTGCTTACTTATTACTCTGAGGCTATCTTGCTATTACTTTCAATATTTGTTTTTTCTTACTTAGTGTTTTACATTAAGTTATATAATAATGGCAAATTATTATTCAATTCCTGCTATTACATATATAGTTCACACTCTCCCTATATATATATATATATATATATATATATATATATATATATATATATATATATATAATCCAATATAAAAAATTCAATATATAAATATACATATACACATATATATAAATATATATACATATACACAAATATATAAAGGAAAATATAAAAATAAACAGATAGTTATAACCTAAGATATAACTATAAATAGGTAGAAGGCACAGTAGTATAATGACAAACTCCTGGCCTTAGGAACCAGGATTACAGGTTTAAACATGTTTTGGGGCCGACCAACCTTCACCTGAAATTTGTCATACTACGTACCAAGAGGAAAGGAAAGAATTATATAAGAGAAATTTAAATATTAAAAAATCATTAAACTAAATAACATATGAACAAAAACATATATAACCTACTTTTATTCGCAGTGTAGACGTAGGTCGCGAGTGCATCAACTAGTAATGTGTTCCCGCCAAATACAAGGGAGTGAAAGCAGATCCGCATAAAATAAATTGCGATAGGATATTAATATATATATATATATATATATATAATATATATATATATAATCTTGTTTAATCGTTAATAAAATACTTTTTATTCATCCACTTAAGTTCATATATATATATATATTTAAACTTGTAGTGTATGACACTTGATGTTAATATAGTTTTTTAAAATATTAACTCATTAATTAACTTCAAATGATCAATTATAGTTTAAGAGATATATATTATTCCTCTAGATGGCAGAACCATTGGATAAAACAACATTTGTTAAATTTATGATGAAGATTTAATTTAACCTAAATAACAATATGCTAGTTAGACATCCACACACACCTTTTACACTGGTTTTAAGATATATTCTTACCTATTATATTCAACTTTAATTAAAAAATGTAATTACAAATTTAATGTTATTAAAAAGCTCTTAATGTTAATTTTAAAGCTGTTTTGCCACTTAATAGTGCATATTATATTAATTGTAATTATTTAATAAAAAGTAACTAGAATAAAAATTTTCATTTTTGACCTAAGTAGGAATTGACATAAATTTTTTTTATATTATTTGTATTATTATACACATACATATCAACGTCCTCAAACGTTGCTTACTTTGAAATATCCGCGACACAGCTTTTGGGTGATTCACTTGAATGTTATTATTTAAATTGTCTTTGAAAACGAATTATTTAAGAGATTTCGAAATGTTGGAGAAGTTAGAATACATGCAGTTCAAAGCACATGCGAACTATAAGCTTCATTTAATAATAATTGAAAAATAATGTTAAATTTGATAGGTAGCGGAATAAAGTCTTAGTAGTTTTTGGACATAAATATGATATTTTTCACTTTCTATTATAATTTTAGAGCAACTTCATGAAATTAAGCTGATATAAAGTTTGTGGATCATTACACAAAACGGTAAGCAATACGTATTTCAGGTTTTACGTTTTGGATAACTACTATTAATCAGATTTCGACTACATCAAATTCTACTGTAACTTTTGTGATATATACGTACGCTTTTCATTTATTGTTTGGATATATTTACATAATTTATTACTTAGTTTATAGTAAATATTGAACTAAATGCAAACTGAAATTGCATAAATCATAGAAATGCCTGCATTATATTATAAATATGATATGTATACCATAAAAGGTATTCACATTGAAAGTGTGTTTTCCATCGTATTAAAAAATACATGCATAGATATTTCAATCATTTTATTCAAAACTTAAAAGTTAAATATCTCTCTCTCTATGCAGAAATTTTATATTTATATATTAATATAAATTGATTTTTTTGTATTCTAAATAACATTTATAAAATGCATTTTATTTTACATTGTTTTAATATAAAGAGATTAATTCTCCTATAGAAATCAGTTATTTTATTATTCACTTATCTTTCTTGAGTGCGTGAATATTAACGTCGCACTGTTCAGCTACACGAAGGCTTTTGGCGACGGACCACGTAATTTTGAACCTTGCTCAAGTGACGTGGACGACACCTAAGCTGGCACCCTCCTCTCCTAACTACCACACCACACCAACGGGAGGACGCTTCAGCTTTCGACAGATTTAACGTGCATCGCTGCTCTACACGGCGGATCTTTGGTGGTACTGGCCTCGAATCGTGACAAAGCCAGCCCCGATCCGATACCTATACCACTCGGCTTCCATGGCCGTCACTTATCTTTCTTAAGGTATTAAGAATAAAATTATTACATTACATCGTTTACTTTCAACTGTATTTCTGAATCTTAAAGATAAAATAATGTAAATAGCTTCCGATATTAAGTATGATACAAAATTATATTCATTCGGTCGTGGGCAGATAAGACAAAATAAATATTTTTAATCAGCGGTCGCTAAACTTTAAAACTTTGTGAACCTCTAAATGTACAAATTTATATTTGGTGGACCACTATTATGCTTGGATGCTATAGCTATATTGTCACTTATTTCCATCTCTATTTTCATTCCTATAGCATTGAAAGAACATTTCACGAAAGCAAGTCAAATTGGCCACGCAAAGCAATATTAGCAAATTAAAATGTTTTGCCGCCAGTTTATCATGGTTGCCAACTCTCACATTCAAATGTCCCTAGATACACCTGCAAAAGTAGCTAAAAATTCACTAAACTCAGAAGAAATTTCGCTAAAAGTAGTAGCTAAAATTTTTAAAAAGCATAATGCCTATTCCCGTTATACGTTTTGTTACTCATCCTTTCCGAAACTAAAATATTCTTAAAAATTAAAATATGTCCCAATTTTTTGTGGATTATCAAGAATTTTTCATGAGCAACCTGATGGTGACTGCTGTTTTAAATAACTTTAATTTTTGTCGAAAAATATAATGACAGGTTTTTTACTCCTTATTAAAATAAGAAAATAAAAGTAATGCTTTATTAGAGTGAATTATTTAAATGTTAAGAATTATATTCATGTTAATGCGTTCTAAATATACTTTTTTAAAATACTAAGTAAACATGCTGTGCTACACCCAAATTCAATTTTCGAGCTTCCTTGCTCATAAATAAAGTAACCTGATTTTAAAAAAAAACTCGACTTCAAAGTAAAAACAAAAATTGAATAAACCTTCAGTAGAAAAATAAAATAAATTAATTTTTAATAGAAAATTACTGACCTGCTTTAGATGCAAGAGCTACTTTAAGCTTCTAATATTATACTGTTGTCATTGGTAAATGTTTCATTTGTTATTCCTTTAACTTAGCACTCGAGTTTTCACCCGTTAAATTGCTCCTGTAAATAAGATAAATAATGCAATTATTATTTCATACATAATATTTTAAAGTCCAATAACTACTAATTAGTAATGGTATTATTCAAATGTATATATTAGGGTTTTCTCACAATAGCCTAATTTCATGTGACGTCATAGTCACATGATAACTGCAATCAAATGTTTCCAGCAAATCAGTTCATACGCTTCGTTGCTGACAAATTTTGCTTTCTGCAGAAAATTTCTTTTAAAAAGTACATTGTTTTCAATAATAATGACACAAATAAGTAAACGAAGTACACTTGATTTAAAAATACACGTATAACATAATTTTTTTTTCATTTTTAATTTTGAAAATTTTTTGAAGAATCTTAATTTTTGAACATCGTTACCCAATCATCAATTATAAGATTTATCTCAATCCTACAAGTAAAACAACCAATACAAGTTTAATATCACTTCTTAATTCGGCGACGAATAATTGAGTGTGTGCAGTTGTCATATGACTATCATCAATTTAGGCCCACATTTACTCATTTTCATAGATTTAAATTTTATTTTCGTCATATTATAATAGGCGAATTTCCCTTATTTAAACATTCTGAAACGCTACTTGCAATAAGCCTATTTTTTGTTGAATTTTCTGTAAAAAAGTAATTACAAAATTTTAAAGCAGACTTTGAAAAATGAAATATCTTTTGTTTTGATGCAATGCTACTAAATTTAAAACTATGACGAAACATTTCTCAACAATCTGTCTTTCAAGGTTCTGGTCTGTAAAGAAACAGATTGATGAAACAAAACTTATTTTCTTTTGTTACCAAAACAGGAAATAAAATTTTATTCTTCATGACGATATATTGTTTAGTAGAAAAGACAAGTTGAAGCTTATAGATATTGTTTTTAATAAGTGTTACTTTGTTTTGACTTAGACTTTTTATTTTACCTAGGTAGCATTTCTGCAAACAAGTCTTACTAATATTTATCTAGAATGTTCAAATAAAAATATGAAACTGACTGTGGGTTTTCATTTATTCTTCGATATGAAAGTACAATTAAAACAATAAAAAAAACTACGTCATAAAATGACATTTTTTTCAATACTCTCATTAAATAAATGTTTTTCGCCATTTCACATAAAAAATCATTTGCTTTTTGTATTCAGGTTATCTAGATTTAAACTATGTTAAAATATCTTGAATATGAACTCCTTTTTAAAAAGTATGATTGAAAACTATAATGAAAAGCCTTTCTGTAAAAAAATGGTTAACTTATTCGTATATAAGCGTAGAAATTACTTTTTATAATTAAAAATTATAATGGTGAATAATAATAGTAATTGGGGAAAAAATGTTCGATTCATTAAACAATAATATTTGTAATTTTTCTGCCATTTCGTTTCTCATCTTCATGAAGCGTAATTGTTAATCTTATTTTACCCATTATACACATAAAGTTGAAATCTACAACTTACTATTTAATCCATTATTATAAGCATTAAATATACATACCTTATAACATCTAATTACTTTGTGGAAGCAAAAGTATACTGGCACTAAATATTGCAAAATAAACAAAGAAAAAAGATACATAAGGGCTGTGGTTAGTATATTCTTTCCCCCAAATTCATTACCGAAAATTCCGGGTTTAACACTCACCTATATTTTTAAACTGGAATTTTTAATTTTTAGGTATATTCGCCAAATAACGCGCACCCGTTTTTACGAAGAACCTGAAATGTACGTGCGTAATGCTCTTATATTTTAAAGTTATTTATTCGAGGGATTATTCCGAGCTTAGAAGAAATATTTGTTACTTTTTAGTTTGATTATTTATAAAAGCATGTGTTTTTTAGTTTTTTAAAACTATAATTTATTTATAAATCGATTTCAAACCCAAAATATTTTGACATAACATTACTAGAAGAAAAATGGCCATTTAAAGAGTTAAAAGATAAAACTTAAAAAAATACATTTTATTGAGGAAAGTATTTTTTTAGATCTAAAATTGTTAAAAATGCAGTAGCATTACAACAAAAAAAACTTTTACCCGGAAAATGTATTTTTTGACTGATGTTAAATATACTTATTCATAAAAATTAGACAAAAGAATAAATTTCTAAAATTCCAACTTGAATCATAAGTCGACTTACAAGATCAGAGATCAACATTGTATAAAACTGAGCAATGAAAGAAACAAAAAAGTCTTCCTAAAGTAGCACCCATATTGACCATCGAGAAAAATGGTTCCCTTCTCTAGGATTATCTTTTAAAATTACCAACTTGAGAGGGCCTAGCTCTTCTTTCTTGTCATCCGAGGATTTTCCACCAGAACTTATAATCACATTTCAGCTACCTTTCCGGCTCCTTTTCGTGAATAATTAATATTGATTTCCAACGTCCCCATGCCCCGAAACTGCATCTGTTACAAAGCACTTTAATGTGTGTTTACTTAACGAACAAAGTTCTCTTTTTTTTTCCTCTCCCCCGACAGTCACTTTTAAAAAGTAATGTGCACAACCCATTACGGAAAAATAACTAATAAAATTCTTCCTGCGCTTGTGCAAATAAATGTGGCCACCAAAGAGAGAGAGAGGAATTTTTCTCGAAGAAGAAGAAATATCTTCTGGCTAAAGAAAAAAAAACGACAGAGAGAAAGACAGCGAACAGAAAGACATCTTCCACTGCGACCTTACGGTTTAGCGTCCCAATTAGATGATGATCATATGGAAGTATAATGAAGATATAGATGACTCCGTAGACCATTAAACTGTCTCCTGCTCTGGATAATAATTACGCCAAGAGAAAAGAGGCAGGAGGTTAAACAGCCATTAAACATTCCAAAGAAGGAAGCCGGTTACAAAAGGAATTACTCGAGGATTGTATGGCTTTGTGCAAAAGCTCAGCACTGCCTTTATTTGTAATCTTTGTTGGAAGGAAATATTGGTCATAGTTCTTCTCTAATTAGGCAGTTTGCATTCAAAACGGTTGACAGTCTGTTTCTTTGAAGCTCTTCTGGAGGTGTAAAAGAGGATCACTACAGAGCATCAAATGGGGATGGGTACAAGGAAGTGAAATTTTGGATTAAACTGCCAGATAAATATTTAACGTAAAGAGGATAGGGTTAGCTCAGCTATTGTCCCATTCGCTTCAATGCAAAAAAGAACATAGGAACCATTGCATGGGACAATCAATATAATTCATCAGTAACGCGACTATTTCTAACTCGATATTGATAAAGTTTTAATTAATGGTTAGAAAAAAGATGTTAAAATCTTTTCATTATTATCCTGGATTTCCTTTGGGTATACGTTTATAAAAGTGAGAATTTATGTAATATATACTCTAATGAGCTGTGTATGAAGCTTTCTGTATTTTCTTAGTTAGTATTTTTTGTTTCTGTGATGTTCACGTCAACATCTGGGTAATGTTGGTATTAAAGATAATGTATCTTAATAGAATGTTTGCTTTCTGTACTTTTCTTTCATCAAAAATGATTAATGGATAACAATCTGGTTTGTTTGTAAGCTTTTAATATTGTATCTGAGTATTTGAAATATGAACATTAAAATTATTTTAATGTAGCAATCTAATAATGGATTTTATAAGACAGTATATTACTCTTATATTAGAAAAGAGGAATCATTGCGGAATTCACAAGTAAAATTTGAAAAAATTAATAAATTTAGTGAAAATGCATTTAATAACATATGGTTGATCGGAAATTAAATAATGATGTTAAGGCTTCGATTAACGAGGATTCAAATCTTTCATGACGAAAGAATTTGGAATCAAATAGAAAAATAAGATTTGAAATCCTTATTTTGAAAGCTAGGATCTATATATACAAATAGATAATCATCACGATCTTAGCAAATAGTTCGCTGTTTTACTTTGGTTGTGAAAAACTAAAACAAATAAAACACATTAAGTTTTGTCCCATTTCATATTAAAATTACTTTTAAAAATGATATGAATCTTGATAAAATCTAATACATTTCTTAAATATCCTCTAAATCATCACAAACTGTTAACATAAAGTATATTATTCTTTTCTACAAATTTTTAGAATACAACAACATAATTCAGTCAATTGTTGATTAACGAAATGGCAAGTTTTATAATAAGTAAAAATTATATTAATTAAACACTACATTATGAATATTTAGTATTTTATAAATCGGTTTTTGTGTAATTTTTATGTTGCTTGCAGAAGTACAATTTTTCATGCTTAATTTAAAGATGGAAAAAAGAGCTGTATTTAAATTTCATGGAAGAGCTACTGAAATGTATAATTTGATGAAACAAGTTTACTGAGAGTTTTGTTTAATTAGATCTAACGTTTAATTACTGGCACAAATATATATATATATATATATATATATATATATATATATATATATATATATATATATATATATATATTTGGAACAAGCCAAAAAACAAGAGAAATTTCATTAAAAATCAAAACAATTCTCATTGGATTCTTCGATGGCAATCCATAAGGAATACTTTTTCACTAAACAAAAGCTTACTGACGAGAAATATTTGAATGTTTGAAATTGTTTTTATAGCCAAAATTAGTTCCATTCGTCATTAATATCTGGATAAATACAGTTGGTATCTGTTGTATAACAAGGCATCCAACTAAAGCTCACTAAAGGTGAGATAATATTTGGCAAAAAATATAGATTCCGTGTTAAATCCTCCACCATGTTCAACTGATTTAGCATCCTGCAAGTTCCTCTTATTCCTAAGACTTAAGCTGAAGTTAAAAAGGTGCTATTTCGATGACATTCTTCTTTTTTGCTGTTGCGGCAACCCCAGATGCGTAGTGACCTTCTTCAGAATTCCATTCCATGCCAACTTGTTCTTAGCTAAGATTTTCCAATTAGTCACATTGACTGATCTCATGTCTTTTGTCATGCAGTCAATCCACCTTAGTTTTGGTCTCTCTTTTTATCGAGTACTAAATGGCTTAACCAAGAAGATTTTTAATGGCTCGATTGTTATTTAATTTTATTACATAAGTTTATGTCTCATTAATCCTGTGCATTGCTATAAATTTACTTGCAATAACATGTAACTCTTTAAATAGTTTGTAAATTTCTCAATTGATTCTTCTTTAATAATTATACCATTTAATTTCACGGAATATGCTTTTTAAAATGCTTTTTTAAAAGTATTGCGATCTTTTTCTTTCTCAGTAATTGCTCCGTTGATGCAGCATGTGGGAGAACGAGCCTAATTTTGATGACGTTGTGACTATACGAACTTTCTTGAAATGAGCTTTGGAGACAATCCAACTACATAAATATGAACTTACATTAGAATCGCTTATAAGCCACTGAAACAAATGCATTTAAGCCAAAAGAGCTTATTTTGAATGAAAATCTGTAAAAAAATATATAATTACTCGTTTTTATTTAATTTTATAAACCTAGTCTCAAAAATTCTTCAACACGCTGACATTCTCAGTTCTCTTCTAGACAATAAATTTATATTGAACAAAAAAAAATTGTTCATGAAATATTAAAAAAAGAGGCACAAAAAAGAACAAAATTCCTATTCTTCTACAAAAATACTCAAACCAATACGGGAAACCATCAGTCTTTGTATGCCCATAACTTCATCCCTTTAAAAAAATTTATCATTCCCCTTTTTATAAGAAATAACAACAGCTAATCTACTCTTTCAATAATCACTTGTACTGGGAATAATGCAGGATTCCCAACTGCATATTACTCTTTTCCATAATTCCACACACAATTCCTGGAACTGGTATAAAAAAACTGGGAAACAAATTTTTATTTTTCTATATTTCCCCACTAACTTTTTTTCCTAGGCTACAACTCAGCGAGCAAGAACAAATTAAAACACCATGCTTTTACAACAATACTTATTCCCGTGAAAAATGGAACTCAGTCCCTACTTCTTTTTTTCCTCCCCCGGCGACATAATGTTCTCAGAAACATTCGCACTTCTGCACCAACAGACACAAAATCGGTAATGCAGATTAATGGCATTTTAATAATGTCCTCAGCATATCTCAAGGGAGAGTAAGCGACAATTATCAGCGTTGTCAGAATAATTGCAGTGTACCCGTTGAGACAAACGATTCACGCTGCTGAACTACAAGTGCACCCTGGAATGTACCGTGAAAGGCATGTTCTATCTTTTTTTTTTAAAATTGTTATTTCCGTTGGAGTGTTTCAAAACTCTCAACAATTGCGTCAGTCTCAGGGATCTCGATTAAAATTATTTATGGGTGACAGGGTTGTGATTTTCGATGAGATAAGTAATTTTAAAACAGTTTGCCACATGATGATTGATTTTTTTTCTGACTCATTTTAAAATTCTATTTTTGCTGTGTATTTTTTGCATTATTATTTTAAGGTTAAACAGTGTTGAAGATATACAATTGAACAATAACTGACCAATAAGAGTCAAACTGAAAACAACACAAAAAATACAGTATACACTTCAAATATAAAAGATTTTGAAAGGTTTTGAAATAATATAAATTTTTCTCATTTGCAAATTTTTTTACGTATCTCTCTCTAACTTGCAACAAACTATCCGTTCAAAGTGGAAAAAATATCAAAAATTCAGTTTTTAATGTAGGCGTATCTGCAAACTAATCTAATTTGCCAAATTTCAGTGATTGTTATCTTTTTTTCTTTTTGTAGTCGTTTTGTAGTCTTGTTTAAAAGGCTATCTTAAAAATATTCACGGAAGTATTTGCATAAAAATAAAAGATTAATAGAATTGAAGCTTATGACTACATCGCGCGCGCGGTAGGTGCATTATTATTTATAAATAAAACAGTTTCGAGGAAAGGAAAAAAATTATCGTTCTGAAATACTTCGAGGACACAGAATACGAGTATTTTCTTAGTAAGCTGAAGACTAAAAACAATCTTAATTCACAAATAAAAATTTCAATTTAAGAATTAAAGAATAAAAAAGTGCATGTAGTTTGCAGTGGCGTTCATTTGCAAGCAAGCAGAAAACAATAACATAGAATTCCATGAATTCTTTCAAAAACAAACAAAAAAACGTGTTGCCAATTCTCAAAAGATGAATACTTAGTAGATGGCACTAGTATATAACATCACAGAAAATAATTACTTTATATGAGAAATACTTCACAAAAATCAGAAATAAATTGACGCCACATACATGAATTTTTTCCTTCAAATATTTACTCATTTTCTTGATGATGTGGATCCTATGTAATGGTATTATGTATGGAAAGCTATGAGAAAGAAAGGTAAATAACCCTCGGAGGAAAAAGAAACATCTATAAATTTAGACTTCATAACTGCGTACGTACTAAAATTCCCCTAATATTTTTCAAAACAAATCAAATTTGAAGCAGCAATGTATTGAGATTTATTGATCAATTAATGACCCTCAGCGTCATCTGATTTTCATAAGTAAATTAAGTTAGAACACGGCGCAAAATGATGTATTTTTTCATGTTATCTTAAAATTAATGTGTACTATTTAATTAAAAGCTAGTGATTTATTAATAATTAGTGATTATAAAAAGCAATTTTAATGATTTATTAAATGAAATCAAGTTTGGGAAAATCAAGCTTTAAATAGCGATACATTAAAAAAAATTTTAAAAATTCTTTTTATGTTTATGTTAGAAAAAAAATTATTTTAGAGAAAGGATATATTTTCGTTTTAGAGAACTGTACCAAATAAAAATAATTATTATTATTTATTGCAGTTACTTTGAATTATTATAATAGATTTGCAACAATTAATATAATGTGAAAGAACTTTCTACAGATAAATTTTTGAGATGATACAGCGCATTATTAGCTATTACTTTAATTTTAAAAAAATATATTACAAATTTAAAAAAAAAATTATTTATTAATAAAATATGTTGATATCCAAAATGTTCATCGGATACATGTAATAAAATTATTCAATCTCAGCGCAGGGAAAATCTCAACTAAGCCATCATTTGTATAATCACAAACGTTTCGAATAATCATGTTTTAAAATACTGGTTCAAAACCTTTTATTTTTTTACCCTACGAACCGTCAATATAAGAGGACTGTGCATTATTTACATAACATTGTCCTCCACATACTGTTGCTTATTGTTTTCTGTGTTGCTTATTTGTGCTATTCTTTTAATTTTAAAAGACAAAATTCTGCACATTAAAAATAAGTGGATCATGAATCTTTTACGGAGATTCGCTTTGCTCGACCTATGATACACCTTACAGATGGGTGGTTGGAGAAATTAATGCTGAGCATTGATAAATTGATCATAAGAGCAATGATGCTTTTGACTACTGTAATATGTCCAGAAGAGTTGGAAAGACCTAATTTTTATTTACTATATTACGTAATGTCTATCTTATATTTTCTTCATATGACGTCACGACTTCCTGTTAAGTGCGTACACTAATACTTTATTACTTTTTTATGTGAAGTAACGTTTTTTGTAATATCTCTTTGGAGGTAAAATAATTCTTAAATTATAAATATCTAAAAAAAAATTAAACACATTTGTTTTTTTAATTATTGAACCACCTAATTTGTATTATATTTTTGTTGATTGTACTACAATTAATTCAATGGTCGTATTACACTTGGCATCAAAAAGGTTGACACAAAAATACTTTGTTTTTTCCCTCAATTTTTGTCATCATAATACTGTTTAAATATGTTTCTAGCTTCCTTTCAAATCAAATAGTGCCATTGCATTATATTTTTTTTCAAAAAAATTAATTAAAGGTCTAAACTTACCAAATTTCCTCACACTCACAAAGCTCGGCACAATTTATTGCCGAACTAAAATTAAGAAGCTCATTTCATATAGCTGGATTGTGGCTTTACAATGAATTCCAAATCATGTTGGGATCCCCAGCAATCAGAGAGCCGACCAAAAAGCTAAGTAAGGAGCTGAGACGTATCAACCGGAAGTCCCTTTGACCCTCAGAAGAGCAAACAGCATTGCATCCGCATACATTGACAAATGTACTGCCGTGACCCAAAAAGCAAGAGCCTTGGAAAGCCATGGGAAACCTTGGCCACTGTGGGTCCGATCCCGAGGCACTTGGAGAGAGCCGATGTTTTTGTCCACTTTCGTCTAACTTTTCGCATTCGCTTTGGATGACTTTTGGGGGTATACCTTGCTTGACCTGGTTGCTGACGAAGCCTGCCCGCGTTGCTACCATGCCAGGATGGATGGCGACCACCTGCTCAAATGCACTGGACTTGATGAGAACCCGACTGACGACGTCGTCGCCAGTCGGTACTGGGAGGTTCGGCGCTCAAATGGTCAAGAAACCAAGCACGAACGTTAAATAAATAAATACTTACCAAAGTAAACCATTTTTGTATAACTAATCAAAAATAAATATACATCTCTATATTTCTGTTATACTACTGTGCATGTAGATGCTAGTAATTATTCATACATCAAGTAAAGGGTGTTTTTTAGAAGTATAGAACTTTAAATTGCAATAAAACAACGATGTATTATTCGATTGACATGAATTTTTTTTATTCGAAAGATAATCTTGTGGCATTACATTTTAAATATAATTTCTGGCATATGACTGCCACGGCTGGCTCGGATGTAGACCAATCTGGACGTCCAATTTTCGATGATATTTTCCAACATTTGTGGCCGTATATCGGCAATAACACGGCGAATGTTGTCTTCCAAATGGTGAAGCGTTTGTGGCTTATCCGCATAGACCAATGACTTTACATAGCCCCACAAAAAATAGTCTAGCGGTGTTAAATCACAAGATCTTGGAGGCCAATTCACAGGTCCAAAACGTGAAATTAGGTGGTCTTCAAACGTGTCTTTCAATAAATCGATTGTGGCACGAGCTGTGTGACATGTTGCGCCGTCTTGTTGGAACCACAGCTCCTGGACATCATGATTGTTCAATTCAGTTGACGTAGCCATTCAACCAGAAGTGCGCTTCATCGCTGAACAAAATTCGCTTATGAAAATCGACCATTATTTTCGAAATAAAATTGCACAATTTGAAAGCGTTGTTCATGCGTGAGTCTATTCATGATGAATTGCCAAACCAAACTGAGAATAAATCACTTGACAGCTGTTAAATCGGTCGCCATCTTGGAAAGTAATGCCAACTTAAACTTCTATACCTGGAAAAAAAAACACTCTTTAGGTGGGATGCGTGGAGCAGTGAGGATAGTTCAAAGGGGACGCGAGTACAAAAGGTTCAGACAGGCTGATGTAGATTGTAAAACCATTTAATCGAGTAATTCTCAAAGTTTCAATGTTTGCGACCCAATATTCAATCATAAGTTGTATCGCACCCCCTCCATACAATAACTATGCATTAAATTCAATAATACTATGCTTTGACGCAAAACCTACAATACGATTTTTACCTCTTGAGTCTCAGCGACGTATATAAACGTCTCGTTTAGCCAGTATGTTAATTGTCCCAAACGTATATATACGTCTTTCCGAAGTACTATCTTTTCTGTGAGCTGCTATCCATAAAATTACTCCGAAGTCTTCGGAAAACAATAAAATGACCTTGACAGTCTTTGCGAGGTTATTACTTATTTCAGAGGATTTGATTATTTATCCCTTTTCTACCACTCACCCCCTCATTACACCCCATTTATCTACGTGCTAAACGGTGGCTTTGGGGAGCGTGATTTTTAATCGGTATTTAAGGGGTTATAATTATAAACCCTACAAATTATCAAGATAAGTGTTAATGTTGGCATATAATTTTATACATGACAAATCCATGGGGTCACTGGTAATTATTAAACTTGTCCTTAACTTAATATTTTTAAATTAGTTATAAAATAGATTGTGCATTACTGATACATTTATAAATGTATTATAGTGCAAACGAGTATTTTATTTTTTATTATGTCAGATGTATTTGTTTGCTTAATTTCAGTAAGTTACTAATTTTTTTTAAATAATCTTTTGTTTTTGACTTTTAATAGGCTTGCGCCCCCCTAGAGGGCACGCCCCACAGTTTGAGAAACACTGATTTAATCAGCAGTGGATAGAAAATTTAGAATTGTTTACTCAGTGAAATTGTTAGTAGACTTTTTCTGATTGGTCATACGCTTTAGTAGTTTTAAGCCTGTTTGAGCTGGCAACGAAAATCGAAAGTACTTCAAAAGTAAGCTGTCTGCAAATTATATACTATGATTTTTCCAATTATATACATGTTCACCGGGCGTTGCTTATTCTTACCCAAGATGCTTATGTACCCGTCAAAAGACCTCTATATAACCTCAGGGGTGCCTTTTCCACGGATTTAGAGCCATTTTACCGTAGAATATTTTGATAGTAAGCGAGAACTTTTAATTTTTATTTTCTTTTATTCTTAACTAAGACTCTGAAAAAGTTTACTCAAGAGTATATTTTAAAAAGATTATTTTCAAATGCGTTATATAAAAAGAAATATTTGAAGTAATATACTTTAAGTTTAAAGATTTTTAAACGGCTGTAGAGAAAAACATGAATAAAATCATCGCCCCAGTCTTGAAGGCAAAAGCGTTCTTCCTTGTACTAAGTATTTATGCAGATCGAATATGAGGCTATAGCCTTGGTAGAAACACTTTTAAATTAAATAAAATTGTAGGTTTGCATGTATAATACATGACTTGCATTATTCATTATACCCATCATGAATTTCAATGATACCAATAGTTTGTTGGGAATAGATATTGTAAATTGAATTTTTCATTCCACTATGATTTTTCCAATAATAAATTTTAACTCGCTGAAAATATATTAAAACTACCTAAAATTCGAATGAATTACTTAAAACAAATCTTGGCATTTAATGTTTTTGCCTTTTTTATCACATCCATAATGTAAAATGGCTTACATATCATATCCCTGCGGTAAAATGATGACGACTATGATGTGTATGGAAAATTCTCTTAGTAAACAAAACATCTAGACTACAACTAGTTTTTTTAAAGAGATAATGGTAAATAATTTAATGCATGTAATTTATTGATAGTACTTATGCTCTAAAGTTAACTGGAAGCGAAGTTAATATTTGATATTTGAAGAAATAACTAGGTAAGACTTATGCAATATGTATGTAAATATTAAACATTTCTTATTAATATTTAAGACAAATATTAAAATAATTAATTCTGCCCCATTCTTTAATTGTAACAGAACAATAAATTACTATCTATTTATTTAAAGTGAATGTTATAATTCCCGTATATTGTACTGAAAATAATTCCATTCGTAATAAAGAAAAAAATAATAAATGCTTTTACTTGAACTTTTAAAAATCGATAGTTCCATAGAAGTACAAATTTATAAAACGTAACTTAAACAAATAAATTATGTTATTAAGTATAATTAATAAGTAGTTGAAAATATTTTAATGCTATATGTATTTTGCACAATTACTTTAAGTAATCAGATTAAATGAAAAATAACTAAGTTTGCTAAAAATATTTTTATAAATTTTTCATAAAATTCCCAATATATATATTCCACACTTACTCAAAAGAATATATTTCGCAAAAATATTTTTTTATCAATAATGTACTACACATAATAGTATTTTTTTTTTTAAAAAAAATCGCTTATCGTATTTCAAAAATATAATATTCGTTTAAAGAACTTTTGAAGATTGTTTTTGAAATAGAATATGTGTTTTTTAATTATTATTTGCAAGATATTTTCAATACTTATATATATATATATATATATATATATATATATATATATATATATATATATATATATATGCGTGAAATAAAAAGACATCACCAAATTCTACGACAGGTAACCATTAGTGGAAAACTACTCCCAGAATTTTTGAACACAAAATTGATAACGATGACAGCATTTGGCAACATTTTTTCAATTGGAGCTTTTCATTTAGCAAAATTGGTCGACGACATAATACCTTGGTACTGATTTTTCTGATAGTTTTGATTAAACATTTGTGTATGATGATACAGAATATAAACTATAAAATTTTTTGAATAAATAACGCTTTCTACATTTTGAGGTATATATTATTCAAATAAAATTTCTATTCTTTTTTTCTTTATATTTTGACAGTCTACTTCAGTTTTGTGTGAAAATGCTTTTAGTAAGGCAGTGTTTCTCAAATTGTGGGGCACGCTCCCGGGGGGGCACGATAACCTTACGAGGGTGGCGCGAGCATATCGAAAATAAAAGATTTAAAAAATGATTAATTTACTGGAATGAATTAAAACAGAATACTTTCAGACATAATAAAAAATACACTTTTAATCTGATATAATTTATAGGCGCGCGCGATATTAAGTCATCAAAAATAAAAATTTCTTCAATATCTAATTAACTATCTTTGATCCTATAACCAAATAAAAAAACTTTTATTTGATTTGTTCTAATCCCATGATGAGAGATCTTTTATTACGTTTTCTTTTTAAACCTAACATACTACTCTTTCAGAGAAAAACGGATCCCAGACCCAGAATCGAAAACATTTAGGAACATAAAAAATTCATCACTGTAATTATTTTTGAAATACTGCACATTATAGCTGTAATCTGTTTGACCTTCTAAGTTATTGGTACATTTAGTTATGACCCCTCTCTTATGAGTTTGTTTCTCATTTAGGGAAGTTGTAAGTAATGTATTTCTCGGTTGCGCTTTTTTCCATGCAAAAATATTTTATGATGCTTGGAAAACCATGGAGAGCACACTTTGAAGGATTACTTGGCCAAAACTTATTTTTATGAGTATTCTCAAACATATAAAGCATAACGAAATTCGTTTTACACAATTTTTTTAGCAGAAACATACATATTATCATAATGAATACAATTTTTACCCGGAAGTGTTCGCGTGGGACACACAGATAACGAAATTGTTAATTCTGGCAAAGCTTTATTGGTTACCAAAGAAAAATTGAAAAGTCCTTGAAAGTAAGTAAGTAAACTTTCTCTTAATTAAATTATTCACTGGAATCACGATTTGTATCGAGTACAATAAAATAATTATTAAAAAAAAGGATTGGGGTGACTCAATAACCCCGCTCGACCGTATCGAGTGCGCGCCTGCTCCCGGGTTAAAACATGTTGAAGTCTTTTTGCTTTAAATATTGAAAATAATACAATTATTCTTCATCGGAATTTTATATTATTGTTCAGTATTTAACATCAATTATAAATGCTAATTCTGTGAGGCTTAAAACTACAATTCGCTTAAAACTAATAATAATTTGAGCAATCATTTTAAAAAAATCATTTTACATTTTTGTAAACTTTGTTGCTCACTTGGCTTTTTTCTCTCCTTACAATGCACCTATTATATCAATAATGTTTTATTTTCTTATAAATGAACTCGTGCAAAGAGTGGGCACTTCAACCGGTATACTTTTAATGTATCGGTGCTGCACAGAGTTTTTATTTCTAACTAATACTTAATTAAGAACAAGTTTAATAAGTATTAACGACTTCCATGGGCTTGTCCTGCAAAGCAAAGTTTTTATAAGGAATGCTTATGATTAGAAATTGACCCTCTGGGTTCTTTTTCTATATTTAGCAGATATCTATATTTTGTCTTCTAAGCAGCCACCGCATTTTGCAATATGTTCAACTTAAAAATTAGAGAAAGGAAAAATAACAATAATTTTCCTATTACTTAATTATTATTTTTTTTTGCTTAAATGTAGTATACAAAATTTAATACTTATGTTACTAAATTGTATGGTTTATAATTAAGATCGCGCATTGTAGCTTTAGCGTCAAAATGCACTATTATTGCATTCAGTACATTATTAATGTATAAGGGGGGGTGCGATAAAAATTGTGATTGAAAAGATAAGCGTCAGTATTGAAAGTTTGAGAAACACTGTAGTAAGGCAAAAATCCTTTAAAAAATTTTAGATTAACATAAAACTGTTTGAATATTACTGAAAAGCTGTATTCAGTTAATATATAATTCTCTAATAATATTGTAATATATTTACATTATTGAGAATTACGTTTTAGCAAGTCGACTAGTAAAATGCAAAATATAATTTTATTCTAAATAACTTAAAATTTGTAATAAATATTTAATAGAATAAGTTTTGGCTCTATTCGTTTAGTAGATTATAAATCTCTATAAGCTGACACTTTCATCTCTCTCTTTCTCTTTCTCTCTCTCTCTCTCTGTATATATATATATATATATATAATTTCCATTTCACCTTCTTTTAAAATAAAAAACTTTAATTTATTTATATAGCTATTATTTTTTAAGGGCGTTCACCCATATGACGGTCTGTTTTTTAAGCATTTTTAGGAAATTCTTCTTAGAACTAGTAAGGTGGTAGAACTTCAAGTTTTTTAATCATTAATTTGTATGTATCTTAAGAGTATGTATTTCAATTTTTAGCCAAAAATATCCAATAGAACGTGAGTTACAGCGCTCTGAACACACCCGCCTCGAAAAAATGAACGCTCACTTCCTCCACGATTTCGGCTGATTGGCTTATCTGAAACAAACAAAAAATTAACGGCGTTTTAATTTATAATCTAAAATGCACCGAATGAACTTTACTCAATTGAAAATATCAAAAAGTGGAATTTTGGTAGACCTTTGAAGAAAACGTTTCAAATTTCATGGGTTTTTTGTTATGTATTTGTTATAAAATTAGTAATATTTTGAATTTTGGAATAATAACAGTTCACATTTAGTGCGTATATTTGTGCTGAGTTTACCCTATAAATTTGAAGTCATTCGGTCAAACCGATCTTGAGATATGATGAAGGAAATTTTGAAAAAAGACAGTTTTGAGAAAAACGTGTTTAAAGTTTCTAGTGCGATTAAAACAATGAAAATCTTAACTTAACGCGCTGAACAGCTGCTCTTCTAACACCTGCTTCTTTGTAACCACTTCTAATTTTTAAAAAAAATCACTTTACCACTGTATTCTAGACATTTTGAGGAAGCAATTTATGGAAAAAAAAAATGTTTTTTAATTTTTTGAATTCTTTACATGAGTGAACCCCTTAAAACTATTTTTATGATATTTATCACGTACAAGCAAAGTGCAGAAAATATTTTCCTTCACTACTTATGCTGTCTACAACGAAGAAAAGAGTGTACTACATAAAAACTATAATAAAAGTAGTTGGGTAATATTTCTAAAAATACAAAATTCGAAACGTACTGTATAAAAGAATGAATAAAATAACTACACATCACAGCGACACCATACGTAGACCAAACAAACTATTTCTCCCATTAATAGATCAAATAAATTACAAAAAGTTGTATATCTATATGAAAAAAAAGAACCATTTCATAACTCTTGTTATACCGGATGGCTAAGCATGGAGTAAAGCACTCAACATTTTCACTTTACTCACAAGAAACCCACTTTCAGCGGATGTCAAAAATAAAATCTATTACTTTTAAAGGAAATCGAAGAGATTGTTTCTGGTTTGCTTGATAACGGTAATCCCTTACTTTCCCTCCCTCCTCCCCTCTCTCTTCCTTATCTTGACGTTTTCTTCCTATATTTCCTTTTTGCCTTCTTTTTTTTTTGTCTCCCCTTTTTGCCCTCATCTCCAGAAACAAGGGGGAAAAGGAAAAGACTATCATTCTTGTAAAAGTCCGAAAGTGCTCTGTTCAAACATATATAAAGTCAGTGTGTTCAACAAGAATTTGTGAGGTAGAATCAGGGATCAAACATCCTTCTTCTTCTTCTTTTTTTTAAGTTTTGACCGGGTCACCAATTTAAAAAGGGTATGAACAAAATTTAAGGTCTACATGAAGTACACTTTCAGGCACATAATATTATTTAATACAAAATTCGCCATTCCCCAACTTAAATTTGTGTAAAATTTTATATTGAATGAATAGAACAATTACCAAGTGCAAAAGCAAAATGTTTGAGAATTCACATGCGAACAAGTTATATTACAAAAATAAGTGAATATAAAAAGTATACCAATTAATGCGCATTGAATCTATTAAAATATTTTAAAACAGTGATTCTCAAACCATCAATATTTTCGACTCAATTTTCAACTATAGTTTTTATCCCGCTCTTTCTTTTAATACAATAACAATGTATTGAATGCAATAATAATGCTCTTTGACATTAAAGCTGGAACACAATTTTAATCATAAACTTTACAAATTATCAAGATAGGTATTAAATTTTGTATATAATTTTGTATATGACAAACCCATGGGAGTCATTATTAATTATTAAACTTGCTCATAACTTAGTATTGAGAGTTAATTACCAAATACATTGTGCAGTGCTGATACATTTGTATTATATCAGTGTAAATGTGTCTTTTATTTTTTATTATGTCAGAATGTATTTCATTTGTTTCCTTTCAGTAAATGTGTAATTCTTTAAATTTTTATTTTCGACTTTTCCATAGGCTTCCCCTCCCCTTTTAGGGTTATCAAGCCCTTCTAGGGGAGCGCACACCACAGTTTGAGAAATGCTGCCTTAAAATACTGTTTTAAGTAAATTACCAAATTAAGATATTTTATAACCAAATATATATAAGGCCTTTATTATAATATCATGAGAATTCACTCAATTTAAAGTATTGCAGTTTAATTGACACAAAAAATTATAGAATTCCTCTGATAAATTTCTTCCATTCGATTTAATTTTTGAACTGAATCACAATTATTCTTATGCAACAGAGAAAAAAGATTTTTATAGATTTAGAATGTCAATTCAGTATAAAGTTATAAATTAGTTATTGTAAGCTTTATACATTAAGATCATTCAAATCAAGAGTGTAAAGTAGAAATCCCGAAGAATGTATGCTAAGTTTTATTATGTAGCTAAGAATTCTAAAAGCACTTTCTTTTGAAATTTATCTGTATAATTCACAAATAAAAAATTGTTTAAAAAAATTAAAATTAAAAAAAAATGTTACCCTAAAAATCTCTAGATAAAATTTAGATGTGATAAACATCTATCGAAGCTAAGAATAAATTTGAAAGAGTATTTTAAAGCACAAATATCAATATTATTAATAAAATATTAGGTTTTTTAAAAGGAGTTGGAAACCTCTCTCTCCCTCTATACTGACAATGTTAAATTGGCTGTTTTCGATGTACCTTTTCTCAAAATCTGTTTTATGTACATGCTTGAAATTTTTCATACAATTAAAGTACACCTCTCTCATTATACTAAAATGGGCTTTTAGCTAATTTTGAATTTTTTAATAAATTATGAAATATTTTATCAAACATTGCGAAATTTGACCCATTTTTTACTTAAAAAAATTTGTAAAAATTAAATTTTTGAGTTTTTACAAAAAGCTCATTTTAGTATATATTAGACATCATTATAAATAATTCATAAAAAATTTACATACCTGTGAACAGTAGTTTCTCAGAAAAAGTACATCGCACATTAAAATTTACATTTTGAAATAAATTGATTTTAATGTATACAGTGAGACTTCTATAGAAAATAAAAAAATACAAGGCTGAATTTAAAATAAAAGATACATATTTTGGTTTATATCGGTCGTTACACTTTTAAGCAAAAACAAAGTAATTTGTTTACAATTTTCGCCATTAAAATAAGCGTGGCCCAAATTCAACGATTATTTAAAAATACAATTTAATGGCTTCTAAATACCTTAGAGGTTAAAGTAAGATATTTTTAGAAAGGTAAACATCTATATAATTTGAAAATGTAAAAATCTCAAATTGTCAAAAAAATAAGATTTTAGCTTTCCAACACCCCTTAAAAAAATGCTAATATTTAACATCATTACACGAGATAAGATAATCCCTTTTGGAATAAATAATATGAAACTGAGTTTTTTCCTGACGGAAATATAAGAGTCTATGGATGAAAGAATCTCAAACGATCAGTCTCTCGGATTAAAAGTGATTGACATATTTGCATCATTGATGTTAGTGCAAGAACTTTTCGTTCTTATCTTATTTCGTATGAATTTCGATGAGACGCAACTGAAATATATGAAAATACAAGGATGCGCTTTAGAAACATATCGCTAGGAACATCACGGTGACTCTTAAAGCATAACAAAAATCAAGAGTTTCTTTGAAGTTTCGATCTCTCTAATAATTTCCTCTACAAATTGCCGAAGTGAAATCTGGTAGCCATCAACATTGATTAAAATATCGTGAAACTTAGATGGGAATTATTTTTGAAGGATTTAAAATTGTCCCTTTCAAGAGCAAAAGAGTAACAGAAAAATTACATATTTTCAAGAGAAAATGAAGCGCAATTTTAGAGAAAAACATTTTTGAAAAATATACGAAAACACACACATTACATTCATTTAAGGTAGAAAGTAGACTTTAAATATTAGCAGCTTGAAAAATCTAGAACCATTTTTTTCATAACAGAAATGAAAACAAATGTTCGATTAAAAAATAGACACGCTTATTTATATTTTAAGATGCATTACGAAAGATAAAATTTTCAAAAACTGCCTGTTGTTGAATGTCTTTTTTAAACATTTACACGATTTTTCTTTCAAAAGAAGCAATGGGCTTATTCATGTGACGGCATAGTTATATTTGGTCAAGTTCAAATTTTCATGTGAAATCATAGTCAAACACGATAAAAGCAATCACATTTTTCCATCTAATCAATTCCTGCGCTTCATTGTTGCCAACTTTTGATCTTTTCAGAAACCTTTTCTTACAAAATACAAATTTGTCAACAACAATATAATGCACATGGCTAAAAAAAGTATATTTTATTTAAAAGTACATGAAGAAATTTAAATTTTATGAAGTTTAAACATTTTTACCCAATTATAAAATTAGAATTTTACCCAAGTCTTACAAATAGAACAACAAGTACAATTAGTTTTATGTCTATTTTGAATTCAATAGAGAACCCCTATTGGTTATCATGTGACCGTCATGAATTTAGCCCATTGTTTCTCTTCCTGGATTTGATTGCTTTATAGTTAATAAACGTCTACTTAGAAGCAATACGAAGGAAATTGACTATAGACCTCCGAACTTTGAACCACGATCAAGTAACACGCATAACATTTGAGCTGGCTCCCCCCTCTCCGAACATCCATATTACACCAACGTTGGAACTTAATCGCATTTAATGAGCATTAGCTCTTCTATACAGCAAATTCTTTGAACCGATCGGCTACGGCAACCATTTCCCTGATTTGAAACTGAACATAAACAAAACGGAAATTGTTTGTAAAATAACAACAATAATAGCTGCATTTACTTATTCATGCCTAATAATTTGTTCTTGCAACTATTCACCCAAGATACAAATAACAAACCTTCAGTGTTCCAAACACTAATTATGACTCAAACACAACCTTACAACAAGAGTAGTGGCTTTGACACGAAACACTAAGGATTAACCCTACACACACAAATAATCAAACTAGTGATTTTATTAAGCTATGTGTCCCTGTTTAAGAAGAGGATAGCCTTAGTATTTGAATAATAAAAAATTGGCATTTATAAAATACTTGCAGTCACTTAGGACTTAAGCTCCCCTATTTGTGTTGAGGTCTCGGATCCGACATTCTATAAGATTTTTTCGAAAACTTTCCCAAATGAGATTCACTATCAAACCCAACAAATGCTTAGATTTATGTGATAAAGTACTATTTGCTGAATCTGGTTCTCAAAGAGAAAATATCCGCACTGCTAATCGGGAAACTCCTCAACTAACTAACATTATATATTTTGAGCTCCATCTGTATATAATGTACCTCCATTATAAGAGGAGAGCAGTCAAAACTTTATTTATTTAAGGCTGTCTTCGGTTAACGTTAAAGAATAGGACCCAAATTATGTACATTTTTTCAGATATAAAAGAAATGAAAAACTAATATTATATACTAGCTTCACTATCCCATACAGATCACCATATTTTATGATTCTTCACTTTTTTGATCGAGCTGAGCTATTTTTTCTGGCGTAAAATGTGTTTCGCGTTTTTTCTCCTATACCGTAATGTTAAACGAGCTGTCCTTTCACGTGTTAAAATGAATGAAAAAAAAATAATATTCAAGGAATATTTTGAAATTTTAGAAACACTATCTTGTTAACAGATGTATAAGTTATAATGTTGAAAATTTTCATGAAAATTGAGGCATTTTTCTGTCTTAAAATCTCCGCGTTTAGTTCATGCTTTCGTACTTTTGTCTTAACAGCCTTAAAAAGGGAACCTCGTGAGACAGCCTGTTGCATTTTTTAATTTTGGATGTTTTCAGCAATTCGAACTTTATTTTTTTTTACAAATTAAAAATGAATATCTCATTTAAATTACTGAATAAAATATTTTTTTAAAGAAAATTAAGCCATTAATAAAATGTTTTAAAGATATTCAATGTAAATTTTGACTTTTGGGATGTAGGATTCTGATGACTAAATGATTATTTTGTGGAAGCAAAATAAATGAGATAATGAATGCAATATTTCAAGTTACATTAAAAGTTTTCTGAATTTGTAATAATCTTATTGATTAAAGAGACCTTTAAGAAACAATCTGATTATCCATAATAAAGTTTTCGATACGTTTCATATTAATTTCACTCAAGTAAAGAATAGTTTTAATTTTTATATAGCGAACACACATCGTGAACTGTTGCCAATGGTTAGGTTCTTTTCAGTTCTGTATAATTTGAAATTCCATAATTGAATTTTGTTCTTCAGACGTTGTACTTTAAAAATATCACTCGCACTGACTTTTTTTACTTTATTAGACTATACAGCACTCAATAATCGATTAAATATCGTAATCACATAAACTAAATCCAGAAATGAGCAAATATTTACTCGATTTATGAAGATCGGGATTATTAAAATGAAGTGGTTTTTGAGTGACGATGACTAATGTATCGATAGACTTATTTGGAAATGATTTGTGTGTGCTTTTTTTTTATTCCTGAATTCATTTCTCTCTTTTGCAAGCGTTGCGAGTATAATGTTAATTAGTTTATGATTTGTTTTCTTTATATGAGACTTATATAAATGGAACGCGCATGCGCGACGTAGATTACTGATTTTTTAAATCTATCATTGAGTTTCTAAGCTGTAAGTTCGAAATACTGTGTCAACTACAGCTTTTTTTTGTATAAATACATCTCTTAAATTATAATTACTTCGTGGAATTATTGCATTCAAAATTTTTGCATCATTAAGCAAACAATTCAATTTGTTTAAAATTATAAAATATTCTTTATTAAAATCAATATTAAATTATTAATAGCACATTAAACTATGTCGATAAACACACCTTAGCTGTTTAAACCTTAAATTCAATCTTTAAAATGGTGGGTTGAAAAAAAGAATATCCAAATAATATTCTGGGAGAATTTCAGTGATTGGGATTTTAAGCGAAACCTTTTTTCTAAGAAATCTAAATTTATATTTTTATAACCAATGAGATTAATTCTTGAAGGTCACACGTTAAATGTAATTCTGTGTTCTTCATTAAATTCAAAACAAATTTACGTTAAACTTTTACTTATTGTACGACAATAGCGTCCCAAAATTAAGCCTAATGTGGACAAAAGTGTGACCGAATTTCTGAAAATGCTGGGTTATCAAGAACGGGATTAAAAACGAACAAGTACGAATGTTTCCTAAAAAAATATTACATTGCACTTGTATGTATTGTTTGTTTGAGAATGCAACAGAAAATAACCTGTTCAGACACCCTCAAACAAGGAAAAAGTGCGTACTTTGTATTTGCAAGATGAAAATGAAAATTAATAAATACATAATATACAGTAATTTATCTGATCAGACACACCTCAAAATACTTTATAAAGACATAAACCTGTCAACCAGGAAACGACTATGCTGTGTGGAACAGTTGTCTATATGGATAACACAGGACTTGTACCTATTTGCTCTCTAGAAACTAACCAAAACTTCTTGGTGCATTGTCTTCCATAACGCTGTGACATTGAGTGGTAAAACATGGCTCGAACAACCCCATTTTTTAACTCGTCATTGTCTGGGTGAGAATACACGTTGTCCAAAATCAGAACAGCCTTCCTTGGCTGGCTTTGGGGTTTTAAAAACTGTTCAATCAATGGAACAAAAATTTCATGGAACTGTTCTTTGAAAATTGCATGGTTCATCTAGGCATGCAACTGGTTTAGGTACCAAACTGAAAGTTTATCCATTTCAAAGTGTTTAAAAACAGGTGCTTTCTTTGATTTTTCTATGCATTCCAAACTTTAATTTGCAAGGATGGGACCGAGTTATCGGGACTGCCGGGTTATCGTGAACCAAATTTTCGGGACTCTCTACTGTACTTGTAAATTTAGATAAAATTTCAAATAAATAAGTTGGGTAATGATGCTCAAGTTTTAAAATTAAAAATAAAAAAATTAACAAAACCAATTCTTATATTATAAATGTACTTCAATATCAAATGTGTTATGCAATTTTATGTTAAGTGTACTTTTGAAGCCAGTGCATTTTGTTTATCTATGTGCGTTTATTACTGTTGAAAAACAAGTACTTTTTTTAAAAGAAAATTTCCAGATAAACCCAAATTCGGCAACAGCAAATTGCATGAACTGATTGACTTTAAACACATGATTGCATTTATGTGACTACGACGTCACATGAATTTTTAAACTGCTTAGTTGCAAACACGTGATTGCAGTTATGTGATATGACGTCAGATGAATTCAGTCCGTCTTATATTTCCTGTCATTATAGCTCACACTCTCCCTATATATATATATATATATATATATATATATATATATATATATATATATATTTATATAAATATACTAGCGGACCCGACATACATCGTCTTGCACACACATCTTAAATTCCAAAATTCCAAATTTTTATGAATAAGCTTTAACAATCTGGACCGTTTTGATGAAAATTTGTATTAAAAAGTTATTGCAATATCCAACGTCATTACATATACGGTTATCATAATTCGATCAATCGTATGTGTATACTATGAGCGAAGTTAAATTTAGAGGCTGTGTGAATAAAAACTTAAACTTGTTTTACTTAAAGGTGAAAAAGTTGAGACTCAAACCATTTTATAACAGGTATATTCATTAAATTGTACAAAAACTTAATTTATTGTAATGCTATTGGATGTACAATGTTTTTGGTTAATCCTTGAGGGGTATAAATAAATAAATTCGATGGTTTTCCAACTCTGAAACACGCAACAAATAATTGGGCGTGAGAAAAAAAGCACGGAGTTTCTAAATTTAAGCCACAAATCTTCATTGTTTGACCTTGTGACTTAATAATAGTCATAGCAAATGCCAAGCAAATTGGAAATTGTAAGCGTTTAAATGGTATAGGTGAATCGGAAGGAATGATTGGGATCCGCGGTAGAAGTACAACTTCACCTTGAAATTTTCCACACACACACAAAAAAATGGAAAAATTGCTTAAAATTTAATCTTAATAAAAATGTAAAGCGAATTTCGAAAAAAACTCTTTGTAGTGCACATCATTAGGACCTATAGTAATTATGTGACAAGTTTTGTACTTCTGGGTTGCTTCGAAGTGAAAGACACATAAACTCTTGCTTTTATTAGTATAGATTTCCGATAACAAATAATTTTCAATAAAAAAAAAGAGATTAATAACGTGTGTAATCAATTAGCTACACAAATAGATTTGTAGGTTAGGAAAATTGTTGATCAACGCACGTGAAAATTTAATAGAAAATCCTGTAAAATAGTTACTTCAAAAGCGCATCTGTAGCGCATTAGAAAGCGCGTTGGACTTCTAAATCCAAAGGTTATCCAGCTGAGATAGCCTAATTTCTGAAAATGTGATCTTTTTTACTATACTATTTTATTGGAATAATTAGACTTTAATTAATGAATAAATGATAACGAACAAAAAAGTAGTCCAACACCATATACAGAAAGGAAAAGGGAAAATTGCAAGGAAAATCGCTTTCTATTTTGCCACTAAATATTGTGATTCCGTCATATGTACATACATATTTATATTCATTGTAATTATTTAATAAAATAAAAATTTTCTTTGTTGACCTAAGCAGGAACTGACTTAAAAAATGCTTTTACATTACTTGTTTACTCTTTAATTTAACTTACTGTGAGTTAAATAGGAAAATAATCATAAAATGCACTTAAAAATTATATTACAGGTTTGTTATACATACATTCATTTAAACGTAAATATTGGAAGCATTTAGTTGTTCCATAATTGCTGAATTTAAATACATAACGTTGACTGTGATCTGAACCATTCCTTCTGAATTTTTGAAATTTTAATTTCAATCTTTTTTTATTCTGAAACACTTTTTTTTTTAATTTAATATATTTTAAATGCACATTATATATTTAAGAACATGATCAGTTACAGGAAACTTTAGGGGAGTTTGTTATCTTTAGAAGTAAAATGCAATCAAAAATCAATAAATAATAAAAGAATACTTGTGTAAAAAATAAAAATTTCCGTTATTTATATTCTTAACAAAAACAAAGTGGTTTACATTTTATTTTAAACTGTCCCGACACATTTTTGTTCTTTTACGGACTTGATGGGTAGGACACGATTCAGTATATTTTCAGGCAAAACAAAGCATGCATATTTTATGTAGCCTTCTACACTTTTATCCGGTCTGTTTGCATTTCGTTTTTAAAAATGGAGGTTTCTCTCTCGGGATTACGCCAAATTGGCGAGATATTCATTCGCCTATACAATCACTTGCCGAACATGCAGTCGCCCGCGAAAAGAGCAAAAAAACAAAAATCTCATGCAATTCATAATATTCAAACAGGGTGAAGAAATGTTTAAATTAAATTTAACGCATTCTCAGACATTGCTAGAAGCATAAACAGATTCGGAAACGTATGTCCTGAAATATCCTATAATCTAGAATTCTCGGATCAAAACTCGAAAATGCCAAATCGCGTTATTCGAATGATAGAAAGGAAAAGAAGTGCCACAGGAGGCACAAAAGTAGGAGGGAAAAAACTCGAAATTTAAAATTCCTTTCCAAACGGATTTGTTATCTTTACATATATAAATCGAACGATGCGTGTAAATCGTATACTAGGCGAAAAAAATGGCGACGCTTTTTGCATATGTTTCTGGGGACGAGCATTCGATTAAACAAAGGAAAGGTGTCAGCGGATGAATATGAAATGAACATGTTAAAATGCACAGTTTTATTTTTCAGCCAGTTAAGTTATAAATAGTTAGAATTTTTTTTATTTTTTTAACGTTCCTCACACTTGGGACAACAGTGAAATATATGAATAATTCAAACGTGTGTGGGTTTTGATAGATCGCTTTGAATAATTCATTTAGTTAGTTCGAAGTGCTGATCAATTATTGAGTATTCGCAGTTTAACAAGACAAAATATGTTGCTATTAATTTTAAATTATTAATTTGGAATTTTATGATTTGTTTGCTTTACTTAAAGTTTAATAACCAGTTCGAATTACCAAAAAAACTAAAGACTTTGGAGAAGAATAAAAATAAGATTGAAATATCAATCTAACATTAATCAATTACCTTGCTGTATGTCTCAGGCATAAAAAAAAATTCTTAGTTAAAGTGAAGGCATTTAAATTAATATCCTTAATTACTTTGATCTATACAACAGTTATACGAATAAAAATGGTTGCTGGGGAAAATAAAAGTGCCCAAGAGAACAATTCCAGGATTCAAAGAAACACGGCAAAGAAAAAGAGATGGTTTGCTAACCTGCTTATAGCACATGTTGAAAATGACCGTCATTCATCCCTTGGTACCTTTGGGCCCTAGTTAGCAAGTTGCAAAAGGCAGGTCGATTTGATTTGATTTAATATTAAAGTCGCACTGTTCAGCTACACGAGGGCTTTTGGCGACGGACCACGTAATTTTGTACCATGGTCAAGTGACGTGGACGACACCTGAGCTGGCACCCCCCCTCTCCTAGCTACCACACCACACCAACGGGAGGACGTTTCAGCTCTCGACAGATTTAACGTGCATCGCTGCCCTACACGGCGGGTCTTTAGTGGTACTGGTATCGAACTCGTGACCAGGTAAGCCACGATCCGATACCTATACCACTCGGCCTAAAGACCAGTCGAAGCTGGACTGCTGGAATCGTTGCAATCTCATCAGAAATATTCTGCTACATTGCTTGAAAAAGGCAGGTCGAAGCTGGACTGTTGTAAGAATGTGATCCGTGGTTTGGTGGGTTGTATGGACAGTTGCACCATCCTGTTGGAGTAACTGTATGTCTTCTCCACAGTTAATGCTGCAATAAATGAATTGCCACTGATCAATTTACACAGACACAACCCACACCGTGATGTCTACCAGCTTGGTGAGCGAGTGGCATTCACGTCCAATCCGGTCCACTCGTTCGGACCACTTTTATTTGCCCCATCCTTTAGTAACAGTTTAAAAGTATGATTTTTAGACAAAATTTTTATAGCACCTATTACAGGTGTAGCGAACCTCTACGGATCAACGGGCCATTTTTTCTAAAGAATGTTTAATGAGGTATAGACGTGCCGTTGAATAACTTTGACTTGCAATTATTAGTAAAATATTAAAACTAGATACTAACAACTCAAAACTCATCATTTACTGCGAAAAGATACCTTTTGTACTGTTTAGTTGCAAATATTTTAATTATACGTATAGTTCAAATGAAAGTAACAATAGTGGGACTGTTTGTTCGTTAAACTTCAAAGCGAGTTTCGTTATTTTGAATTAAAATGCAAACCGTTTTGGTCGGTGGAGTACTTAAAATATTGTGTTGCGTGCCATTGATGGCACAAGTGCCACTGGTTCACCAACCCTGTCCTATTATAAGCAATTTTCTAAATATCTTATATATTTCCTAAATATTTGTTTATTTCAGGAAGAATTCCAGCTACGTTGAAATACATCACTTAAATTAATTAAATTAATTAATTTGTAACACAACACAAAAAACAACTGGTATGTCTTGGTAAACAACACAAAACAGCCCGGTTGCACAATGCTTTCAACTACTTATTACTCACCTAAAAAATTTAGAAGACAAAATAGAAACAAAGATGATATAAAATATTTTATTAAGTACAATAGCATTAAATTTAATCCGTAATAAATAAAAATAAAATATTCCAAAACTATAAAAAACTTTTTATTTTATTAAAAGTATCATAAGAATATATCAGGACTTTTATTAGCAAAGAGGTAGGTGAGAGAAAAGTGCTAATAATATTTTCTCAAAATATCTCAGATCATTAAAAAAATTTAATTTTCCAACGCGTAAATCTCTGAATAATTTAACCATACTATTTTTTTAAAGAAATAATTACTTAAGTGGAAAAATTTAAACTGGTACCATAAACAAAACCTTACAAATAAACTTGATTTCACCATTTTTCAATTATAGTTTTTTCCCCCTTAGAAACTTTCTGAATTCAATTACCTAGGCATGCCATTTAATACATTTAAGATATCTAAAATAAAAAATACTCCGGAAATGTATAATATTTTGTTAGTGTTGTGAAATTATCATATTTTCGAAGATTTCCAATATGACTAATTTCACATAAAATATTTAATTTTCGGAATTTCAATTACATTTTTAACTAAAATTGTAAATATTTGCTTACAACTTTGAATATAATCACCCACTGCACAAGTTAATCGTAACTACATTTCCTAAATTACTTCAAATGAAGTAAGAAAAATAATTCTCAAGTACCACAAAAATTCAAAAAGAAGATTCATTTGATAAAAAGATAGGGAAAATAATCATACTTCTTTTTTTAAATCCCTTTTAGTTAGAATCTTGTTCAAACATGCAAACCTTATTCCATAATGTACCACATTATAAGACATTTATTAAACAATGCTATTGCGTTATAACTTTGAAATTAAACGATGAAATTTTAAAAACCTAATGTGGAAAAATTGTGCAACACTGAGAAATGTGTTGCTTAATCACGAATAAATTATTTCCACACACTTCATTATTGATGTCCAAAAATCGAAAGATAATAAAGAGTGTTTTTTCCCAGGTATAGAAGTTTAAGTTGGCATTACTTTCCAAGATGGCGACAGATTTAACAGCTGTCAAGTGATTTATTCTCAGTTTGGTTTGGCAATTCCTCAAAACGATCATCAAGCAAGGCGTAGATTCGTCGAATGGGCCCAAAACGAGATTGCCGTTGTTCCCGATTTTCATAAGCGAATTTTGTTTAGCAATGAAGCGCACTTCTGGTTGAATGGCTACATCAACAAACAAAACTGCCGCATTTAGAGTGAAGCTAATCCACAAGTGTATGTCGAAACACCGTTACATCCAGAAACACTGACTGTTTGGTGAGCTTTATGGGCAGGTGGAATCATTTTGGTCCGTACTTCTTCAAAAACGATGAAGGCCACAACGTTACAGTCAATGGTGATCGGTATAGAGCCATGATTACTAACTTTTTCATTCCTGAATTGAACAATCATGATGTCCAGGAGCTGTGGTTCCAACAAGACGGCGCAACATGTCACACAGCTCGTGCCACAATCGATTTATTGAAAGACACGTTTGGTGACCGCCTAATTTCACGTTTTGGAATTGTGAATTGGCCTCCAAGATCTTGTGATTTAACACCGCTAGACTATTTTTGTGGGGCTATGTAAAGTCATTGGTCTATGCGGATAAGCCACAAATGCTTCACCATTTGGAAGACAACATTCGCCGTGTTATTGCCGATATACGGCCACAAATGTTGGAAAAGTCATCGAAAATTGGACGTCCAGATTGGTCTACATCCGAGCCAGCCGTGGCAGTCCTATGCCAGAAATTATATTTAAAATGTAATGCCACAAGATTATCTTTCGAATAAAAAAAATTCATGTCAATCGAATAAGTCATCGTTGTTTTATTGCAATTTAAAGTTCTATACCTCTAAAAAACACCCTTTACAATAATGTTTTACCGAAACAGAGCTTGGATCTCTACATAGTGCATGAACTAGGATTTTTTTAAAAGTCATGTTATTTTCAGAGATACGACCAACTGAAATAACAGCCGGTGTTTTATGTTAAAATTTATATATTCTAAGAAATTAAACTGCATGTAAATAGACTTCTGTATTCATATATCAAAAAACCTTGTTCTACTTCTGTACAGACGTCTTAGCTATACATAGAAAACTATTATTATTATAGAAGCATCTTTCTTAAGTAAGTCTTCGGCTTATGTTAAAGAATAGGACCCCAATTCGGAATGTTTTTTCAGATATAAAAGTACTCAAACTAATATTATATTCTTGCTTGCTAACCAGTGCAGATATTCACTTAATTTATCATACTACTTATTTTTATCCGAGCTGACACATGTTTCCTTTTATAAAATGTGTTTCGCAATTTTTCTCCTATACCGTAATGCTAAATGATCTATCCATTTACATGTTAAAAGGAAAACTGATTATTTATGAAATATTTTGAAATTTTAAAGACACTATATTATAAATAAATGCATGAGTTACATTGTCACAAATTTTTATAAAAATTGAGGCATTTTTTTTCTTTCATAAAATTGTTCACCGCGTTAAGCACACACTGCCGTACATAGGGCGAAAACAGCCATAAAAGGAAAATGTCACTTTTTACCAAAGAATTGCATTTAAAAACTTTTTATTGTAATATTATTCTTAAAAAAATTTTGCCTGCATATTCTAATTCAGTTGACTCTAAATATCAAAAACATTACTCTTTTAAATTCCTTTTCAAAATCACATTTCCGAGCGTAGTCATTTACCTTGATGGTTAAATTGAGAAACTTTTAAGCTCATGCTTGTAACACTTCATGAAAGGTAATAGGTGTGGTTTGAAGTTATGTAGTCTACATACCTAAAAATAATATCAAAGATCATAACGTAAAATACCTGTGAAATTTTGAATTTTAAATATAAATGACCTTATCTTACATAACTCTATTCTGATGAGATTATCCATCAGAAAGGGGAAAAGATAAATTTCAGAAAAAATGTTTTAATTTAATCCAAACCTCAAATAACGGTTAAATATTGGAAAGTAATAGTAGTTAATATTCCGTTTTGTAATCATGTGATTTGCAATTGTTGCTGTAAATTATAAATTTTATTAAATTAAAAAATTTTGTGTAAATTGTACCATGTCCCGTGATTTTATTGAAAATTTATTTGCCAAATCCTAACAGAGGAAACACGATATGACGATGAGTAGTTGTATATAAAGCAAAGTGAACTGCAAGTAGATATAGAATATAATTAAACTGTCCGTTGATAGCAATTTTTTAACTATATAGTACTGTTGGGCTTTTTAGAGTACTGTAAAATCCTGTGTATAACGTTCACTTTTAACACACAAAAAATAAGATAGAAATTTACGGGTGCGTGTTATACTGCGGGTATAAAAATGATAGCTTTAAAAATAAAAAAAATGAGATCAGCATAACAAAATTAGACTTTTACATAGATCGAAACAGGATTCATTTCAAAGAAATAACAAATGAACCTTATGTTGCCATTCTAGAAGTATACTGCTTTTTTCAAAAACCTGGAATAATACCTCGAATAAATGACTTCAAAACATAAGAAAATTGCATACGTACATTTCACGTTTCTTCGTAAAAAAAAGAGTGCGTGTTATACGGCGGCGAATATACCTAAGAATAAAAAAAAGCAACTCGAAAGTATAGGGGCGCATTATACGCCAGATGTTATAGTAAACTACATAGTGAGGTTATTTGACCAGATTTCAGTGGAAATCCAGTCTGATGCATGAGAGCCAATTGAAAATCAAATTTAGCTTATTTGGAAAGACAGTATTGGAGAGCGGCATCTTATACAGAGAATTATTTATGATTTAGATGAGCTTTTCTTCACATATTGAGTTAGAAGACTAATAAATAATTAGTTGGTTATTTGTGTTTATATATTTGTTAGTTTTGGTATATTGTACGAGTTGTAATGGCCTCCCACCTGGGGAATCCATCTCCTCATTTACTCGACCTAAATCTGTAGGAGGTAAAGATCGATAACCCAAGTTAGCTATGTGAAATCCATTTTGTTATTACCAAATATAATAATCAATGACAAGCAAACTATAGAGGAAAAATCTAGTGTGATATAACGATAGCACAAAACTCTATGTGAATAAGTGCATGGAATCCTAATAGCTTAACTTTACTCCAAGTTATCTTAAGAATCCTAACTTCCTTAATTTATTTTAATTGCTAAAGCACGCCCTATAATCACGCGTCTAAATTCCGATCCTTACCGTAACAGCACTGCGTTCAGCAACTCAGCTTCTTCTCCTTCGATTACTAAACATCCATCATATATATACTAGTTAATCTGCATATCAAGGTTTCTTCTTGAGAGGGATGGCTGAGAAGTAACTCAATTGTTGGCCCCAAAGATTCCACAAGAGGATTAATAGAAAATTCTGTAAAACCCCGTCACAGAGTATTAAGTCTACTTCTATTACTTTCATGTCGGGTCACTACTTTACAAATACGAAATCCTCAGAATTGGCTAGTAAATCTCAAAATGTATTTCATTTCAAATATAGGAAATGAGCAAATTCAAACGAAATAAAAAATACACCCAAAAATTCCTTTCAGAAAAGAAGGAAATTAACTCATGGTTTTGTTATTCTGTGTTTACAAAAAACTAAAGAAAAGAGCTTTACAAAACACAACCATTACTATTCTCAGAATCACCTAAGAGAAATAAATGAAGTCTTATTTATATAAATTACAGCCAAGCAAAATCCTTACATTTTGAAAACTTTTTTGGAAGAAACATTTTCTCATGAATTTTACTTACAAATATACGAAACATGGGAAATTGTTTCTTAATATAAAAGAATTAGTTTTAGAAGAAAGCTAACGCACACAACACGATTAATAACTTAAATAAAAAAAGTGAAATCTTCATGAAAAAAAAAACCTTTGAATTTCTCAGTGTCTCTAAAATAAGAGAAACAAAACTCCACTGATATCCTATTTATTATCTGTCAGTCAGTTAAAATAGTTTTAAAACCATGTTCAATGTCAAATACATGTCTTTGAGACTATAATACTAAAGCTAATTCGAGTCATACAAAGGAATAGTAAACAAGAACTCGATATGGTTAACACGACAATAAATATTTTGTTTCGAATTTCTCACTAAAGTAAATCTAGAAAGAGACGCTTTTTATCGAATAAGTGGAATAAACATTTCTAACAAATTCTTACAATATCTGAAAGTTTGACACACGTTTTTCATTCGGAAAATACTTCATTTGACAGATGTCAAGACTATTTATAAAATCATGTTTCTTTTTTTCAGTTTGTGAATAGCTTTCAACTGAAAACGCCTTAATTTGGTTTGAATTGAAGACAATGTTTGTCATGTGTATTTTTTAAAAGTCCTTTTGGGGGAAAAAAGAATTAAAAACTCAGCCGACTATTTCATTTTGCGTTGATCGATGCTATGGGGTGTTCTCAACAGTAAAGGAATGCCCATGTCACAAACGGGGGTTAGAATAAGGTAATTTTTTTTAAAAAAAGGATTTGCATAATTTTTAAGAGATTTTTTTTTATTTAATATTATCCCTTTTTCAATTCCTACTTTTACTTATCCCTCTCCCTATATATGTATATGTATATTTATATATATATGTGTGTGTATGTGTGTGCGTGTGCGTGTGTGTGTGTCTAGTTCAAATTTTCAATCGTTAAGAAAATGCTTTTTATTCATCCACTCAAGTTCAAATACATTTTTTTAAACTTGTAGTGGATGACACTTGATGTTAGCAGTTTTTTCAAATATTAATTCATTAATTAAATTTAATTAATGAATAAATAGTAGCAAACAAAAAAAATAGTCCAACAGGGACACAACGAGCGATAAAAAGGAAAATCGCTCGTTGTGTCGCTGTAGCGCATTAGATAGCACGTTGGACATCTAATCCAAAGGTCGTAGATTCGAATCCCACCTGGGATGGCCTAATTTCTGAGAATGTAATTTATTTTTACTATACTTTTTTATTGGAATAATTAAATTTAATTAATGAATAAATAGCAACAAACAAGAATAATAGTCCGACATTATATACAACAAGGAAAATCGCTTTCTATTTTAATACTTAATATCGTGATTCTGTCATATGTATATATATATTTATACAAATTGTAATTATTTAATAAAAACTGAATAAAGTAAAGTTTTTCTTTGTTGATTTAAGTAGAATTGACTTAATTTTTTTATATTACTTGTTTTTATTACATTCGAGAAGGTGTGACTTTTCAAAATGATAAATCATATTATGATACTTATAAAGAAGGTTATTGAGATATATTAGAGTAGTAAGGAACATTCAAGGAACTACAGCATATAAACAGGTGATTCTTCAGAACGTTTCATATGTTCTTGGTGTTTAAGATATTTAATTACAGTGAAATCGCTTTCCTCAAATTGTAGGGTGCGAATCGATAGGGGGTGTAATAACCCTACAGGTGAGGAGGGTAGGGGGCAATTGACGATGGCTCGAGCATATCAAAAATTTGGAAATAAAAGAATTAAAATAATTATCATTTTACTGAGAAAAGAATCAATGCAAAATACATTCTCACAAAATAAAAAATAAAACACATATTCATATATAAGATACTTATAAATGTATCAGTACGTCAAAACAAACGTATTTGATATTTAATTTATCAGTACTAAATTAAAAAACAAGCTTAGTAATTACTAGTGACTTCCATGGGCTTGTCATATACAAAATTATATACAAAATTTAATAATTCTGATAATTTGTGGAGTTTATATAATTAATTACAGCAGTGTAGCTTTAATGTCGAAGTAATTTATTGCTATATTAAATACATAGTTGTCCGACTTGTGGAGACCCCCTGGGTCTCACCCTGGAATCCAAGATTAATTTGAGGCAAAGAATCACCGAGAGCCATTTTGTATAATAATAATAATAATTTATTATTTCAAGTCTCAAAAAAAACACTCTAATAACATATAATATTTCTATGTTACGTCAAATAAAGGGATTTACCTTTTATATTAAATTAGATTACTAATTATGCAATTAATTAATAATTATGCTCAAGATCAAGTAAGGTCTACCGAAATAGGAGGTCCGAGAAATACACGTACTCGAATTATTAACTTTCATTAACTTTAATTAATTTTACTAAACTAACGCTTATTTTAAGCGTACATAAATTATATTTACCGCTGGTTATATCAGTTTTCTCGTTCTTCAGTAGATTAGTAGCACTACGTCTTCACTATCTCAATATCCTGGAATCCTCTAAATTTGAGGTTATTGTTGCTGGCTCAATAGCTTTCCTCATCATGCCTGCTAGCTTACAACGCTCGACTTAAATACCTTATCTACTTTGCATATCCCGTTCATTTTTTTGGAGTTGATTGGGAATATACGCGAATTTATAATCCCCAAAAAGATGCCTAAGAATATTAGTGGAAAGGTTCCAAACAGATTTGTCACAGACTGACCACCTGACTGGAACATCTGTTAATTATCCTCAGCGCCCAAGGTCACGAAAACTGATTTGAGAACATTAGACATTGGGGCTGGGAACATTTTATATCTACAGTAGAACCTGTTGTTGTACGGTCTTTTTAATGCGATTTTTTCTGTGTGATATTTTTTATGCGGTGTATGAATTTCAATGACTTTTGCGCTACTGTGATGTTCCTTATCTATTTACCAGTAGCGTAACGGAGAATGTTAGGACCCCCTCCTTCCTGAAAGTCAGGTTTTGCCTTTAATATTTTGTGAATTGGGTAAATACGTATTTGGCGTTAGTCAAGCCCTGGGGCCCCTAGATCTGCCCTCCTCTGTGATGCGGGGGTGCACGTTAGGCCACTGAAATGTATACACTTCCAGACGCTCTGTTAATTTGTTATAAACAGTGTCCCAACAATGCGCATTCAGTTGCTTTCTCTCAACGCTCCAGCAGCCCGCGTTTGATTGAAGACGAAACTTTCAATGACAGTGACAGTATCAATAATTTGATAAATTATGAAGATGGGTAAGAACCGGATTCATTGAGAGTAAATAAAAATATGCAGGGATCCAGCTTTCTAACAAAATGGAAAAGCATTTTCTTAAAATAGATACCAATTAAGAAAGGAGTATAAAATTCCAAAAAGAGCTCTAATCATGTATAGCTGGTTATCGTGACATTTACAAGCAACTGACCACCCGATCTTCGTCACAAAAACTTATCTCTTACTTTATGTTGCCAAAACTTAAATCAATTGAAATTGCACCTTCAAGTGATGAAAGCGATTTTGAACTTATTCATTTCAGGACTATGGATTACGATGAGTAGCAATGAATTACGCATGTGCATTTTTAAAACTTATCCACATATACAATGAGAATCTATATGTTTTTAAAATGTTCCATGTGTAATAGTTAATTATTGATTTTGTTATGGAAGTTCTCTACATAAATTTTGTAAATAATTGACATATTTTATAAACGCGACTTTTTTGTAGTATTTCACGTATTAATTTGTTTTATGTAAGAATTTATAAAATTTTTGAATATTTTTTGTGCGTATTTTTAATTCGGTCCCTATCTACCGCACAAAAATAGGTTCAACTGTATATTCTAATTCAATTGATACTAAATATCAAAAAAAAATATTCATATGTACGCTTTTTTAAAACCATGTTTCTAAACGTAGTCAGTCACAAACTCAATGGGAAACATGTTTACATTGGAAGTACAAGAAAACAACCAAATTTCTCGCAAGCCATTTCTTTAACCATTTTTTTTAATTCTTTCTCTAAAGCTGTAGATAAAATAACACAAATGTATACTTTTCCACCAATTTCTTCCCCTTTTATTAGTTTGCAAAATCTTAACAAAAATTAGTTTCAACATCACAATTATCTAATTAAACGTCAGGCATAAAAGATTTGAAACACGTTTTCGGAAAGAAAAAAACATGTGATGAAAAAAAAGTAATAATCAAAAATTATGAAACAGACTGATTTACTTTTTTTTTTTTTTACAGTCAGCCCAATTTTGTAATACAAAGCAATTCTCGAAACTGTATAAACACACATGATTCACGAGTTAACGTATTGAATTCTTAAACAGTTCAATGCTTACCGCAAAAGGAAGCGCGAACGGTCCCCCTTCTTTTTATTTTATTTCTTTTTAACAGGAAAATCCTGGACAGGGAACGTACCAGGGAATACAGATAAAAAAAAAGGCAAATAAAAAAATAGTAAGAACTAACGGAAGATAGAATGAAAAAGAACAAAAAAAAAAGAAATCTTAGAGATAACGCTGCGAAAAAAGTTAAGAAAAATACCGAGAGGACCACACCTTGGTACATGGCTGCAAAAGAAAAGTTTGTTATAGTCTTTAAGTTGGTTCTCTAACTTCATTACAGAGTAAAACTCGTGCTGTGAACGTGATCTGAAACTGGTGTACTACCCCTTTTTTTTTCTTCTTTTTTCTGGTGGTTTATTACTTTTAAACCACAGCGTTCAACGGTGTTTTGTGAGATGGATTATCTAGTTATCCCTTTTTTTAAGCACTTTTTCCCCTTCGTTTTTTTATACGTGTTGAAATTAAAGAAAAATTGACTGCCATTTTCAACTGGCTGGGAAAAATTTATGGCTTTAGTTTCTTTAAAATTGTGCTATAATTCATAGGGAAAGAGCTTGTGTAGAAAGGTAAGCAGGTAATAAATTTGAAACATATGATCGATTTTGAATTAGACTTGATAAAATAATGATTATCTAACGCGTGCTGCACTAGAATAAAAACAGCCGTCAAATTAAATGAAGCATGAGCCGATTATTTATTTTTTTACTTCTAATTTCATTTGAACGCTGAAGCTGTTAAAATTTTTTTCAAAGCGAAAAATTTATAGCACGAAAAACTAAAACATCATTATTTTAGTTAAATGCACACAAGAATTTCACAAGTACTAGCAATTATTAATTTTACAAAAGCTATTATATATTTTAAATTACAATAGAAAATTAAGTTGAAATATTTATAGGGTTTTATTTAAATGATGCTAAAGTAGCATAATGCTAATACTTAAACATTTTAATTTCTTTTTAGGCTTTATGTCGTTGCTTAAAATTTTTAGTTTATCTTAATATCCCGTCATAATTTTAGACGTTATGCCTAGTGTTTTTATATTGTTAGACTAAGCAAAAGCATGGCATTTAAATGCCATTTTTGAAAGAATTTCACTTAATAGTTATAAATAAAATGTAAAATTACTAGTTCTTAATATCTTAATTATACATAGAAGATTTGCATTTTTTGAAATTATACATAACATTGCATATTTAATCTATCTCAAAGTACAATCTATACTTTTATATGAAGAAGCACGAGCCTCAAAAAAGTAGTTCTTCAAAAATAAAAGTAGAAACTGAGCTAAATGAGCAAAATTCAAAAGATTACTATGCTCTCTAAAATAATAAGTCGCTTAGGATAGGAAAGGGAGGGTTAAAAAAGCGGTATGTTACCGATTTTACTTCTTGTTTACTTATACATAAAAAGAGGCAGAGGCGAGAAAATTATCAAAATTATTGAAGGATAAATGAACAAAAATATACGTTGCTGTAAAAGTTTCTTTATATATTTATACTAGCTAATCTGGCCACTTGGTGCTGTGGCTTTGTTTTAATACATTGATTTAATTATTCTAAGCTATTTAATGCAGTCAAATTAAACTTCGTTTAAAATTTCGGAGAGTTGAAGTTATGCATAAAAAACAATGTTTTTAATTTTGCTTTTTTTTCATCTCCTATTTAAGTATAATATAATGAATGAATAACTTACAAAGTTTACAAGTAACAACATATGAATGTTAAATTTTACAAATGAGGTGAATAACGTTAATTTTTAGCAATATTTTTAATATTTTTATCATTTTAAAATATAATAAATAATTTTATATAACTAATCACTAATCAGTAAACAATATTTTTCGCTAACCCGTCTTTTTTGCTGACTCAAATAGATTCGACTGTTGCCCCACACGTGAGCATGCAACATATGGCTGCCCATTCGAGAAACATGGACTTTCTAAGCCCAAGCATCAAACGGACTTTGAGATTTATTTATGGTCATCGCGAAAACCAAACGAATCGAGAATTCGAGCCTTTTGAATGGCATTGGAGATTTTGACGGTATCGATGGAAAACGTTGCAACAGGACAATTTCTTTAAACTTTACAGTCAAAATATTTGCTTTGAGAAGTTTCCCTGTAATTCTTTTGATGACCAAAACGTGTACCGTTGCAAAATCTAAGTGGATTTAAGTTACGCAGAAGAATAACCAATGAAGCAATCTTCAAACGAAGATTGTGTGGTGACATTCCTGATATATCCAGATAATTTAAAAACGTAGTTGGGAAATTTATGGTTTCATTTTCACCAACAATAGCGCCAATTGATTTAAAAAGCATTGGATCACCTGGCAACACAACTGCTGTATTTGGAAGTCTATTTCGTCAATATCAACATTTTTTTCTAATTAAGCAATAGAATTACAGAGACATTCATTATCTAGATAATTATGCAGTATATCTGAGAAGACACTCTCAATCAGTTCCTATTTGTTTTAACAACAGTACAGAAATTGTCTGTACGCGTTCACACACACACATTAAAATCATGTTTAAAATTCCATATACTAATATTACATTTTTTAAAATGTAAGAAAAATTACAAGTAAAGTGACGATAAAAACTTACAGAAAATACCATGTTATGTTTATTATATTTACATCAGAGACATGCCTAAATTATTTTTTCCGATGCCTGGTCGGCGTCATGTGACTTAAGGTATCCGACTACGTTCGGAAAAGTGATGTTAAGAAAACGCATAAATGGATAATTTTCATGATATTTAGTGTCACTCAGATTAGAATACTAGCATAAAATTGTTTTAAGAACATTTTGACAAAAAAATTTATTTAAATATAATATTTTCGCAAAAAATTAACTTAGAATAATCTTTTTTCTAAATCTCCTCCTTTTGTGAAAAATGCTTCGATTAAAATAATATTTTGCGTGTATATAGATCAGACCTCTCTACAGATGCTCAACTAGAATTTTTAAAATTTTCACATTATTCTCAGTCATCACCAATTGAAATAATTATTCGCGCTTTTTTCTTAAAATTGCTCCCCTCTGTTGTCGTAAAATATGAATAAACCCACTTCGAAGTTATACATTTCAAAAATTCTAGTTGAGCCTCTGAACAGAGGTCTGAGCTATATACAGGCAAAATATTATTCTAATAGAAGCATTTTTCACAAAAGGAGAACATTTGGAAAACAGATTATTCTAAGTTAATTTTTTGCCAAAATATTGTATTTAACTAAATTGTTTTTGTCTATATGTCCTTAAAACAATTTTATGCATATATTCTAATCTAAGTGACACTAAATATCATGAAAAATATCCATTTATGCGCTTTTGAAAATCACGGTTCCGAACGTAGTCGGATACCTTAAGAAACCAGTTCTTATATGATTCTCCATTAATGATTCGTCCACATTGTAGCGAATCATGTCTAAGTCTTCGGAGGAGTAATGAATAAAACTTTTCTTCGGCTTATGGGGTTCTGATTTCGCGCAATTTAGAGATTTTGTTCTTTTACACGCTTTCTCCAATTTTTCAGATTTTGTTTTTTCTTCGGAGCTTTAGATGCCACAGAAGATTGACTACTTGATGTGGTAGTAGCAGTCTCTAGTAAAGGAACAGATGGTTGAGTTTCAGTTGCTAATGCGGGAAATGCTTCAGCAGTTGAAGGAAATAATCGTGTTTCAGTTGATAAAGTAGACGAGGGTCACTCAACCTTTTTTCCCAGCTGGCCGAATACATATGGCAAATATTTCACGCGGGCCGCAACATGAAAATTAATGGAAAAAAACATAATAAGACCAAGACATTATTGAACACATAAAACGTGGAAAATTGATCAAAATATAAAAACTCATTTTAGCTTTTAATACTATATTGATCTCTATAAAATATACGATTAAATTTTCTTCGGTTTTATGCACTTTTTACTGAGTTATGGGGTAGTCTTGGTTCTCTTTGATCCATGACCAAGCTCCTAGCTTACATTTTACTTTCATACAAACAAAGCTGCCATGCCGTTTGATAATTTGAATGTTTCCTTTTGACAAAGTATCTCTTATTTTTCTTTCAACAATTAATTTATCAAGTGCAGAATGGCAGCTTGACTGAATTCCAGACTGAAATCAGTATTGTGTGTTAAAAATTAGAACTTAGTTTTTTACCTATAAAATAATCACTTCCAGTTCCCTTCGCTACTTCAGTGTTATTTGTTATCAATAACCGTTACAGTTACAAATAGAAAAAAAATCTTGCAATTCATATCCTTACGGTATCGACAACAAAATTGGTAGATGTGATTGCTTGATTAATAAAATTTTTCTCTACATTTTTACACATTGATCTTAAATAATTGATTTTATTAGTGCACACACACACAATGGGCTATGGGCGGGCCACTCAGAAAAGTTCGTTGGGAGGCAGGTTGAATATCGCTGAAGGAGACTATTGGCAGTGGATGCAGCAGAAGTAGAAATGGGAATAGGTAGCTGAGATTCACACACATGGTATGCTAGATGGAAGACGTACAGATGGAAGATGGAAGATTGCATGGAAGATGTATTTGGCATTTGATTGACAAAAGATAATGGTTTATAAGGCATTGCAAAGGTGGGCAGATGATTTTTGCTATATTTGGATTCATTTGAGTACTAGTAGATATCCCTGAGAAGGTTTAATAGCTTGATCATACGGTTTTGATAACTGAGGAATAATAAATTTACGCTCTTCTAGATAGGAAACATGTTTCACTGTTTTTATTTCTTGAATTCGTTTCTCTATTTTCCATTTAGGACATAGTTCCGAATCTGATGAATAGCTTTCAGAAAAATTAGCGAATTTTGGCTTTAGACTGTAATCCGTGGATTTATGCCCAACAGATGCACATCTACAGCGCGTTAAATTTCCGCGACAACAGTTTGTGAGTGTCCAAACCTTTGACGCTTGAGACAACGGAAGAGATTCAGAATATGCGGACGTAGTTTACAGTTTAAATCAGCTTTTCTCAAAATATGGAGCACGCCCTTTTGGCGGGCGAGATAACCCTGCTTCGGGGTCGGGAGCATATAAAAAGTCTAAAATAAAAGATTTAAAAATATTAATTTACTGAACAGAAGCAAAAAAAATATACCTTCTTACACATTTACACTGATATAATCTAAAATTCTCGTGTCTCAGTGTTTGTTACCAAACTCCTCCGAAACTGCTAGACCGATTCTTATGAAAATTTGTGCGTGTATTCAGTAAGTCTGAGAATAGGACGTTAACTGTTTTTCATATTCCTAAGTAATAAGGGTGGTCCACCCTAAGGAAAAACGGTGTGGGGGCCAACTTTGATTTGTCTGCATTGTTGTAACACTGTTATTGTTAAAACAATGACAAAAATTGGCGTCGAAAATCAGTTTTCAGCCAAACTGGAATTACATGACGTTGCTCTTTTGACTGTATTAATTAATTTTGTTTAAAAAAACAAGTAATATACATAAAAAATTTATTAGTCAGATCCTTATTAGATCAACAAAGAAAAAATTTATTTTAGCTACTTTTTATTAAATAGTTACAGATAGAATCACAACATTAAGTGATAATTAATTTTTATTAACTATCATTAAAGTATTGTAAACCAAAACAATCGTGTATATAAAATTTTAGTTCATCTGAATGCTTTAAAACGTGAGAAAAACCTTTTCAATTTTTGGCACAAGTCGCCAGAAATTATGCCAACATGGCTGTATTTGTAATTCTTTAAATAATTAGTTTTAATGAATTAAATTATTGTGTTGTCATCTAAAATAATCATGTATATAAAATTACAGCTCAGTTGAACGCTTTAAAATGTATTTTATTAAAGATTGAAAATTCCACCAAGATAAATAAATAAATAAATACGAGTAAATATATAGAGAATGTGAGCTAATGGTAGGAATTGAATAAATGCTTTCAATATGGGATTAATTTGAAATATATTACTAAAATCTCAATTTCTACAATATTTAACATTTTTTAATAAATTTCGATGGATTTTTTCTAATTTAAATTTCTAAAAAAAGATAAAACAAATTTTCAAGTAGATTTGGTCATTTTTTTAACCTTTTCCAACGCTGCCAAGTTAGTTGGAAACAAAATATTGTAAAACTTCAAAAAATTTTGGAATTTTGTAATTAAAAAAATTTTTTGCTTTTTTTTATACATAAAATATTTTAGAAGATATATTTTTTCCGCGTCTTGGGGAGCTGTAAAAATACAACGAAAAAAAAATTGGAATAATTGCCAAATGCTAGTAATAGTTAATTATGGGAAAGCTACCTCTGAGCTCACGAGTTGGAGTGCTTATAGCGCATGAGCGGAAAAATGATTTACGGAAAGTATGTAAGCAGATAAAAGATTTTTCTGTCAGATAAAAGTGCTTTCTTTTTTAATTTTTTTTCTTTTATAATGAGTGTAAATAATGAATTTTCGAGTAATTTTCCAGATCCAACTTAATAGTTTGAATTTTAAGAAAGTATTAATTGCTTTATGCATAACATATAATTAAAATGATTTTAGTTTTTTATAATACATTGCAAGTGATAGTTTTTTGTTTTAGAAAATAGTTTACTGAACCTTAAAATATAAGAAAATGCTTCCATGTTTTTATTAAGTAGTACTATTTTCTTTTAAATATTTTTTATACAAGGAATGTAAACGAAATTTTAGGCTTTTCTCCCAATAGTCCTTTTTTTCGTAGTTACATATATTTAATCGAAAAATCAAACATCCAGATAAATACAGTCGTTTCATAGCTAACGGTAGACATTTCTTGATTCATTATTTAACGAAAATTGATACAAACTATTATTTTTTTAAGAATTAAAGTTATATCGCGTTTTATTATTTATTACTAAATTATTTATTTAATAAATTCGTACATTGTATGTTTCCTTGAGAACAATACTGGATTAGCTTTGTAAATTTTTAATCGAAAATAGAAATTTAAAAAAAAGATCTTATCCCTCGGGGGAAAAAAGGGGGTTTTATACGTGAATAAACCCATACAAAAATAGGCTGGACGGAGGGAAAAAACCTGTCTGACAAAGAGAAGAAGTGGAAGAAATTTCTGAAAAGGGGATTTATAAATGACATAAATATAGTAATCACTCACATCGCTCAAACACACACACAGAAGTGGTGGCATCCAGAGAGAAAGGGAAAATTTCCATGGGGGTAAAATTGTATCCACGGGAAAAGGCCGTGCAACGCCGAGCTAAGTGGCGAGAAAACATACCTTCCCGATGGGACAAAGACGTGGAAGAAACTTTGAAAACGAGAATTTTACTTACATTAATATAGAAATCTCCCACGCACACACCAGGAAGTGATGACACCGAGAGGGGAAAGGGGAATCTCCCAAGGCATAAAGCTGAACACTTGAAAAAGTCCATGCAACGCCGGACCATCCAGCTAGTATACTTATAAATGTATCAGTACTGCACAAGGCATGTGATAATTACGAGTAATTTATCGATACTAAAATAAGAACGAGTTAATAATTACTTAGGACTTGCTTGGACTTGTCATATACAAAATTTAATGCTTATCTTGATAATTTGTACGGTTTTATAATTAAAGTTGTATTACAGCTTTAGCGTCGTAGTACATCATCATTGCCTTCAATACATTGCTAATATATGGAGAGGAGCGGGATGAAAATAATTATGATTGGAAATTGGGTCATATACATTGAGCGTTTGAGAAGCCCTGGTTTAAATAACCAGTTTTTATTGTTTAGGATAGTACAGAACTATTGAAAGTTAAAATCAAATGTTTAGTTAGTACAGTTATTGTATCTTTTTTTTTATTACGATTCTTTTAAAATGAATCACACCCTGATGATATAATTCATCGAGGATTTCTGCTTCAAAAGTTTATAACAGATCAGATTCAGAAATGACGCAGAGGAATATATTAAGTGATATATGGGGACTTCTACTCACAGCAGAGAATCGAGAAATCTTTTGGCAAGTGGAAATGACTATGTATAGTAAAGCTCGTTTCAACTAATAGGTCACCAGATCGCAATCTTGTCACCATTTTTGGTTCACCATCTATTCCTTTGAGAGCTTTATGTATGGCAAAAGTGATTCCGTAACCATGTCATTGTTATGCAAGGAAATTAATAAAAATATTGAATTCGCTGCAATTGTATCAACATCAATGTTGGGTAAAATTAGATTTTTACTCGGGCGCAGCATTTTTGGATCCATGAGAGGGAAGTCTTCATCCTGACGTGGCTCCACCCACCACAGAGGCCAACAAAGAAAGCAGTGTACCGGTCAACCGATAATAGTCAGAATCTGCCCTTTTACTTGGAGTACACTCAGGATATAACACTACAGCATCAGGGTGAGGATCCGATAGGTAAACCCGACACCCCTTATCTGTAGCATCAGCTCTACGGCAGTGTCTCTCAGGGGATTCCGAAGAAACTTATCACCAGCCAATTGACAGGAGCGAGCTCACTCCTGCCTCCCGTCTAAAGCAAAGCGCGGGCCAAAAGGAATGCAAAAGGTATCCCTAGAACAACATTTTCAACCTTACGGGAAACCACACACAGCAAACATACGGGTTGGAAAACCAACGGTGTTAGTAATAACAATACGAGCATCTAAAAATAAGGGAGGAAATTCACAAATGAAACCAAATTAACTCATTACAAAATCAAAACCAAATAATGTTATTAATAATGAATTAATAATCCAATCAAATAAAGAAATCCAGTGCGTGTATTTAAAAAGGGTAAATGGGGTCTTGACCGAAAAAGAAAGAAAAACGGAATGGTATGATAAGGAGGGTCGAAAATAAAGAAGGATCACTAGGGTACCCTGGGAGCGTGTTTACCACAGACTGCAAGCCTCCTGGAAAAGGAAAAGATCACTAGGGCACCTCGGGATTGTGACACCCGTACTCATCTGTAGGAGATAAGACCCCTGAGGGTTCGTTAAAATTTAAAACGAATTTGCAAATTCTAATGTTTAGATATAAGCAGTTAGAATCATTTGAGTTTGATCTGAACAAAAACTCATTCATTGTGACGGTGACTGTAAGAGATGATTGAGTGTTTTGGGGGGATTTAAAAATATAAGTACTGTATTATAGGATCAGTTGTATGCAATTTGATTCTGGATTTAGGTTTAATAAAGAAAACTTCTGTATATATATATATATATATATATATATATATATATATATATATATATATATATATATATATATATATATATATATATATATAATCACCATTATCTTATTGCAATAAGATTTCTTTTGCTTTCTTAAAGCAGTTTAGTTTTTCAATATCTCTCCAAGAACATTATTTCATTTAGATGAATATTTAGTATTTAATATTTGCTCTAGTATCTGATTTTTCAATATATGAACATTGGAAATCATTCACAGAAACAGCACCAATTCATAAAATATCTTCTTTTGAATTATACGAAAATTGCTGTGTGAAAAGTAAGCTGGGAATTTTATAAGAAAACATTCGTTGGACGATTGAACATTTAATACATATTATTCTGTAGATTTTTTTTTCTTCTTCAAAGGTACACGAAAGTAAAATGATGTTCTTTGAGAATGCAACATTTTTATTTATTTTCCATTATTTTCCCTACATGATTTCGCAATTTGTTTTTACTGTGAAAACGCTTTTTAATAGTTAATGCATATTTTTAAACACCTTTTTTTCAGCTTCTTACATCGTCTTTTACAGCTGTGATAAACATTCTTTTAGAAGTGTAACAAAAAAAAATATGAAGCATTTTCACGTGTACTTATGTTCTGTTATGTTATTATGTTCTGTTGCGCGAATATCATTTTTTAATCTAGGCAAATCAGATGGCCGTGCATAAAAACATTTGCTTCTTAAATGGATAGACTTCAATTGAAACAGAGAGAGAGAGATTTTTTTAGTTTGTTTTGTCTTTACAATAAAATCGCATCTGGAAAAAGTTAAATGGGACAAAGAACTTTTTTCCGAACTGCAAACGATTGCACATCAGAGCTCCATGTGGTAAGCTACCACTTCGCAAACAAATTTTTGATCATTTTCCCTCTTATCTGGCAACACGTTCCACCCGAAGTGGAAAGGAAACAACTCTACTCTTCGAAGACAAACCATCTCTCGCAGCTCCATCGGAAAGTTCAGTCGAGTTTGAAAAGACTTATTGACCGATAATCAGCAGTCGGAGTGCTGCAGTTTACACAGCATACAATACTACCGACCACGTGCCATGAATACACGTTCTCTGCCGACATTCTGCAAGAAAGTGGAACCACGGGGGCGACATTCTTGCCCTTGCGTTTTTAGGGTTGATTTAAAACTTGCCATTTCATTCCATACGTGATCTCCTGGAAAAGGAAAAAGATATTGCAAAAAAGAGCTGCATTTTATCGTTTTAGTACATCAACGTGAATTTCTTTTTCTTTTTTTTCCCTTAATCTTTTCATTATTGTTTTGTTTTTTGTTTCTTAAAACTCTGCATGGGGAACCTGGGATATTTTTATTTTTCCCATTTTACCCGAGAAAATTCAATAAAAGCTTCTAAAAAGATCTGACTTACCTTCTTCATCTTTTTGTCTCCTTTTTTTCCTGATCGTCTGCATTTGTTTTCCCGTTTTTTACATTGTTTTTTTTATTTTCCCCGTCTCTCCTTCTCTGTTGTCAACCTTCTTCTCAAATTCGGTTTATTTACCTAAATTTTTGTTTCTTTACAATCTGATTCTTTTTTTTTTTCATTTATTTCTCTTCGTTTAAATTTTCCTTTTTTTGTCATTCTTTTTAACCCGGTAAAAGAGGATACTTCACGAAGGACTTAAAAGTTAGAAGGAGAGGAGAGGTGGTATTGCCAAGGGTATTGATTCCGCTTTACAGCATTTTTAGGAGAATATACGTTTATCCCGTTTCGTGTATATAGTGTTTAAAATAGGATACGTGATCCTGACGTTGAATGTTCTTGTTTCTAATGAATAGACAGTTATTCAACTTTGTTTGATTTGGAAGGAAAAGATCCGTTGCTTATTTTTTTTAAATCAACATTTCTAAAATAGAGAAGTCCTTACTTTTTTTTTCTTCAACTTCACGTTTTTCCAACTTCTTTGATGATTTGAAAAGCTCTTAAAAACATATTTCATTTTTTTTTTCTGATCAGAAGTGGTTCTCGTAAATGCTTTTTGGGGGGAATGTCGTCTTTTTCTTTACTTTTTTGTAACTGAATTCACACGGTTGCTTTTGTATTTTTCGCTGAATTTAATTTTCGGACGCTTAAAAAAAACTATCCACTCTAATTTAAAACCTAAAAAAATGAGGAGTTCTCGATTACTTAGCAAATTAAAGTAAGTTAAAGGTTTTCAAAAATTAAACAAAAGTAATGTCTATACCGAAAATAACATGATGGAAAAAGAATACCGTGTTGAGTTGAATTTAGAAATAACTTTTTACAACATTGTATTTATCTGTTTAAAATTAGTCTGATTTTTACAGTTTAAAATTAGTCTGATTTTTACAGTTTAAAATTACTCTGTTTTCAATTCCAACTATTAGCTTGCACTCTATATACTTACTTATTTATTTATCTTGATAGAATTTTCAATCGTTAAAAAAATGCATTTTAAAGTGCTCAATTGAGTTGAAATTTTATATACATGATTATTTGGGCTGAAAATACAATAATTTAATTATAATTAATAAATATTAATTGATTAAAACTAACTATTCAAAGAATTACAAATGCAGCGACTTTGGCATCATTTTTGGCCACTTAGCGACCTTTTGGAGATTTGTGTCAAAACTTTAAAATATTTTTTTTCTCTCGTTTTAAAGCATTCGGTTGAACTGAAATCTTATATACACGATTGTTTTGGATGAGAATACGATACTTTAATGATAATTAATAAAAATTAATTATCATTTAATGTTGTGATTCTTTCCTATGTATATACATATTTATATTAATTGTAACTATTTAATAAAAAGTTGCTAAAATAAAATTTTTCTTTGTTGATCGAAGTAGGAATTGGCTTTAATTTTTTTTTTTTATATTATTCGTTTAAGTGGTAATTGTTTTCTGCGATTTTTTTTGTGCAATCTTTTCTTACGCGGTACATAAATTTCAATGGTTCCGGTGCCACTGTAATGTTTTCTATCAATGTATTATGTACGACGCTCGGTTCAAGTGTTGTAAACAATCTCTCGACAATGCACGTTGAATTGCTTTCTCTTAACGTGCCAACAACCCACGCTTGATTGAAAACGAAACTTTCAATGACAATGGCATTATCAATAATTTGATAGATTTTGAAGACGGACAAGGAGAACTGAATTTCTTGAGAGCGGATAAAATATATGCAGGTATCCAGCTTTCCAACAAATCGGAATCTTAAAATAGATATCAATTTTAATAGGAGTATGAAATTCCAAAAAGAGCTTCTATCATGCATATCTGGTTATTGTGACGTTCATAAGCAGTTGACCAACCGACCTTCATCCCAAAGACATCACTTACTTTATGATGCCAAAAAATAAATCAATTAAATCTCTGTATGTACAAGTGACGGAAGAGATTTTGAACTGATTCACCACAGAGAAAGGGACGAGGATTACGACGAGTAGCAAGGAATTATGTTTGTGTATTTTGAAAACTTCTCCATGAATGCAACGAGGAACTAAATGTTTTTAAAAAGTTTCCAGATGTAATTTAATTATTCATTCTGTAATGGAAGTGCTTTCTCATAAATTTCGTAAATAAGTGGCGTAGTTTCTAAATGCGACTGTCTTATACGGTCCGCTACATAAAAAAATGTCTGTAGTAAGTCGACAAAATTGTTTGATCTATGTATAAATATTAATGAAATTTTCGAATATTTTTTTCTGTGGTTTCTTTTTATGCGGTCCTTTTCTACCGCACAAAAATATGTTTTACTGTATATTCAAAAGGGTATTTTCAGTGTTCTATTAAAAACTGACTGGGTGGGAAACAATTTTTTGCTTTAACACTTCTATATATCGGGTGTCCAAAAATAGGACTACACTTTCAAATTTTAACTACAAATAAACTGACCAAGATATTTGCTTATGCTTTTTTCCTGTTCCATAAAGAAAAACCAAGGATTCTTTTGAATGCTATTTGCACGGTTTCAATGTGAGTGCTAATAGCTGAGTTGAGATTTACGCACCGAAACTATACAAGTAATATCCTCTCAGCTTCAACTAGGGCAGGAATGGCGAACCATTGGCACGCGTGCCATTGATGGCTCGCGGCGCAATATTTTAGGCACGCCACCGATCAAAACGGTCAATCGCGATTGATTCTTCAATCAAGGAATTTTCAGTGAGATTTTCTCTGTTCAAAGAATTATCAGAAACGCTCTCTTATTATATACCCTGATATGACATCATTTGATAACCTGATCTTCTCCAATTCGATTGGTTGGAAATTGAGGAATTTGAAATGCAGCTGACTGATTTCTAGTCTAGTTCAATATGTATTCAAAAATTTATTGAAATAAGGAAAAAGTTAGACTAGATTGAAACACACACCCAAAGAACGATTAACAAGCAATATAAGTAAAAATGCCTGTAAAATATTTTTGGAAACATTAAATTCTATTTCAGATACTTTTAACTGTTTGAAGAAGCAGGCTTATGCTATTTTAACCATATTTTCATCGGCCTATGCCTACGAGTCATTATTTTCAGAAATGAACAACATTAAAAACTCGCTTGGCTGATAACTCCAATTCAGCATGGAGTAAAAAAAAAAAAAAGTAAAATCTAAACGTAACATCTAATCCAATAATTTATTTGTCATCTAATCTGCTACAGTAGAAGTCACACAAATGTTACTTTATATAATTTGAATTACACATATAACTAAAACATTTACTACTGTGAAATGTATTTTCTGTAGTAAATTAAAGAGTTTTGTGTTTTGTTAGTATTTAGTTTTATTATTTTCCCAAAAATAACTAGTCAGAATTATTTGAAATATGGCACATATGTGCCTCATTAAATATTTCTTTAGAAAAATGGCATGTTGATCCATAAAGATTTGCCACTCCTGTACTAGGACAACCAAATTTTGTTTTTTACATTAAGCTTTCTATGGTCATAAATCTTTCATGTCTTTTATAAACTATAGATCTTGAGGGTGGACTTTGTTTATAAGTAGTCCGAAACTTACGTTGCACAAGTGTTGCAGATTTAAATTCGATAAACCAAGCTACAATTTGACCTTGGTCTTCCGGTGACGCCAATTTGAAACGAGAATGTTGCAAAACGGGGACGTTGCACCATCTAGTTTGCATTTCAAAAAACAGAAACTTTAATCTTTTCTTTATAGAACATAAAAAAAAACCATAAGCAAAAATCTTTGTTTATTTTTAGTTCATTTTTGGAAGTGTAACCATACGTTTCGGATGCCCTATACATTGACTTATGAGTTTAAATTTTTTTTAAATGAATAAGAATGGATAATGTATACATTTTTATTTTTCATAAATTGCACATAAACTTTCACGAATGACAAAAGAGTTACAGAAACAATTTTCTGGAATAGAACGACATTTGGAACATTTTCCAGAAGGTTTTACTACTTTTCCTTTAGAATAAAAGATTCAATTTGAGAATACTTCTGAAAAAACCAAACCCACGAAAACGCCATGGCTACAACAAGAAATTTTTCAGCACCCCCTGCCCCTTCTTTTTTGTTAGATATTTTTTATTCATTTATCGTTTATTCAGTTTGAAAATAGCATCAAAAATTGTGTTTATGGGTTTGCTGACATGATGAAATCTTTCTAAACTTAGAACAAAAACAAAAAATGTTTCCGTTGAAAAAATAACATTCTCTTCATAAATGCTGAGTTTTATATAGGGGAAATACACAATTTTGTAGAGAAAAAATTATTCATCGAAGACATGTTATCAATTTACAATCATTTCAATTCAGTTAAGATGAAATTAACAAATATTTTTTTTCACTGGAGTTCCTCAAGGCATTGTGAAACAAGTTGAAATTATCAATAAAACGATTAAAAAGTTAATTTCGAAAATTGAAATAAATTAAAAATTTGATATAACTACCACTAATATCATGTAATTTCTTTAAAAATATATTCTTCAGAACATTTTTTGGAAGAAAATGCTTGCTCTAACTTTAAGCAGTAATAGCAATCCCTCAATTAACATATATTCTCTCGGCGTTCTTAAATGCGTACATAGTTAATTATTACAAGCTTCTATTTAACTCGCAATGTAATTTGTTCGGGTGGAATCTTGCAACTCAAATTTGAAGCTGATGTCTTCTACAGATTGAGCTTAAATTTTGTATACACGTTTAGTTTGGATGGCAATACATGTTTTGACTATTTATATTCCGATATTGCAATTAGTAAAAAAAATTAATTAAAAACAATAAAAAGCATAATTGTTTTACCCTTGTTAGCTTTTTATCCCGCCGAGCGACTTTTTGGATTGAGTTTAAGAAGTTCTGATTTTTTCCGACGTTTTAAAAAAGCCATCCAATTCTTACTATCAAACTCAGACAAAATAATAATTATAGAATCGTAAGGATCGTTTATTTCACAACAGTACGGTATAACTCTTCACAACGGTACGGTGATACCTTCTTTTTATTACGATTTTTTCTAAAATGAGCCAAAATCGATGCTTTTTAATGAAAATGATTTCTAAATCGTTCCGTATGGATTTTTTTCGCGTTAATGAATTGACATTCAACACTAAAAAAGTTCATGCTTTTCTCTTTTAGAATCAGCCATTTAAAAAATAAAATGCCAAACACTTTTTTTTACGATTTTTCAAAAATACTTAAATGTTTTATTAAGCATTTAAGAACTTCATTATTTATAAAGATATTAGCATGAAACTGTTTTTCCGTTTGTAGAATAGTATTATCCAAATTTTGTACAAAGATTGAAAAAGTTCGTTTAAATTACGGATTGAATTTTTCTTTTTTTTGGGGGGAGGGGTTCGTCTTTAATACAACATTAAAGTAAAAGCAAAAAAAAAAGAGTTTTAATGCTTTGATTAATTTTTCTTCGTCCAATGTTGTTTTGGTTTTACAGTGTTTTTATCTCATTTTATCTTGACCGATTTCCCTAGTTAAAATAAACAATGTTTTCTAATCCAACCATGAGAAAATAAATAGAACGTAAAAATTACAGGAGTGTAATTTTATACATATAAATTTAATTACACATTACATCTGCACACACATAATAAACTGATCACATAATGAACTGATTTCCATTAAATAATTCTTTGTACCAAGCTATTATATTAAATAGTAAAATATCTAAATTGAACATTCATACATGTTTTAAGTAATTTTAAAACATATGATATTATCATAATATGTATTAGCGCTTTTTAAGCTGGGGGATGCATGTCCCAATGAGAAGGTATGACTTGCAGCTAGAGTCGATAGAAATTTTGGAGTTTTTCATCTATATTTTTACATAATTAACTTATTCACCGTTAATAATAATAATTTAATTGTTTATTTAGATTCTTATAGGAAATTCTGCGGAAAATATCACTCATTTGACATTAAATCACAAGAACTTGTAGAGTTATCAATAGATTCATGGTTACGAATTAATTTTATTCCGAAGTCCTTAGAAGAGTTTTGGCTACAGGAGTTTCAAAAGAATTTGCGACGATTCCTTAAACTGCAATACAATATCGTCTACTTTTCGTTACAGTATTTATGCGAAATGACATTTTTGTCTTTAACACAGTGTTTCTCAAAGTGTGGGGCGCGCCCCCCTGGGGGGGCGCGATGACCCTACAAGGGGGGCGCGAGCGAATCGAAAATTTAAAGATTTTTAAAAAAAAAAATAACCGGAAAGAGAAGTAAAACAAAATGCTTTCTTCCATAATAAAAAAAAATACACACAACAACACACTGACATAATTTATATTTATTATCTAGCTTTTTTCCGTCATCAAATAGCTATCTTTGATCCCAAAACCAAATTAAAGAAAAAAAAAAAAAAAACATTTTGTTTTATTTGCTGTTTTTCCTCAATGATTTTTTTTTTATTACGTTTTAACATAAAATATTACTCGTTAAAAGAAAAAACGAAACCCACAGACCCTGAGAAAAATTCTAAGAAGATAAACAATTCACTGCTGCAATTATTATTGAAATACTGTACATTAGTTGTAGAAAAAGAAAAGGAAGTCATGATTCACTTTTCAGCCAGGCTGCATAGTACGTTCAGTTCAGTTCAGGTTTTGTGGGATATGGAGCAACAAAGGCTATATATGATCCCCTAAAAGACAGATGTTTCTTAAAAATTAGTAGATGTCAAAATATTTCAGTTTCTGGATAAAAATCTGAATGTTAATTTGACCTTCAATCTTATGGTATGGTTATTATCAATATTAGTTCCCTCCCATCTTTCATGTGTTTGCTTTCGCTTAAGGAAATTGTAAATAATTGAGTTTTGCGATAAAAAAGAATTGATTGGTTTAACATTTCTGTAGGATAATTGAAAAGTGTCTGATTTGCGTCCTTTATTATGGTCTTGTACTTTTGAATCATTTTAGTTCAGTTTTATTGATTTTTTCTCAAATTATCAAAGAATTGAATAGTCCTTGAAAGAAGGTAAGTATACTTTCTATAAATTAAAATATTCACTAGAATTCGATTTGTATCGTGCACAGTAAAAATAATTTAAACAAATGATTGGGGTGACTGAGTCCCCCCACACATTAATGTTAGTATCGAGTACGCGCCTGCTCCCGGGTTAAACTTTTGAAGTCTTCTCGCTTTAAATGTTAAAAAAAAGTAACACAATTATTCTTCATCGGAATTTTATATTCTTTTTCATAATTTAACATTAATTCTAAATGCTAATTGTGTGAGGTTTAAAATTACAGTTCTTTTAAACAGTTATTTACAATTATAGCATTTATCTAAAAAAAAAAATCATTTTACATTTTTGTATACTATGTGCACACAGATTACAGTTCAGCTATTATATCAAGAATAATGTTTTATTTTTTTTTAAAAAATGAACTTGTGTGAAGAGTCGGTGTTTCAGCCAGTATACGTTTGATTATCAGTACAATTTTATAAATAATTTTTATTACTGAATTTGGCCGCGGTAGCCGAGTGGTATAGGTATCGATCGTGGCTTGCCTTGTCACGAGTTCGAGCCCAGTTAAAGACCCGCCATGTAGGGCAGCGCTGCATGTTAAATCTGTTGAGAGTTGAAACTTTTTCCCGTTGGTGTGGTGTGGTAGTTAGGAGAGAAGGGTGCCAGCTCAGGTGTCATCCACGTCACTTGACCATGGTTCAAAATTACGTGGTCCGTCGTCAAAAGCCCTCGTGCAGCTGAACAGTGCGACGTTAATATTCAATCAATCAATCTTATTACTAAATTAAGAACAAGTTTAATAATTATTAGGGACTTCCACGGGCTTTTCTTGTAGAGGAAAGTTTTTCAAAGGAAGGTTTTTAATATCAGAAATTGACACTTAAAGAGTTATTTTTCTATATTTAGCTGAGATCTATATTTTGTCTTCAAGGCATCCACTGCAGAAAATCCGGTTTGCAAAAGGTAGGATGTTGAAAATGGTAATAGTATACGAAGTGCTTTTGTTTTCAGTACAGATAATTCCTCATCCATACCCCAAATTCAAAAGAGCGATTTATTACAAAAATTGTCTTTTAATTTTTCACTGCATGTGAAATCTATGAAGATTTCTTCTTCGGAAGTTGAGAGCCCTTCTGAGTATCTTGAAATAGATCCCTAATCCACTCGTAACTTGCTACCAAGCTGTCCTCATCCAGAAAATATTTTTTAAAATTCTTTGCCAACATAGCTAAATGAACATGTTTTAAAAAACAACTTTCACAAGTTGTTCCACAGATTTGTAATTTTAAATATCGAGCTGGGGCTTTTTTTCCGTCATTTATCAGTAGTGGTAAATCCAAAATTTAAGTATTTTTGAGAAGATCGCCATGATTTAATTTTCGGAAATGCTCGTTCGTACTTGTTGATTCTTTATTATGGTCGAATGTTTGCTTACGACTTAAAAAATGTATGTATGATATTGTTTTAATCTACTGCCGTAAATATATTTAATCACCGTGAATTACAATTAACGTGGAAATTTAAAAAAATGTACATTCAAGCTAGATTCGGTAGCTATAGGAGTATCGAGTCGACCAAAACTGACTGAATTGTTGCATTTTTACATGTTTTGCGCAGACGTCCGATAGGTTGCCCAGACTCACGCAAACGTACCCTATAATGCCAGATGTGATGGATATGATAGAGAGCGACATTGACTAGACTATTTTTCTAATGCATTTGTGCTTTGAGAAATGGATGCTGAAGGAAATAAATCTTTAATTAAATACATCATTTTGCGATCTGTTCCAATTTAAAAATTAGAGAAAGAAAAATAACATAATTCTAAGTAATATATATATTTTATTAATTTTCTTTAAAATATATATATATATTACTTAAAATATACACAAAATTTATATATCGTATTAATTTGTACTGTTTATAATTAAGATCGTATTGTAACTTTATTCTCAAAGTGCATTTTTATTGCAGTAAATACATTATTGTTGTACAGGGGCGAGACAAAAAATGATTGAAAATTGGGTCGCCAGTATTGAAAGTTTGAGAAACACTGCTTTTAATGTATGAGTGGCGCACAAGTATTTTAACTAATTAATTAATACTAAATTAAGAACAAGTTTAATCATTATTAGCTACTTCCATGGGCTTGTCTTACAGAGCAAAGTTTTTGAAAGGAGTTTTAAGATAAGAAATTGACCCTCTGAGTTCATTTTCTATATTTAGCTGATATCTATATTTTGTTTCTAAGCAAACACCGCATTTTGTAATATGTTCCAATTTAAAAATCAGAGAAAGGAAAATAACTTAGTAATTATACTATTAAACTTTTTTTTTTTTTTTGCTTAAAAGTAACATATACTAAATTTAATACTTATGTCATGAATTTGTACGGTTTATAATAAATATTGTTGCTTTATCGTAAAAGTGCATTATTATTGCATTCAGTAAATTATTATGTATAAGGGGGGGCGCGATAAAAATTGTGATTGAAAAGGGGGGCGCCAGTATTGAAAGTTTGAGAAGCACTGCTTTAACAACCATAAAATCAAAGTATCGATAAAATCTGAAGAATACTGAGGAAGTAATTTGTCTAGCGGTGTCACCTATTTTTCCAAGATTCACACACACACACACACAATAACATAATTAAAAATAATCAAGCACATCTTTCCCATTGATACTTAAATCTTGCATATGCCGTTGTTCATACACAAGGTGAGTATCTCAGAATTATTACACTTAATAAATAGATTAGGTTATGAACAATTTACGGTGCAATCACACTGTGTAACGTTTTATTTTATTTCGCAAATTAAAACTTCCTAATCGTTATATTTAAGGTAAAAACTTATTGCTGGTGTTTATTACTGTAAAAAAATAATATACTACAAATAAAACATATGGAAGTACCCAAACGTGTGCCAACTTTGCGCAATTCTTATGGGGTCATACAGATTTTGTAGAATAAATGGGGTCATCACCCCGAAAAATTTAAGAGCCAATGGTATATATAAGCATGGTAAAAAAAAGAGCTTAACGCTTTGAAAAAAGAAATAGATGCTATACTAAAAGATTGCTCTGCAAATTTAGAAGTATTGTTACATAATGTTACCAATTTTAAATGCAAGAAAGGTTCAAGCAACAGGAAGTTTCTTTCTGAGTAAGTCGTAACTACATCAGATATTACAATTCAGTAATTACAACCCAGTATTTACAACAAGATTTAATCAGCAAAAGTTACATGTAGAATCCACTCATCGTTCTTATATAGGTCTTGGAAAACATCCAACAAACTTCAAAGGCTTTCTCTACAAATAGCGCCATCCAAGAATCTATTGGATTTTTTGGAAACGTCAATTCATCGCCAAATTTGATGACTTGGAAACATTTGGCAACTCAATTTATCGCCAAATTTATTGCTAAAATCAGTTAGGTCATTTATTAGTGTCTCATTTTCCCCTTCCAAACAATCTTTCCGGCCGTAAGATGATTTCGGCAGAGAAACAAAATCCGAAATTTTTGTATTATTGTTGCGGTACACAATAGAACTCATAAACGTTAAGGTATGGGTACTACGTTCGGGACCATGATTTTAAAAAAGCGCATAAATGGATAATTTTCATGATATTTAGTGTCACTTAGATTAGAATACATGTATAAAATTGTTTTAAGGACATTTTGACAAAAAAAAACATTATTTAAATACAATATTTCGGCTAAATATTAACTTAGAATAACCTTTTTTCAAAATATTCTCCTTTTCTGAAAAATGCTTCTATTATAATAATATATTTTGCCTGTATATAGCTCAAACCTCTGTACAGAGGCTCAACTAGAATTTTTGAAATATATAACTTCGAAGTGGGTTTATTCATATTTTACGACAACAGAGGGGAGCAATTCTAAGGGAAAAAAACGCCAATAATTATTTCAATTGGTGGTAACTCTGAAAATAAAGGGAATTTTTCAAAAATTCTAGTTGAGCCTCTGTATAGAGGTCTGAGCTATATACAGGCAAAATATTATTATAATAGAACCATTATTCATAAAAGGAGTACTTTTTGAAAATGGGTCATTCTATGTTCATTTTTTGTCAAAATATTGTACTTAAATAATTTTTTATTGTAATACTATTCTTAAAACAATTTTATGTACATTTTCTAATCTACGTGACATTAAATATCATAAATATTATCCCTTTATACGCTTTTGCAAAAATCACGGTTCCGAACGTAGTTGGATACTTTAATATGAATATATATTCATGTGAGAAATACAATGTAATTTAATATTTAATATAATTGGAAAAAAATTTAATCGTCAATAAAAATTCTCCTTATTTTACTTTAAATAAATATTGAATAGTTAATGCATTTCACTCCTATCATTTTGAAATAAGCGTGTTTCGGTATAATAAAACTAAGCTAAACCTTCCTTCATTAAAGCAAATTACGTTGCCACTAATAAACACTGATATGTTGATAGGGTCACTCATGGACTTAAAGAACAAACAAAAAGAAACAAAAATTGGAAACAAAAATTCCCTATACCATAACTGCCATCAATTTTAATGAGTTTTCCTCAAAAGTAGCATTTGTATTGCCCAATTATAAAAGGTCTTTCTTCGCCAAAAAGCATAATGGAAGAATTTATTTGCCATTGGCTTTCCAAATATGGATCTGGTGGAATTCCAACACTTTTTTTTACACTTTAAATTGCCAAAACTTAATCCAATAAGTCATTTCAGTCGCTGTTTATATCAGCGAACTCAAAGTTTACCTATATATATAAAATAGAATATAGCCAAACAATAACTCCAAAAAAGGGGGAAATGGGTGAGGAAGGGGCATCGATAACTTTTAACAATGGAGGTAGGAGATTCGGCCTCAGAATTTCAATTTCGTCATTTTCTCTTCACTATACTCTCCTCCATCCACACTTCACTTTAAGTTTTAGAGTTTAAAGGAGGAAAAGTTTCATCAGAAGCGTATAGGAAGGAGAAAAGAAAAAAAAGGAAAAAAGAAAGAAAAATTAAGAAAAAAATAGGAGAGAAAGAATTGAATTACTTCTGACAAAGGAAACGCACCTTATTAACATCGATCATAAGGTTCCCAAAGAGAAGTGGGAAAAAAACAATAAAAAGAATACCACCAACAATGAAAACAACTGCCCACCCTCATACCCCTCAGGAATTACATCACCCCAGTTGTACCGTTTGTATAAAATGCGACGCTGGAGTTGCTTTTCGGGGGCTTTTCTTTTTCATTCATCATCATGGCATTCCCCCTCTCCCTCTAAACTCTTCAAAAATTTATTTTCTTTTCCCCCTCTCCATTTTTCAGTCAGGCCTGGATGGAAAGGGGGATACTATGGGGTATCGGAAACGCATCAATGTTCTTAAAAACACCCCCACTGTTCGCTTCCCTCTGGTGGAAGAAGTAGAAGTTTTCTTTTGACGTCCTTTCCGGTGGACTATGTTACGACATGGAGTTGAGGTGTTTTTTTCACCTTGTTCCGAATTTATTTTGGTCAAAAAATACTTTGAACCGTGTATATTCCATAAAACTTTATTAAACAAAAGGGTTTAATGTTTACAAACACGCTTCAGTGAGTTGTATAAAGATATTTAGAATATACGAAACTACTTTAACATTTTTCGATCTTATTTCTAGAAATAATGGTATTATTGTATAATATTTATGTATGTAATATATAGATATATTGTTTGTGTGAGTATTAAAAAAATAATTTTAAGCAGAAAGAATCTAAACGACGGAGCATAAGATATAAAAAGTAAAATATCTTATTTCCTTTCAGAAGAAATACGAAATAGAATATCTGAATTCGATAAGGAAAATATTTAAATAGAACTTAAATGACACGTAAACAAGTACGGTAAAAAAATTATGACATTTGGTCCTGTAAGAAATATACATTTTTCAGAATGTTTGTATATTTCAAATAACCTTTCATTAAAATAATGTATACATTTATGTTTAAATATTCGCATGAAGTAGGGTAGTACAAATAAATTTACTGGCATGTGCCAGAACTATTCCATAATACAAATTAAATTAGTAAACGTAAATGAATCACTGAACTATATTTTAAAATTACTCTCTGTCTAAAAATAATGCGCATAAATATTTGTAATTTTTTTATTGGGAAAAGTTTTACTTGAGAAGTCAAATCAAGTACGCTTCATTAAAAAAATCTTTCGTATATTAAAATTATCTAACTTTTATTGAAATATTCTGCACACCACAAATACTATTTAAATACCATTCTACTTACGAATTTATTTAGAAGTAGTTCTAATAAAAGCCAACTTTTGAAACTGTTAAATAAACTTTTTGAGATAAGAAAAGATTAAACTCTTTTAGACATATTTTTTGCCGTATCATTTATTCTAAAGAAAAGTTTTACTTAATCTAGAATTATTATTCAAAATATTTATATATATAAAGGGAATCACTAATTATTTTCTCTCTCTCTCTCTATCTCTCTTTCTATCGCAGTTTGTGTATCATATAATCTATATTAAATTATTTAAATTAAAAGATATCACATGATTACAAAACGGAATATTAACTACTATAACTTTCCAATATTTAACCGTTATTTGAGGTTTGGATTAAATTAAAACATTTTTTTCTGAAATTTATCTTTTCCCCTTTCTGATGGATAATCTCATCAGAATAGAGTCATGTAAGATAAGGTCATTTATATTTAAAATTCAAAATTTCACAGGTATTTTACGTTATGATCTTTGATATTATTTTAGGTATGTAGACTACATAACTTCAAACCACCCCTATTACCTTTCATGAAGTGTTACAAGCATGAGCTTAAAAGTTTCTCAATTTAACCATCAAGGTAAATGACTACGCTCGGAAATGTGATTTTGAAAAGGAATTTAAAAGAGTAATGTTTTTGATATTTAGAGTCAACTGAATTAGAATATGCAGACAAAATTTTTTAAGAATAATATTACAATAAAAAGTTTTTAAATGCAATTCTTTGGTAAAAAAATACTTTTTCCTTTTATGGCTGTTTTCGCCATATGTACGGCACTGTGTGCTTAACGCGGTGAACAATTTTATGACAGAAAAAAATGCCTCAATTTTTATAAAAATTTGTGACAATGTAACTCATACATTTATTTATAATATAGTGTCTTTAAAATTTCAAAATATTTCATAAATAATCAGTTTTCCTTTTAACATGTAAATGGATAGATCATTTAGCATTACGGTATAGGAGAAAAATTGCGAAACACATTTTATAAAAGGAAACATGTGTCAGCTCGGATAAAAATAAGTAGTATGATAAATTAAGTGAATATCTGCACTGGTTAGCAAGCAAGAATATAATATTAGTTTGAGTACTTTTATATCTAAAAAAAAAAAAAATATTCCGAATTGGGGTCCTATTCTTTAACATAAGCCGAAGACTTACTTAAGAAAGATGCTTCTATAATAATAATAGTTTTCTATGTATAGCTAAGACGTCTGTACAGAAGCTGAACAAGGTTTTTTTATATATGAATACAGAAGTCTATTTACATGCAGTTTAATTTCTTAGAATATATAAATTTTAACATAAAACACTGGCTATTATTTCAGTTGGTCGTATCTCTGAAAATAACATGACTTTTAAAAAAATTCTAGTTCATGCACTATGTAGAGATCCAAGCTCTGTTTCGGTAAAACATTATTGTAAAGGGTGTTTTTTTAGAGGTATAGAACTTTAAATTGCAATAAAACAACGATGTGTTATTCGATTGACATGAGTTTTTTTTTATTCGAAAGATAATCTTGTGGCATTATATTTTAAATATGATTTCTAGCATAGGACTGCCACGGCTGGCTCGGATGTAGTCCAATCTGGACGTCCAATTTTCGATGACTTCATAAGCGAATTTTGTTTAGCGATGAAGCGCACTTCTGGTTGAATGGCTACGTCAACAAACAAAACTGCCGCATTTGGAGTGAAGCTAATCCACAAGTGTATGTCGAAACACCGTTACATCCAGAAAAACTGACTGTTTGGTGCGCTTTATGGGCTGGTGGAATCATTGGTCCGTACTTCTTCAAAAACGATGAAGGCCACAACGTTACAGTCAATGGTGATCGGTATAGAGCCATGATTGCTAACTTTTTCATTCCTGAATTGAACAATAATGATGTCCAGGAGCTGTGGTTACAACAAGACGGCGCAACATGTCACACAGCTCATGCCACAACCGATTTATTGAAAGACACGTTTGGTGACCGCCTAATTTAACGTTTTGGAATTGTGAATTGGCCTCCAAGATCTTGTGATTTTACACCGCTAGACTATTTTCTGTGGGGCTATGTAAAGTCATTGGTCTATGCGGATAAGCCACAAACGCTTGACCATTTGGAAAACAACATTAGCCGTGTTATTGCCGATATACGGCCACAATTGTTGGAAAAAGTCATCGAAAATTGGACGTCCAGATTGGACTACATCCGAGCCAGCTGTGGCAGTCCTATGCCAGATATCATATTTAAAATGTAATGCCACAAGATTATCTTTCGAATAAAAAATTCATGTCAATCGAATAATACATCGTTGTTTTATTGCAATTTAAAGTTCTATACCTCTAAAAAAACACCCTTTAGAAGTTTTTTTCGTAAAAGGAATATGTTTTGAAGATATGTAATTTTTTCTTCGTTTTTGCTTAAAAAATTGAATTTAAAAACTTTTTATTGTAATAATATTCTTAAGACAATTTTATACGTATTTTCTAAATCAGGTGACCGTAAATAACAAAAACATGATTCATTTATGCACTTTTCCGAAATCACAGTTTCGAATGTAGTGGATACCTTAGTTAAAACCTAGATCCATATCGTATCTAAAGTCTATGAAACCTTAACTATAGTTTCTAGATTCTACTAGAAACAAAGATACATTCCTTTTAAGAACATCGATTATCGTTTCTAGATATTACTTAGGCTTGTTTTAAATGTAGATTACTCAATTCCTAACATTAGTTCACACATATTTATATTTATTTATATATTCTTTTTCAAATTTTCAATCGTTAATAAAATACTTTTTATTCATCCACTCAAGTTCAAATACATTTTTAAACTTATATTGGATAACACTTGATGTTAATACAGGTTTTTCAAATATTAATTCATTAATTAAATTTAATTAATTAATTTTAGTTTTATGTGTGAGAAAAATTAAATTTGTTCCAGATGACGACAGTATAAATTGATTATCTAACTACCAGGTATGGAAAATTGCAAGGAAACTCGCTTTTTATTTTGCGACATTTTTATGGTTCTGTCATATGAATATACGTATTTTTATTAATAGTAATTATTTAATAAAAAGTAACTAAAATATTTTTTTTGTTGACCAAAGTAGGAATTGACTTTTAAGAAAAAATTTATATTACATTTTTTTCCAGATTCATCTCAAAATTTACGAGTAGATTCATAGTAATTTACATTCTACGAAACCTAGATAATAGTTTCTAAGTTCATCCAGAAACCTAGAATCAACATCGGTATTTATAAGTTTTGAAACCAAGATTATGGTTTCTAATTCATTAAAAAAATTGTATTCATCATTGCCTAGATTATAGGAAAACTGTTATAAATCATTAAAATTACAGATCTATTTAATGATCTGATTACTTATGTATCGGTTAATAAATACCAGTGATTTTCAAATGTGTGTGAACAGGTTTATATCCTATAATGATATTTAAAATTTAATGATAAGGGGATGTAAAGATAGGTTATTAAGTAGGTAAAGATGGGTTTAAGAATGTTTTTTTAGAGTAGAATGGTTCATACAATCTTTCAAGAAATCCAATGGTGATAGAGATGCATTTTAAGAAATAAAATGCTTAATACGTTAACGTATCTAATACACCCGGAACTATGCACAGCGCATATTAATGGGTACGTTACTGTTTTGCTACGAGTTGCTTAAAAAATTAAACTATTATTTCGATTAAGGGAAAAAGGCAAAATACTTAAATCAAAAATTGATAAAAAAAGTTTAAGAAAATAATTAATGAACATAAAAATACGAGAATAAATGTTGCTGATATATAAAAAAAAAGATTCCATATTGTTCTCTTTTAGGGATTTAATTAAATTTTAATCTATGATAAAATCCTTCACCAATTTATAAAAGATGAAAATTTCATGTTTCAAATATTCACACTGATGTAGTAAAAAGTTAAGAACTTTTTTAATTTATTGAACACAGAGGAAATAATTCTCATGCACCGAAAAGATCACGGGAGTTAGAGAAGTAAGTAAAACAAAATAAAATAAAAGTTAAGAAACAAATGAAGCAACAAAATCAAACAATTAAGTTACAAAGCTAAACTACTACATCACAAAATTAAATAATTAAGTAATAAAACCAAAGTAGTAAAATAACGTAAGCAAAAAAAATGAAGTTATAAAATCAGAGCAATGAAAAATTAAAAAATCAAATCTATTAAGTTACAAAATAATTTGAATGTAGCTTTACTGTGGAAACAAGTCAAAAAAATTATTAAACTAAATAAATTTTTAGAGCTTTGAATTTCCAATTTCCCAAATACATATAAATAGGGTGATACTAATTTTTTTTCACAAAATCAGATTCCAAAAACAATAAAAGACTGAAGAATAAACTGTAGTTAAATAACTAAAAAAAGCAAGCAAACGATTTTTGTAAACTACTACTACTACCACTAGATGGACATTGTACTGTAATAGGAAATCAACCAATCGGTATTCTTAAGGTTTCAATAAGTAGAAGAGAATTCTATTTTATTTAAATTTGCGATTTAAAATGGAAACAATTTTATCGATAAAGCTTTGCTTAAAAACCAACTTTACTATTCGTAAGCATTCGAAACATCGCTTTAACAATCAAGAGAATTTTTTCCTTCCATGAGTATAAACTCACTTGGATGTGATTTCAACAAAAATAATCTTTCCCCTAAGAATAAAAGAGTAATTTTTTTAAGATTTAAGAAAATTAGTATGCAGAATTGTAATTTAGTAAATCTTTTAAGTAAAAAGATTTCCTTAGGAGTAATAGTTATTGTGCAACATGAATATGATAATATCTTCAAACATAAGCGAATTTTAAAGATTAGAGCAAAAGATTATACATTTTCTGTCTAAAAATACCTAAGAGAAGATAAAAGGAAATTTTTGAAATACACTTTATTTAAAAAATTTAAAACTGAAACGCTGCGATTAGAAGTTATTTTTGGTATTCTGTTGGGTAAGTTTTTTTAAGGTCTTCATTGAAATACATTAAATCAAAAAAGGAGGAAAATGCAACAATTATGGTTATATAATGTAAAATTATATAACTTTTTAACGGCTGTTAAGAAAATATATTATTGAAATATACTCTAATAAAATATTTCAACTACTTGTTAAGTAATTACTTAATGTTTTTGGATTTTAGAATGACAGATACTATCGTATAAGAATTTGTATATTTATAAATTATAGTAGTCAAAATATTTCGTTTTTGTATTTGACAAAAAGCCATAAATAGCTAGAAAATTGTTGTTGTTTTATTAAACTTTATTGTTTCTCTAGATTTGTTTCACTTAATCTAATCAAAAGAAGGTTTATTAAATGAGACGTAATTAAAGAGTCTGCAAGAATCTCAAATTTAAAAGGAATTAATTTGTTTCAAATCATCTTGCTTTTTTACGAAATGATAATAAACACTTTCTTTAAATATTTATTATTTATAGAAAAAAGGTATACTTTTATTTTTCCTGAAAAATTTTGAATAATTTCCATAAAATTCACATGGTATTTTTGTTCTGTGTAAACAATAAAAGTTTTGGAATTCACAAATTAACATAATGTTAGTGATTTATCCCAAGCATTAAGCCTAATCGTCAAAAATATAACACGTTATAACAGTCTATTACATTTTGAACCTATAATCATTCTTGTTAATATTTTTCTTCTCATAATACGCAAGAGGTTAAAAATATAAGCTCAACTCTGTTGTCTTACATTGCTAAGCAAAATAAGTGAGCTCTATCGCTTCACTTTCTTTTTTTTCTAAGAATATTCATGGTCTGTAAGGTTTTAAATGAATGATAGGTTCAAATTCTTATTTCATCAGAGATAATTGTACTAAATAATTTGTAAGCTGAACTTTATATCACAGGGAAACTTCAAATCTTCAAGTGACATGACAGGGAAATTTGGATAACGAGATACCGTTTCAAATGATGTCCTCGTTTATCTGATAGTAGTTTAGAACAGTACTACTCAAACTTGTAATAATTGCGATCCTATGTTCAATCATAATTTTCCTCGGCCCCTCCTTCTATACAATAACAAAGCCTTCAATTCAACAATACTATACTTTGACGCAAGAGCTACAATATGACTTTAACCTCTTGAGTGCCACCGTCGTATATAAACGTCTCGCTCAGCCAAAGCGTTAGTTGCCCAGGACGTATATATACATCTTTCCGAAGAACTATCTTTTCATCGCACTGCTATCCGTTAAATTATTAAGAAGGCTTTAGAAAGCAAAAAAGTACCTTGACAATGTTTGCGAAAAATTTACTAGATTCAGAGAACTTGCTTATTTTTTAATTTCTTTTCTTCCCCCTCCCCAATATATCACATACGTGCGCCTACATAGAAAACGGTGGCATTTAGAGGCGAATCGCATAACTTTTAATTTACGTTTGAGGGATCAATTATAAGCTGTACAAATCAACTAGATAAGTGTTAATTTTTGCATATAATTTTATATATGACAAGCCCATGGGGGCACTGGTATTTACTAAACTTGTTCTTAACTTAGCTTGCTTAAATTAATTATAAAATACATATATAAGTGTATTATATCTGTGTAAAAGTGTATTTTATTTTTTATTATGTCAGAATATATTTTGTATGTTTACTTTCAGTAAATTAATACTTTTTTAACTTATTTTTTATTTTCGACTTTTCAATATGTTCGTACCCCCCTCGTATAGTTACCACGCCCCACAATTTGAGAAACGATGGTATAGAATAATGAAAGAAAAACCTTTTTAGGTGGGGATTAGAGAAAATAAAACTTTTGGTGGGCCAATGAAATTTACTTTTGTTAAGTCATAACGAATGGAGACTTACACTTTCTTTTCTAATACTCTCACCACCCCGAGAGAGAGAGAGAGTATTTCCGAGGCACTATAAAGCAATACGAAGGCTAATGTCGATAGACTTTATGATTTTGAGCCATGATCCAGTTATCGGGGCCCGGATGTCACAGGTATGAGCGGGTTTGAGGTCGAAACAGACATTATCTAAGAATAACTAATTTTATTCAACTTTTAACACTTTATGAATAATTAAAACCCAAGGAGCAATAAGAATTCTTAACGCGAATTTATATATGAAAATTATGTAAGGTACTTATCTTTATTAAACTTTTTGTATACTTATCTTTATTAAACTTTTTGTAAACTTATCTTTATTAAACTTTTTGTGTAAACTTATCTTCATTAACTTTTTGTAACCTTATCTTTATTAAACTTTTTGTAAACTTATCTTTATTAAACTTTTTGTAAACTTATCTTTACTAAACTTTTTGTAAATTTATCTTTATTAAACTTCAACCTGCTAGCTCGTTTAGCTGTAAGATGGATACCTTGCACGATTCCCGTAGATTCTCTTTCTAGTATTAATCTGACGACGTGCGACCTCCAGTCGCTAACGCTTGAATTTCAGCTTACGATCAACTCTTAACAATTACCTAACTTACCTTACGACTGGCACTTAAATAGTTTTCATTTGCCTAAATCAAGTTCTCTCTACGGAATGCGGTTTTTAAAGTAATATCTCAATTAAAGAATATTTTCCCCAAGAGAATTAGTAGAAGCCCGAATAGAACACGTTACACAGTGACGAGGGTACTTGAACTGGCATTTCCTCTTTAAACCTTCACACCACAAGAATATATGAGAACTTATAGCCCTCTAGTAGATTTAACAAGCATTAGTCCCTCTGAATTGTGGGTCTTTACCACTAAGATCAAATTCATGAAATGACGCTTACAAATATGTGACCAATCTTGGTAGGCCCTGAAACTGCCGCTGACAAATTTCCACATTGGCTGTTATTCCTTTCTCCTTCTAATACACGAAGTTTTCGGAAATAACCAACGTTCAAATACGAATAAGAAATTATCTGCTTAACTTTCTATTTATATAGAAATTGAAATGTTGTTTCTCTTACAATAGGGACAGACAGTAGTGTATATTCTGTTTAAACAAAGAACGTTGATACTTCTATGAAATTTTTGCACATAAACCAATAATGGAACACACTTTTAAGCTAATTTTCAATTTCTACTATTAATTCACTCTGTTCCTCTCTCTCTTTCTCTCTCATATATATATATATATATATATATATATATATATATATATATATATATATATATATATATACTAGCCGTTACCCATCCACTTCACTGGGTATTTCACTATTTTGTACATATGTATACTGTGTTTACATATATATTAATTATTGATATCAAGTATTAAGAATTCGATTGTATTGAAAAATATATTTATAGCTGTAACACTCTCGCCCCTTGATATAAAAAGAACATAAATTATAATATCTAATTTCTATTTATATCTAAAATAAAAGGAGAAAGATTGGTTTCACTCACTTAACCTAACAATCAAGTGGATTTCCACCAAAACAATTTTCAGTGGACCTCTACTCCATAAAATAAACCTGTGTGCTAAATTTCAAGTCAAAATCTAACAGAGAAAAAACGAAATTTTTATCATCAATACCTCGTTGACAGCATTCTTAGCGGATTCCAATTCAACAAAAGAAGCATGCAAACCAAATTTTATTATTATAGTCTTAGCAGTTCAAAAACGAGAATTACGCCTAATACTTTAAAAAAGGAGTTAATTGCCTATAACGCCCCTTAATTCTCCACAACGCCACTTGGGGTCGATTTTAACAAAACCCATTTTGCAGCGGATCTGTACTCTATGAAAGGAATCCGCTTACCAAATTTCAAGACCGTATGTCTAATAGTTTAAAAATGGAAATAATTATGTATAACGCCCCTTAAGCCCCCGCAACGCCACTTGGGAAACTGTCTTCCCAAAATCCATCTTATAGCGGATCTCTACTTAATGAATGGAATCAGATTACTAAATTTCGAGATTTTACGTCTAATAGTTTATAAAAAAGGAGTTAATTGCCTATAACGCCACTTAATTCTCTACAACGCCACTAGGGAGTCGATATTCACAAAACCCAGTCTGTAGGGGATCTGTACTCTATGAAAGAAATCCGCTAACCAAATTTCAAGACTGTACGTCTAATAGGTTAAAAATGGAAATAATTATGTATAACGCCCCTTTGAGGTCAATTTTCGTTAAAATCATTATGTAGGGAACCTCTACTTTATGAAAGAAATCTGTGTATCAAGTTTTTCACGACTGTACATCTAATAGTTTATTAATGAAAATAATTATCTATAGCGCCCCTTAAACCCCCGTAACGCCCCTTGGGGTTCGAACTTTGCAAAATCCGTTCTTAGCTGACGTCTACTCCATGAAGGGAACCTACCTACCAAATTTCAAGTCTGTAGGTTTAATAGTTCCAGAGATATCGTGATTAGTCAGTCACTAAGTGAGTGAGTGAGTCGCTTTTCTCCTATATATATATATATATATATATTATATATGTATATATATATATGTATATATTATATATATATATATTATATATGTATATATGTGTATATATATATACCGTCAAACCTCGATATAACGAACCTCAAAATTGCGAATTTTTCTATATAGCAAACTTTTTTCTGGAACCTTGAACATTTCACGATTTTCTTCGTAAAGTAACCTTTCTATGGCGAAGTGCCTATATAATGAAAATTTTTCTTTCGTGATACAATTTTTGTTCTCCCTTTTTTTAAAGTAATTCTGAAAACACTTCAAGATATGCTCTTTAACACATTTTATGGTGGCCATGAATCTTGAACTGGTTTTATTAGATCCTAACTCGCAGAGAGCAATTGAGTTCTGGACGTTTTATCCAAGAAGTGCAGCCTTTAACCTCCATTGCCTAGTTCACTAGAAACATCTTTGATGTCCTCTTTCACCCGCAGTAGAGTTGTCCCGTGTCCTTGTCTTCTAATTATAAAATAATGTATGTTTAATAATACTTGTATGCTTTAAATTATGAAATGTCCTTAAAATTCAATAATTTCACAATAAAAGTACTTTCTTAATGTTGAAAATACAATGAATTGTTCGATATTCTCTTTTCTTGTTTTCCTTGCAGTTTTTTCTTTCTTTCTTTCTTTCTTGATGGATAAGATATAAAAAATAAACATATATTAATTTAGAAAAAGGTGTGAAAAATTACTTTTTAATATATAGTGTTTATGAATTTAAAATGTTTTTTATGTGGTTTATAAAGTATATTAAAAAATGAACCATTGCATAACGAATTTTCCATAAAACGAACTTTTTCCGTGATTTAGCGATTTCGTTATGTAGAGGTTTGACTGTTATATCTTGTTATTAATTCATTAATTTAATTAAATTATCAGTTTTCGACAGTTAATTTAAAAGTTAATTTAAAGCTGGCGCCGAAAATCGGTTTCTCAGCCAAACCGTTTGTGCATTTTTACAACAATGTAGACAAATCATACTCTTTTTTCAATTCCTACTATTAGTTTACTTTCTTCCTATATATATATATATATATCTTGTTAAAATTTTCAATCGTTAATATAATACTTTCTATTCAACCACTCAAAGTAGGAATTGACTTAATTTTTTTATGTTACTTGTTTTTAAAACATTGAAATTAAAAATTATTGCACCATAGTGTCAAAATCTGCTGGGAGTCGGATAATATCTATAATTCGATGGTTATTAGCCTGCGGTTTGTAGTTCGCCAATCTTAATGTTGGAATATACGAGGCCGGTCATTAGGTCTATAGCTCCAGAATTAAATAAATTTAAATCGACTAAATTATACTCTAGTTGTATATTTTTACTTTTGAAAAATTGTGAAGTTTATATAAATTACATATATATAAAAAGTTGAATAAATTCCAACTCGAAAAAAAGGATAAGTCAATGTTTTTATATATCTTGTGAAGTAGTCGATAGTTACAACATGTATTACTGAGATATTTACTTAAGTAAGTGGGTGTAAACGCTTGTACACATAAAAAAAATTTAACAGTTGAAAATATAGAAAAATATTGCAAAATTTTCCGGCTGCAACATAGTAGAAAAACATTACCCTTTGTTTACGTTCGAGCAAAGTTGAATAAAAAATGAAAGATTGGAAGAACAAACATTTGACAATGCACATGAATCAAAAACTGTAATAAATTTCTCTCATGAAAGAAATTTGATAATAAAAGATTTTGTTGCAGCGCAAGATATTTCATAGATCAAAATATATTATATTCTCTATTGTTTGGGTTAACATATGAACATATAAAAATTGTATTAAATTTTAAATATTTTATTTTTGCATGGAAGGTATCTCAGAAATAGAAACAGAATAATATTTTTCACCAGAGGACTTTCTTCATTTAATTTAAAAATAAATGTTGTGAAACTGTAGTATAATCAGCTTTAGTCAAGATGTTAGTCGTAACCTATGGTTAGCCTTGAAAATTTGTATTAAAATTGGCATATTTCGATATATGTTAGGTAAATGGATTGTTAATTAACATAACACAATATAAAGCAACACGAAGGATATTGACGGTAGACAGAGTAGCTTTGAACCAAGGTTGGTTGACGAGGACGAAATCGAACAGGTATCCCATTCTCCAAAACTTCCACAATACGCCAACGTTCAGTATTTAAGCTTAAATAGATTTCACCTACAACAAACGTTAAACGATTTATAATTAAAAATCACTTAATATTAAAAGTGATATAAAAATTGTATATTGTGTGTATATGTTTCATATATATTTAGATACCTTAAAATTATCTGTATACATATATTGTTACGAATTTTGTGTAATGAATGCATAAAACAGTGTAAATAATTTGTATCTGGGTATAAACTCAAACTCGGTAGCGCAACATCCCATGAGGGCCAGGGCCTACTGTGCCCATCACAGTATATTTCATCATTGGGCGCTGAGGTGCATGAGCAGATATCCAGATCATGTGGTCAGTCTGATGCAAAACCCCAGTGTTGAAATCCCCAAACAAGCTTGGTACTCATTTAGCAAACCGCTACAGGAGGGATGAAAGGCTGAGTCGACCTTGCTCAGCCCGCGGATAGAACTTCGAACATGTGGTATGGAAGTGTGATACACTAACCTTCATATCTGGTTATATAATACTTTAATATTACTCTCTGTTGTATTTATTTTTTGCCAAAATTGTAATATTTGCAAAAAACGACGTTCCTTATATTATAATGGTGATTCAAAGTAAAGTTGGGGAAATCTTGGGATAGAGCCAAGTTGGCATCATTTTTGGCGACCACTTTTGTGAGTTAGCAATTATATGGATGCTTTTGGAAATTACTGGCGAAATCTACTAATATCACGATCATGACGTTCGCGTATTTTTCGAAAAAATTTCGTGCAGGCTATAAATAAGGAATAGGTAGCCGAAACTAGGTACTATTGTTTTGACCGTTGAAGAGTCAACCGATGATTATTTATTACTTCGGTTGCTGAGTAGGACGAGCGAGTGTTTACGAATAAGCTTTAACAAATTTGTTTTTTAGACACAGACAATTGTGTCTGAACGCGGTAAAAGGTGTTGATGCTTCCTTTTTTTTTCTTTGCAAAATTTGCTGCTGTATCCTGTATTTCAAGGATTGTTTTTCGACAATAAAATTTCCATCGCTCCCGAAGAACTACCTTGCTCTTTGAGACTGATAGCATAAAATCCTTGAACCACGATCTATGTAACAATATACATAGAAGAAAAGTAATTCACTCGATCATGATAAAGTTTTCAGAATTATTAGACCTATATACTTGAAATTTGGCCCTCATGTTTATTTTATTTAGTATAAAATTGCTGAGAACGAGTTTCACAGAAATGGACCAAATACGGAGTGGGAGGGAACGTTGCGGGGACGTAATAGATAAAAAAAAACTCTGGTTTTTCAACTATCCCACAAAAGACATAAAAATGGACTTGCGTGATTGTTATGTAGGGTAGGATTGTTATGTCCTTTTTCCGGAAATAGAATCCCAAGAAGGGTCGCGGGAACATTATTGCCAAAATTTCTCGTTTTTGAACTTTTAGACTTAGATTAAAATTTGGGAGTTATGTTTCTTTTGTTGAGTAGAGAACCTCTAAGAATGAATTTCTCTGAACTCGTCTCCCACAGCAGCTTAAAAAACAATATTTAGATATTTGACTTAAAAAGAAGTATGGAAGAGGAATTCCTGTTAATGGGGACTGGGTGCTAGGAGGGTTCTAAAGAGGATGGAACAGTTTTTTTTTTCAAAACGACTGTTTACAATAACGTTTTTTTTTAATTATTATTATTTATTTATGTACTTTTATTTGAAATTTCAGTTTTTTACATAATGTTGTTCTTTGCATCATAGACTGTTTAATTATCGTTCTTCCATCACACGATCTGTGGTTTCCCGTTAACTCTACTTCAGGTTTGAAAACTGCGCTCTGGGCGTGACTTTGGCACGATTTCAAAACTTGTCGCCAAGCAGGACCTCAGAATAAGATTTTACTTTTTGTAAGATGAAGGCAGTATTTACAAACCAGCATCCATGAACCAGTATAAATATCAACAAAAAGTGAAAAACAACTTTGAAACGAAGCGAATAATTTCATTCCTGATGTAAAAATCTACTCCGTTGAAAGAAGAAAGGAACCATTCTATGAAGTTGAAGGAGGCTTCTGTGCACATTCAGGTTTTTTCTCTCCTGAAGTTTGCTTTGAGAAGTTCAGGAATCGTCCCTCTCTTTTTCAAAGCGAGATTAAACTTTTCAATATTCAGTTGATTTCCTTTTAAGTTCAACAAATCCAAATGAGTAAACACATATCTCAGCAATGAAAGTCTTTCTTCGCAAATGAGGAAAATCTTTTCGTTCGGTTTTCGAGAGTCGATACAGGTTATTTCACTCGTAATTTGTTTTCATTTGAGTTACTGACTGCCCTAGACTGTCTTATCGATTTGTAGCACTCGACAGGATAAAGGACAATGAAATAGATGTGATGTCGATAGCTTTTTTTTAAGACTTGATCATTAAAAATAATTTTTCTAATTAGATGAAAAAGTTAGAAAAAATGCAAATCAAGAAAACAACACACATTTTTTTAAATATATTTGACTCTGTGCGAGTAAACCTAGTACATAACTCACTGTTATAGATCAAATTTAAGTGAATTGTATTTTAAAAAAAGGAAAAAAATTATAATTTTTAAAATAATCACTAAATTTAAACTCCTTGTGGAAAAGTGTATCTGGTGGATAGAACCCACGACCTATGGATCTGAAACCGCGTAACATACCAAAAGACAAAAGTGATGACCCTTGTCCTGGGGTGGTTACTGGCTTATTTAGAATACTACTACAGTACTTCCCCATAAGTGAGTCGGTGGATATGCGAACACACGAGATATTTGTATGGCAAGCTTGGGAACTGTTGCTGTTGCGTCAAGCAAGTTTGACAACTTTGCATGCTCCGTCAAGTGAGTCTGACGACTTTACTTGCTGAGTAAAGTGAAACGGACGACATTTGATTACTCTTCTTGTGGGTCGATGGCGCCATCACAGTTCAGAAGGTTTTATGTTTTTCTTTTCAGCCAAGGTCACCACTGTTGCAAAGTGTAGTATTCGGTGGATAGACCCCGTGATCTACGGATCCAAAACCACGTAACATACCACTAGACAAAGAGTTCACCTTTGTCCGGATCCTGTTATTGGCTTATTTAGATATATATACCGCTACATCCTCTTTATAATTTTAGTTTATTATTATTTCTACTTCAGCAAGGATTTTGTAAAAAAGGATTTTCATTTGTATATATTGGCATGACAATTTACGAATTGATTAATCGTTTATTAACATCCCACTCTAAAGCAACACGAGGCTATTGGCGACGTTCCTCGTAATTTTGAATCACGGGCAAGTAACAGGGATATATATAATACCAGAACTCGCACTTCACTGATAAAACTTCCGAATCACCTGATCAAGAGAGCCTTGACCGAAATCAACTTCTCTGCACGAACAATCTCTTATCATTTTTGGTTACGTACCCTTAGGATGAAAATGATTATAAGTTGTCCTAGCACGATGTTATATAAATATAAGGTGCTTGCGTATTATCGCAACAATCGCCAACGTTTAAGATAACTCGCCAAGTTGGCAAGCCCAATTTCGCACGTGTCGTATGTACTGAATTAGCAATCATGTGCTTCGTTTCCTATAGTATCGCCTATAGGTTGCGATAATACATACCAAATATTATTATTAATATAAATTTGTCTTCTCACTCACGCGCATTAAAAACGACACATGGCAGTTTAATTCGATTGTGTTTCCGTTTGTAGGTTTATTATATTGGCGATATCAGCAAATAATTGACACCAAGTTCATGCTAAGAATTTAGCCAACGACGAAGAAACAATATTCCAGATAAATTTGATAATCACTCGCAAAATTCTTAATAATTTGATTCTACTTCAATTATTTCTGGGATCACTGATAATGCATAAATTCCTATTTCAATCAATCGATAAAATATTGAGCACTTGTGTATTATACCGTCGACTAATTACGTCATATCAAAAGACGGTTCCAAATGCCATGATATATAGAATATGGTGGAAACCGTTTCGCGTACATTCTAGCATATTAATAAGAACGATGATAACATTTGACGCATTTTTCAAATTGGTGATTTCATTGGCAAGTTTGGTCGAGGGTGTATTACGTAAGTAGCAATTATTGTTAATTTTTGTAAAATTCTTTTAAATTCAAGACAAATTATAAAAGAAAATTGTCAGCTTTTATACCATATTTTTTAATTCCTACTATTAGTTCACAATCTCCCTATCCATATGTTGTTCAAATTTTCAATCGTTAAAAAAATATTTTTTAAATCACTCTCTCAATTGAGCTGAAATTTTACATACACTATTATTTTGGATGAAAATACGGTAATTTAATTATAATTTATAAAAATTAATTGATTAAAACTAATTAACCAAAGAATTATAAACACCACCACGTTGGCATCATTTTTGGCGAATTATGTCAAAAATTTAAGTTTTTTATCCCTCACATTTTAAAGCGCTCGTTTGAACTGAAATTTTCTATACACTATTGTTTTGGGTGACAATACGATAATTTAATTATTATTAGTCAAAATTAATTGACTGAAACTAATTATTTAAAGAGTTACAAATACAGTCACGTTGGCTTCATTTTTAGCGATTTGGGTGAAAATTTTAAAAGATTTTTTTTCTCACGTTATAAAGCCTTCATTTGAAATGAAATTTTATATACACGATTGTTTTGGATGACAATACGACAATATTAAGCGGCAATTAATAAAAATTAATTGCCGCTTGGTATGGTGACTCTGTTATATGTATATGCATATTTATATTAATTGTAATTATTTGATAAAAAGTAAATAAAATAAAAATTTTCTTTGTTGACTTAAGAGGACTTGGTACCCTACAAATCACAAACCTATAGTTTTTTTTATTTCCATTTAATCTTATTCTTTGCATTATTATCTTTCGATTGATATATCACTTGTGCATGTCGGAAAGTTAGAAGTTGACTAAAACTTCATTTGAAAACAAATTAGGCAATTCAGCCACACCCCTTTTAGAAAAAAGCTAAAAATTGCGTTATGATAAAAAAAAAAAATCTATTTTATAAATAGATATAATAACTATAAAAAAGAATGTGTAGTATTAAAAGCAGAATATTTCCGAGGCAATACAATAATGTAATTTTTCTTCCTTGTGAAATGTGTGCATATAAAATTTTTAAATTAAGGCATTTTATATTAATAATTTTATAATTTCAGTTCTTATTCCTGATATATTTTTCATACAAATGTAATACTTTAATATTATAAGAAGAAAAACAGCTAAAATTTCTGTCGTGACAGAAAAAATTTTTTTTAAGTTTTTCTTGAGTTTTCTTGTGCAATTAGTACTCTCTAAAAGTTGATCATTTATAAAAATGTGTGGGTTGAAAACATATGAAAAGGCAATTATTTTAAAGAAATTCGTATAAGTAATATTTTAATGTGGTATTTTAAGTTTAATTAAGCTTATAATAATTATTTTTTCAGAATTATAAACTTTAAAGTTGTTTTTCTCAATTTGTGTTTTTCGAAACCTTAGTTCATTCAAAATGCTACTCCTTCGACAATTATTTACCAATCACTTCGATTTTTTCCTGCGTGTTAAAAATAAAGCATGTAATAAAACTAGGGATCCGTTTTGCTATAAACTGAATACTTCTTTTAAAAAAGTAAAATGTAAGACATGTTGGCTTTTTCGTTGATTTTTAGCCTGTATATCAACATTTTATTTTTTTCTCGAAAACGAATGAAGTTATTCTAAAATCGATCCCTAAAGTTGTTAAGAACATCCATAAGAATATTATAAAAAAAAGTTCAGGTCAAAAAAAAATTAATTTTTACAAAAGGAGTAGGACTTTAAAATTTTCCCAATTTTCTTCAAAAAATTTCAATTTTTAAAATTGTGTGAATAATATATGAAAATTTTCATCTGTTAACATTTTCTTGAATTGAAACATTGTATAAAATGTTAAAATATAATTTTTAAATACATAAATAAAGAAGTTTACTCAAAGGGTGCCAAGTCCCCCCTTAATTAGGAAATGACTTTTAAAAAAACTTTTTTATATTACGTGCTAAGGATTAAGCTCATCATTGGTGAAAGCTGTCCTTTGAAAAGTGATTTTATCCATTTTATTAATAGTTAAAATAATGTACACTAAAAATACGATATACATATATAGTTTGTAGTTAACTGTGTGATATTCCCCCTTTTGGGAGAATATCTCTCGGAGTGTCAGCGTGAGCTAGAGGTGTAGGATTAACGAAAGAACTAGAAGGAATCATTATCTTAATATGACTTTATTAAGATATTCAACTTAAACCTTTAACAAATTAAATTATAATAATTACTGTGAGAGAATCTACGATGGAAAAATACGCAACACAAAATATATGTAGATAATAACGACTCAATCTAATTCGGACCACTATCAATAACTGAAGCGCCTAAACTCTATTCTAATTCAATCACTGGTTCTAATATTAAATAGTCAATCCTACCTTGTTGCAGTTTGAAGAATGAACCAATATTGTTCTATGCTCAACCTTGTCTTTATTTTCATGTACTGGTATGCAACTTGTATTCCATATATTCAATCACTTATAACTTCTAATCACCACCACGTATCTTTATACAAACTTGAACCACGAACTATATTAACATTTCTCTACTTGCTATCAACTGCCATACATTGCCATTTCGTTTACTCTAAGTTCCGATACTTAAAAGCTTGTTAATTTGCATCTTTCATTCACACTTCACTTTTTGGATTTGGTTGGGAAAAAGTTGCCATTAATTCTGTCCCAAAAAACCCAAAGGACATGTTAAAGAAAAGACGTGTGAGCCCGTCACACACACACAACTGATATATTTTATTTTAACGTGAAGTAAGGAAATAACTTTTATAACGTAAGAAAAAAAAGTCCTTGAAATAGTTTATTGACTTCTTTCTTGTTCTTTCCATTCTTTTTGTTTTTTCCAACTTTTGTATTTTAACGATCGTTTGTCCAGTCCACCATGAAACGTTGATAAGTTCTCAGTAATACATTGCCGAGAAAACGAATCGGGCAATTATTGAAAGTTTGCTACTGACAGTGATTTTTCATTCCTCGCCGATGGATCAGTGTAAAATGCATCTGACAGCAATATTCCAGTCGAATGAAAAATTCCACACATGTCAGTATTGAAGGATTTCATCTTTTCCTTATCTTTTTTTCTTATTCTATTTATTCCGAAAATAAATCCCACAAAAATATCGTTCTCCCGGAAAGTTTTTCGGAAGTTTGCCAACTTCCTGCTAAACGCTGGATTTCCGAACGTAGAAATGTTGCTTTTAAAGACGTTTTTCTCTCTCTCCTCTTTTTTGAAAGAAAAAAGGGGGAGGGGAAAGTAGCCCGAGGAAAATCATATCAGATCTTCAGGAGCTTACACAACCAACGAATCAAAATCTCAAAATATGTGCAGCTCGAAGATTTCGATGAGATAACATTGACAGGATTAATGTTTTTGTTTACAAAAGAATAACATAAATAAAGCAGTTTCTCGAAGATTCCGAATGGACAGGGGGGGGGAATGCTAAAGTATCATTTTAAGATTATGGTCGTTTTATAAAAATGTGGAAGTATCAGTAATATGATAGAATTCTAAACACTATTTTCAGATATCTCTAGTGGGAAAAATCTTTCTTGATTGTTATGAAATAAAGTATTAAATAGAGCAGAGTATATTCTTGGGAACTTAGAAAATATTCATTTAAACTACACCTGTTCCTCGTTTCTGAGATGTGTGTATATAAATACATAACGTCTTTATTTTAAAGTACTTAGTTTCTATACATGGTCATGTCTAATTTTACGAGATTTCTATTAAGAGAACCAGAACATCATACACGTTCAAAAAATAGATTTTTCAATTTTAGTATTAAAAATTAGTGCATATTTTTCTAAATCTAAAAATGTGTAACACTTATATGTCAATTGATAAAATAACCTTAAAATATGAAAATATTAATTGACAAAAACGTAAGCAAACGGCTACAATTGCTTAGTCTTTTCGCTTTTTCTCCAAAGAATAATTTTTTTGCTTAAAGGTATATTTAATTTTTTTAAAAAAACTATTGTGCTATATTGTGTGTTTCAAATTTTTTTATACTTCTATACAGGATATTTGTGCATATAGGAAATCTATTTTTTTAGTCTAAGTAATACATAGTTTTTTAAAAAATCTGTTTATGTATAAAATAGGGAAAAAACATCCAAGCGTCAAAATTTGGAAGCCAGGCCACCAATAGATGATACCAACATGAAATGGCTCTCATATTTGAGGACTTGCCGTGTCTTCAAAGGCTAAGGTGCTAAATTGCTGTCCCATTGAGGAAAAAATGGGAGGTCATTCGTGAATAGCCCTGTATTGTGTTTCAAGGAGCAACGTAAATTTAAAAAATTGAATCAAACCTGAATTGATATTGTGATATCCTTTTTATATATATTCTTCATTTAGCAAGTAGAATGGGTTGTAAATTTCTATTACCATTTTTATGTACTCTCAACAGTGTATTTATTTGAAATATAATAGCTTTACATTTTAGAAAAAAAATGTTAAGTCGATATCTGTTTACCAGTATCATTTATCAATTTTTTGGCTCTATTACCAATCATCGAAATCTAAGCAATATTTCGCATACATAATTTTACATTTTTTAATTTCTATTATTAGCTCGCACTCTCTATAAATTTATTTAATTATGTTGGTGGAATTTTCAATCGTTAATAAAATACATTTATTTTAAAACGCTCAATTGAGCCGAAATTTTATATACATGATTATTTTGGATGACAATAAAATAATTTAACTATAATTAATAAAAATTAATTGGCTAACACTAATTATTTAAAGAATTACAAATACAGCCACGTTGGAATCATTTTTGGCGACTTAGTGACCTTTTTGGTGACTTGTGTCAAAAAACTCGAAAAGGTTTTATCTCACATTTTAAAGCATTCAGTTAAACTGAAATTTTATATACACGATTGTTTTGGATGACAATACGATACTTTAATGATAATTAATAAAATTTAATTACCACTTAATGTTGTGATCCTGTCATATGTATATACATATTTATATTACTTGTAACTATTTAATAAAAAGTAGCTAAAATAAAAATTTTCTTTGTTGATCTAAGTAGGGATTGACTTAGAAAAATTTTTTTATATTACTTGCTAACTAATAAAAATAAGTTGGATTACATTACAAGATCGCAAATGCTTTGTTGCAGATCATGTGCAATCTTAAAATTATACAATTCATATTTATATACAAATAATGAAGCTTTCTAATAAAACAGCTTTGATTATAAATTATAACCATGGCTCCTAAAATGGCTGGAGCTAAAAAAAATAATAAAATTATGTTTTTTTTTCTCCATCGTGCACACGACGTTTATAAAGATAAAAACATTTGTGAAAACCATCTCCATTTAGTTTGCATATAATATTCATTTATTAAATGAAAAGGACATCTGATACAAAGAATAAACATCCCTTCCAACTTGATAGAATTTATTTCCTTAATAAATGACTCATTTAGAGATAAATTTTAATTGATTAATATTCTTGCGAAAACTTACTAAGCAAAATTGTTCTTTTTAGTATGAAAGGGTGGAGGGTAAAACATATCCCATACGTATGAAAATGTTTCTAATGTATGAATCGATTACAATTTTTTTTGTTTAGAATTCCTGAAGGATGATTTAACTTTCTTATTATATATAGTATTCTTTTATTTATTAAATTAATCATTTTTTAAAAAAATTGTATTTTTGAAACTTTTTTAAAGCAGATGAAGTCTTTCAGTTTCAAAAACTTTCGATTTTCTTACGAATTAAAATCAAAATTAAAGTTTATAAAATGTTTAAAAACATATATATTGATTCAAATTAAATACACGACGCAGATAATATATTTTGTGAACATGAAAGTTACAATTTAACAAGGAATTTTATTCGCTTAGTATCTTGAAAGAGAGAAAGAGAGTTATATTAACGTCACACTGTAAAGCTATAAGAGAGCTAATAGCAACAGACCTTGTAATTTTGAACTTTGATTAAGTGACGAGGACGTCATCTCAGCTGGCACATCCCTTTAAATTACCACAACACCAAAATGGGAAGATTCTGAGCTCGACAGATTTAAAATGCATCCCCGCCCCCTCTGCACAGCGGGTCTTCAGTGGCATCAGGTCTTGAACCCTCAACAAGCCAGCCACGGGAACATGGCCGTAACAATTATTCTACCACTGCCACGCGCTTTTTATCTTATTATAGATAAAATCATCATATTTTTTTTCCATTGATGAATAGAAAAGATTTGAAACTGAAGAAGTGAAGTGAAAAGACCACCCAGACGACAAATAACTTTTTAACATTTTGAAATATTCCATTACGTTACAGTTAAAAGCGTATTAATCAGTGATTTTACATGTAAAACAGATATTTCATAAAATAATTACCCAAATCGGTTTTAAAAAAGTGCGTACTAGATTAATAATTTTCCATTTTATCTAGTTATTCCAAGGAATAACTAGGTATTCTATGAATAAATTAATGGTAGACCATTAAAGGGGAAAATATGAACATCTTACTTTACACAATTACTTTTAAACAAGTCTATTATTTTACAAGTTAAGCTTAACAGTTCACAATTAAAGTCTTTCGAAAAATACATTTCTCGTTATGGATAGATTAATTACTAAATATTAAAAAAAAATACTAAATACTAAATATTTTTGCTGGATAAGTTAAACATAAATAAAAAACATAATTGATCATAGTGGAGACAGAGGGCGATTGTAGAGTTTTATGATACTTGAGATAAATGAAACTGTTGCAAAGTGAGAGTAAGTTTGTTTTTACAACTTATTATTATATAAATTATTTTTGTACAAAATTGTACTGACAAAACAAAGTTTAAAAAATATTACAAAAATTGTTGTTGACGTGTGTTTTTTATCCTGGGAACATATGAAATGCAAGTGAAGAAGAACAGAAAGCATACAATACAACATATTGATTGATTGAATATTAACGTCGCACTGCTCAGCTACACGAGGGCTTTACAATACAACAGAAGAATATACACATTTATTACAGATTATGATCCAAGCATATAACAAGAAGGAGTTGCTCTGCTTTCCTTTCGAGACGGGAATCCATTACAGGCGAAAGACCGACTTCTTTCTCGAAGAAGATACAACCATGTCTTACTCGGGATTTGAACCCGAACCCACTTTGTAATGGTCCCTGGGGACCTCACTTTGAGAACTAGAATAATTATGAGACGTAAATGAACCAGTAGCCATTTTTATAAATAACTTTCTTTATTTGGATATCTTTCCCAAATAGAATCAAAGACTTATCAACAAATTCGACTTCAAATATTATGAGGTTTTAAAGATAATATCTTTAAAATTAGCTTAATTATTTAATAATTCAATTAATTAATTTATTAAATAATGATCACGTAGAAAATTACCACGATAAGAGATCCCAGAGTTATATTTAATAATGTTCTTATTGAACATTTAACTTTAATCCGACTCTTAAAACTTGAGTGAGACTTTAACTTCAAAAATATATTTACCACTCGGAATCTCAATTCTTCATGGGGTTAATTTATCTTCAACAACAATATTTCAATTCAAAATCACTATAACTCTATGTTTCAATATCTATCTCCTACTGCTCTAACTTTACTATTTCGTTTGACTTAAATACTGAATCTAATCTACATAACAAGTAATCCTGTCCGCTCTTTGGAGTTGATTGGAAATAGGTAGGGAATTAAATTTCCCTAAAAAGGTCGGTTCAGAAGGTTAGTGATAAAGTTCCGTATAGATTCGTCACAACTTGGTCACAAGCCGAGGGTCATAGTGGCTGAGCGACATTACAAAAATTAACAGCATTTAATAATTTAACAATTAAGCAATCGTTATTCTATGAATTAAATAGTTTAACTCGTAGAGTCCAGTAATTTTGTACACCTCGACTTCTTAAAGTAATTAACAAAATATCGAGTTGCTTGATAAAGTAGGGATTTTTGTACATTTTAATGGTAACACATACAAATATTTAAGTTAGTGATAATATAACAAGTGATATATATCCTTACAATATTAACATGTATATATTCTTAACATGAAAGCTATAAGATACATAAAAGCTTTAATAATCTAAAAATGGGCCCATTCTACTTGCTTCTACAATAGCGTTAAACCCACATTTAATTCAATTAAATTTCAACATGGTGGTGCCACAAAGAAATTGAACTAGGATTGTATGGTATAACTGTTTAAACAACGGAATATTAGACAACCTGGTGATGCGAATGAGTTTGTTTCAATAATGCAACATGGGTATATATATCTTCATTTAACAACTGGATACGAATTCCTGTGTCCCAACAGAATGTGAATTAACTGGAATTGTCCAAGTTTCTAATTTCGGATTATCAACTGGACTTGATTATTTCGTGGTACGAACAAAGCTTATTGAGTTTCTGAACTGTAAATCATTTAAAATGACTAAATGACACCTCAATGCCCGCCGCGCTTTGTTCTGCTCCAAATTTACGCTTTCAGTTTTAAATGTTGTTGAAGCGCTATTCAAATCATTATTGGAGTAATCGTCACTTAATGCAATTATGTTAAATTTTGTAGGATATGTATAGTTTAATTTTGGAAAACTGGTGGTGAAAAAGTGTTGTATTTAAATATTAGCACTAAAACTATTTTCTCTTCCATAAAACTGCGATCCTCTTAAGTATCTATGATTAAAAATTAATTTGTAGTTTCTGTAAAGTTTTTATCATTTTTATTCTCTCCGCATCACATACTGTTTTTTATTATTTTAATTTTTATTTCTTTATCATTTATTTATTTACTTTTAAAACTTTTTTAATATTTTATTACTGTTGCTTTTTATCAATATATATGTGTGTGTGAGAGAGAGAAGGAGATATTAAGAGAGAAAAAGATAAAGAAAAGAGAGAGAATACTGTGATAACTATATTATTCTAAATTAAACCTAAGCAAGAAAATAACAAGACATTAGGGATGAGAATTTCTGTTTCCTTTAGATGTGTTCTTTTCTAATCTGTTCTTTTAGATGTGTTCTTTTCTAATCTGTTCTTTTAGATGTGTTCTTTTCGAATCTGTTCTTTTAGATGCGTTCTTTTCTAATCTGTTCCTTTAGATGTGTTCTTTTCGAATCTGTTCTTTAACCTGTTCCGTAACTAATATGTTTCTTTTTTTCATTCCTCTAACAAAACCTCAAATATATTAAAGGAATTTTGTAACTACATTAACACCACACAGAATTTTCTAATCTTATTTACAGATAGAGAATAAAAAACTAGTAATATTTCTACCATATAAGCATATATACTGTGACCCCAAACTCTGTTAGCATTTGAAAATTCAATAATTCACGTAATAATGTAGGTAGAGAGGAAAAAAATAACACACGTGCTTGAAATGACACGGTGTTTTAGTGAAATAAAAAAAGTGCAAAAAATGGTTGCACCACATAAGTCGAGAACGGAGCCTTTTTCTTTGAAGAATTGTATGGTTCTGCTTTGCAAACTGTCAGTGTGATGGGTATGAGGTGTGTCGATATGTCACAGAATTATATAACCCCTATATGGTAGATAAATATACGTTGGAGGGTACGACTTCTATGCAAGATGGTGCTCCATTTCATAGTGCTACACGTGTAAAAGGTCTCTTACGCACATTTTTCTGTGAGGATCACGGGCTTAACCACAATCTACATCACGCTTTGCTTACCAGGTCCCCTGACCTCAACCCGATTTATTATTGTTTGTGGAGTAAGCTGAAGTTGCAAATTTATCGCGATTGTCCGACCTTATTAAGGATGCTAAAGGCAACATCTAATGGCAATTTCTCATCATACAAATAAATGCGTCGTACAGCAGTACTTCTCACACATTCAAAGTTTGCGACCCAATTCTCAATCATGATTTTCATGGCACACTCCCCCCTTCGTCTCCGTACAATAATAATGTGTTGAATTCAATAATAATGTATTTTGACGCTAAACCTACAACACGACTTCAATTATAAACTATACAAATTATCAAGATAAGTATTAAATTTTGCATATGACAAGCCCTTGTGTGGGGTCACAACCAATTTTTTATTAAGCTTGATCAAATAAAGGGTGTTTTTTTAGAGGTATAGAACTTTAAATTGTAATAAAACAACGATGTATTATTCAATTGACATGAATTTTTTTATTCGAAAGATAATCTTGTGGCATTACATTTTAAATATGATTTCTGGCATATGGCTGCCACGGCTGGCTCGGATGTAGTCCAATCTGGGCGTCCAATTTTCGATGACTTTTTCCAACATTTGTGGCCGTATATCGGCAATAACACGGTGAATGATGTGTCTTTCAAATGGTCAAGCGTTTGTGGCTTATCCGCATAGACCAATGACTTTACATAGCCCCACAGAAAATAAACTAGCGGTGTTAAATCACAAGATCTTGAAGGCCAATTCACAGGTCCAAAGCGTGAAATTAGGCGGTCACCAAACGTGTCTTTCAATAAATCTATTGTGGCACGAGCTGTGTGACATGTTGCACCGTCTTGTTGGAACCACAGCTCCGGGACATCATGATTGTTCAATTCAGGAATGAAAAAGTTAGTAATCATGGCTCTATACCGATCACCATTGACTGTAACGTTGTGGCCTTCATCGTTTTTGAAGAAGGATTCCACCAGTCCATAAAGCGCACCAAACCGTCAGTTTTTCTGGATGTAACGGTGTTTCGACATACAGTTGTGGATTAGCTTCACTCCAAATGCGGCAGTTTTGTTTGTTGACGTAGCCATTCAACCAGAAGTGCGCTTCATCGCTAAACGAAATTCGCTTATGAAAATCGGGAACAACGGCAATCTCGTTTTGGGCCCATTCGACGAATCTACGCCTTGCTTGATGATCGTTTTGATGAATTGCCAAACCAAACTGAGAATAAATCACTTGACAGCTGTTAAATCGGTCGTCATCTCGGAAAGTAATGCCAACTTAAACTTCTATACCTGGAAAAAAAACTCTCTTTACATGTGATCAGTACTTATACATCTATATATATTTCTATACATCTATGTATTTTTATAATATCAGAATGTATTTTGTTTTGATTTCTTTGAGTAAATTAATAATGTTTTTAGTCATTTACTTTCCACCTTTTGATATACTCGCCCCCCCCCGGTAGGATAATCACGCCCTTCTAGGGTAACGTGCCCCCCAGTTTGAGAAACGCTCCTCTTCGGTGCTGTTTACAGCATTGTCCTTCGACTACAGGTATTGTTGATTAATGACAGCCAACATGTTGAATATTTCGTATAAAGGAACATCATTTAATGCTAAAAAATTGTTATACTAATTATTGCTTTTGTTATCATATGAAGTATCAACTGTTGGCCCTCTTCTGCATTATATTTTAGTGTCAATAAAATCCCATGTCATTTCAAGCATGTGTCCTTCATTATTCCGTGAATTATTGAATTTTCAAATGTTAGTGGACTTTTCAGTCACCTGTTATGCTTAGAATAACGGAATTACCTGGTATTAAAACTAATAACAAGTAATATAAAAAAAATTAAGTCAATTTATATTTAGATTAACAACGAAAACTTTTATTTTAGCTACTTTTTATTCAATAGTTACAATTAATATAAATATATATATACATATGATAGAATCACAACATTAATTAGTAATTAATGTTTATGAATTATCATTAAAGTATCGTATTTTCCTCCTAAACAATCGTGTATATAAAATTTCAGTTCAAATGAATGCTTTAAAACGTGAGAAAAAAATCATTTTCAAGTTTTGACGTAAGTCGCCATAAATGATGCCAACGTGACTGTATTTTTAATTCTTTAAATAATTAATTTTAACCAACTGATTTTTATTAATTATAATTAAATTACAGTGTTTTCATCCAAAATAGTCATGTATATAAAATTTCAACTCAATTGAACGCTTTAAAATATGTTTTATTAACGATTGAAAATTTCACCAAGATAAATAAATAAATATATAGAGTGTGAGCTAATAGTAGAAGTTGAATATAATTGATTATATACGTAAGAGAGAAGATCATGTTTTATTTTATATAAAATGGTCTTATATATTCATGCTGACACTGAAATAATCAGCTTAAATTACTTAATTTAAAATATGGTTACAAATCAACTTTTCAATAAATATCAGACATTTATATTACAATTTATGAAAACAACTTACTTTTATAACTATTAACTTTTCAATAGATAACTTGGATTGCCTTTCATTTAAAATTTATCCCAATTTAGAAAAACTTTTTTGACAAGCAATTCAAGTCACTATAATAGGAAAACGTTGTCGAAATATTTTTAATCATATTCGATACAAATATCTATTTATTTTTCACCCTATTTCAAAGGAGTATCATTTCCTGGAAGCAATTCCTTATCTAAAATTTTTTTCTCTATTATGGTTTTCATATCATTTAAATTTGTTTGTTCAAGCTTAGATTTCCTATGTAGTTTTTGTTTTATTTTCAAAATACTTGATAGAATATAAAGGGATTAAATTAACATTTAAATCCCTTTTTTTTAAATTTGGTGTTTTATTCAATCAGACATCATGTTCGTTATATTTTCCTTTAAAATTGAATATTTTCTTCGATTATTATGCGTTTAAACTCAGGCTCAAATAGCATTGCGCTACAAGTTACTAAGACGAATTCTTATCAAGTTTTATGATTGTAGTAATCAAATCATTTATGTTTGATATATTTCACACTGTCCTTTTACATTTCCTCATAATTTTTTTAAGTTCTTTGCGAAAGATAATTACAGATAAACACAAATTATACTTGAGAGTTTTCATGTTGATTATATTTAATAACTCTAATACTTCAATAATATTCTTCCAATCTTCAATTGTGGACTGATAAGTTTAGTAAGCCAGCTGTGTGTCACTGATACATTCAATGAGCAATCTTAATAACAGTCTGAATTTCTGTTATACGTTTCAACAAATAACACATGGAATTCCCTCGTGTTGAAACACTTAAAATAAGTTTTTGTTTTGAGTTTTATGCCTTGCGCTTCTTTTAACTTTTTGATTTGTAATCCAACTCTCTTATAAAATTCGCAATTTTCTTAACTTTTTCGATGAAGTTTCTATGACCACTGTGAATCATTATCACAATCTAGTTCACAGCGTGTGAGCTAGTTTACAGTAGAATTCCGAGCAAGAAGAAATCGCGGTTCGAAATCGTAAAGAAACTAAAGATAATTTGTCGGTGCTTTTAAGCTTCACTGCTAGGATAATCAGTTTGGGGGCGGAAAAGATTTTAAGACTTGCCTATATACCGAGTTTTTGTACTTCTACAGCGAGGAAAAATGGTTTGGAATCTTAAAACTTGTCCATTGAGTCTTTTGCGTTTCTCAGAGAAGGGAATAGGTTTGGGACAGAAAGAGAATCGAAGGCACTCTTTCGCCAAATTCTATAAGGAACGAAAAGAAGGTTTTTGGCGGAGTATAGACTCGGGTGTTCTCTCTTTTGTAGAGAAATAGACTTAAAAGAACAGGTTGTTCCTTTAAATCTCAAATTTCTGGGTTAAATAAGGTATATTTTAATATATATATATATATATATATATATATATATATATATATCTATTATGGTACATTCACTTTTGAAAGCCTCATATTGTACATTTTGGTGCATGAAAGTAGGCTTTCAAATATGCTTTATTTTTAAAGGGGGGAGGGGAATTTAGGTTTATTATTTAATAGAAAAAATATCAATATATATAGAAATATTTATATTTTTTTACAAAATGTTCTTTACGAGGACATAAATATCGTAATATAAAATAATTGGGATTCAGTATGAAACTATAGAATACGTTAAATGCAATCATAGAATAAATAAAATTAGAGATGAAAAATTTAACTAAGAAAGAACGCAAGAATATATATATTTATTAAAATCCTTATAAAAGTATGTATTTAAGGATATTTGTCTCTGAAATGGCCAATTTGCGTGTTGAGATTATATGAAAAAGTTGTATTTGTTATGCTATTTTATGAATATTCTTTTTCTTTCGGAAAAGTTCTTCTCATACATGTAATTTTTCTTGTATAATCTCAATATATTTTATTAGCATACTATCTACAATAAAAGTATTTGGAATAATTTAATGTCATATGGCACTCTGAATGAGAAGATTCAACAATATATCAACTCGATAGAGGATATTCGCAATCATTTGTTCAATTAGCCTTTCTAGCTATTAAAATGGTATTAATAATCAAGGCTGTCGCCAAGATCAGCCAAGTATTTTAATGCTAAATGCTTTCTCTCGCTATTTGAATCTCCCACCTAGGATTTAACAGATTTGGCTACATTCTACTGCTATCTAATAATTTGTAAAGTTCGATGAAATCATGTATTAAAATGATATTAGAAGTCTTTAAAAAACAATTTTGGGTTAATTACAATATTAATAAGCGCCAAATAAACAAATTTATATCTGATCTTTCTTTTTATATCAATTATTTGTTTATTTTATTCTTTATATTCATTAATTCTTCACTATTATCACTTTCAAGTTTGTAGTACAAAATAGACTTTTTTTATTCTTAATACGCGTCGTGAACACCTAGATCAGGGGAGGAGAACATTTATGGATCAACGTGTCCTTTTTTCCTAAAGAAGTGTTTAATTAGGTATAGACCTGCCATGAGTAATTTTGACTTGTGTTTATTGGAAAAATAATAAAACTAAATACGTAGCTATATGCGTAGACAAACCTTGCATCATAAGCTATTGTAGTCCACGACGTAACTAAGGCAAGACAATAAGAAACGGGTGTGCTTCTCGCCGCACTGCGACCGATCACTCCAGTCTGCTCGTAATGCTTCATAGTGAACTTTGTTGTTTTAAAGAAAGATGCAAACCATATGTCGCGAGCCCTAAATGGCACGTGTGCCAATGGTTCGCTATCCCTGACCTAGATTGTAACTCAGCTTGTTAGCAAGTAGAGTGGCATGTATTCCTTTAGATTAAGGTAACCGACTACGTTTGGAACCGTGATTTTGCAAAAGCACAGAAATGGATAATTTTCATGATATTTAGTGTCACTTAGATTAGAATATATGCATAAAATTGTTTTAAGGACATTTTAACATAAAATGTATTTAAATACAATATTTTGGCAAAGAGAATTAACTTAGAATAATCCTTTTTCCAAATGTTCTCCTTTTGTGAATAATGCTTCTATTATAATAATATTTTGCCTGTATATAGCTCAAACCTCTCTACAGAGGCTCAACTAGAATTTTTGAAATATTTAACTTAGAAGTGGGTTTATTCATATTTTAACGCAACAGAGGGAGCAATTTTAAGAAAAAAACGCCAATAATTATTTCAATGGGTGGTAACTCTGAAAATGTGATTTTTTCAAAAATTCTAGTCGAGCCCTCTGTAGAGAGGTCTGAGCCTTGTACAGGCAAAATATTATTATAATAGAACCATTTTTCACAAAAAGAGAACATTTGGAAAAAGATTATTCTAAGTTAATTTTTGCCAAAATATTATATTTAAATAATTTTTTTGTCAAAACATCCTTAAAACAATTTTATGTATGCATCCTAACACTAAATATCATGAAAATTACCCATTTATGCTCTTTTGAATATCACGCTTCCGATTGATTGAATGATTGATTGAATATTAACGTCGCACTGTTCAGCTACACGAGGGCTTTCGGCGACGGACCACGTAATTTTGAACCATGGTCAAGTGACGTGGACGACACCTGAGCTGGCACCACCCCCTCTCCTAACTACCACACCACACCAAATCACGGTTCCGAACGTAGTCGGATAACTTAAGAAATTTTTAATATATTGGCTTTTCAAAGAATATGGTTACAGTTGAAGTTATTAAAACAGAATTAATGAACTTTTTATAATTCCAATCTCTAAAAATCAATTTTCTATAGATAAATGTATATGCTTCAATAAATTTATCAATATTTCCATATTATATAATTCATTATTTTTATATGGTCTTACTTTTTCTCTATAGGTATTTCTTCAGAACCTGTTTTTGTAGAAATGATCCCAAATGTGACGGTACCCATTGGTAGAGATGCAGTCTTGCAGTGCACCGTAGAGGACATAGAGAACTATAAGGTAAAATTATAGATCACATATGCGGAAGTATTATTTGTAGAGAAAATTAGATTGATTTTAAAAATCCAAATCAAATTTTTTTTTAAAGTTAAAATCATTTTTAGGAAAATATTAATTTAATTTTAATATCTGATTTTTTTATCCATAATTTCTAAATATTCCTTTTTAATGCGCTTTTATTAGCTTCACCTTCTTGTAACTAAATCTTAGAACTCGATTTTTACCCACTTTAAAAAGTCAGATCAATTCGAAATTTCTTACACTTGTCAAAGACCGATGACAAAACAATAATTTAATAATTTTGTTCCATTGTCCAGATCAGAATCACCAGATTTAATGATTTCCCATTTCTAGATTTGGCGACAAAAAGATTAAGTTATAACCATACAGCGAAAACGCTTGGGTTTAATACAAATGCAACAAACAAAAAATTATCTGCAATAAAAGCGTGTTTTTTTAGTTTTTAATTCAAAAAAATAATGATGGTTATTAAATTATGAAACTAAAATTTATACGAAACATTTTAAATAAGTTGCAAGCAAAACTTTGAAATATATTTTTCTTTTATGAAATGCTCAAAATATTTTTTTAAAAAAATTGATTTCTAAACATAAGATTTGTATGAAAATTCAGAATATTTTTTTTTCCATTATAAGATTATTTGGCATAACTACGATTGTTGATTCAAAATTTGTCAATATAAAGCTACAGTATTGGCAAAGATCCCAGCATTTTTTTCATCAAGGTCACGTGACAGGTATAATGTTTGATGAATGGAAACCCCGTAGAGAAAGATGAGCTGGTAGCACACCTCCAAACTTCCATACCATTTGAAGACTTCTGATTTCAGTATCATTTACAAATAATAAAAACAATTCACATTAGTCAGCTAACCAATGGTTTGATGGAATCACAGCTCAAAACTCACGACTTTACATTAACATTAAAGACCATGATTATGATTCAATGCCAGCCACAAAATTTTATAAAAAGCAAATTGATTTGTTGTGGAAGTCTCAGAAAAAAAAGATAAAAAAAAATACACTGACCATTTTTATTTTTTTTAATTATAACTTATGGATATCATATATAGATGACTCTCACACACAAATATTATAGATTTACTTATGAATCTGGATTGCGCTCTTCTACAGGATATATGCTATCTATAAACTTTTAAAGTAAGCAGAAGGTGATTAAATTATCACTAGGATCTTAAGGTATTCGACTACGTTCGGAACCGTAATTTCAAAAAAGTGCATAAATATATAATGTTCATGATATTTAGTGTCACTCAGATTAGAATATATGTATAAAATTGTTTTAATGACATTTAACAAAAAAAAAACATATTTAAATACAATATTTTGCAAAAAATTAACTTGTAGCGTCTTCGTGACTAGTATTATATCTGTTGTCATGAGTTTGTGTTCTAGCATCAGAAAAGACCCTCCGGGTAGAGTGGCTAATATATATTATTAAATGGATCAAGGCTCAAAGTCCTCACGTTGGCTACTAGAAGTTTGGAGAAGGAGATGACGGCTTAAGTATTATCTTCGTAACTTGACCAGGGGTGGAAATTAAGAGATACGCATCTGCAGTAGCTTCGTATAATACAATGTTAATAAACAATCAATAATTAAGTATAAGTTTGAATTAACGGTTTCATATATGACAGACCTTATTGCATACGGAAAATAATTTCTTTAACACTAAAACAGTGCCTATACTTGATTAAAGTTGATTAAATAGAGAACTGAAATCCCCGTGTGTGTGTGTGTGTGTGTAAGCACTTATTTTGACATTATTTTGATGGAATCCAGTGGTGTATAATTAATTTTTGATTCCTTTGAAGATTATGGACAAACTTTCTCATGGTTGTTTGGAAATATCTTCATTCAATATTTACCGCGTAGAGCATGTACGAAAGTTATAGCTCGGTTACTATTCTTGAAGAGCGATATAAAGTACATTAAGATAGTCAAAAAGACACGGGTAGTCTTACACTAAGATTGAAGTTCTGAATTTCAAATAGTAAAATTTGCAACATTTATACATATGTTTATGCATAGAAAGTATTTATTTTCTTTAAGAAATACCTTAAATATATTTTTCATTAAATATGTTATGATAATTTTTAGTGTAAACATATATTACGCTTTTTTAATTAAACACATTTCTATTCTTAACAATTCTAAAAGACTACATATTAAAACTTAATTGCTTCAGATCTAACACCAAGCAAAATAATATCAATATAAATAATTCTAAAGAAAAATACTTATTCATTCCATTACAGTCAATTATAAGATTTGTTGAAAAAGTATTTGTATAATTATTTCCTAAGTAGGGTATAAAAATAATTATTTTTCCTGCATAAAAATGACTCCACAATGGAACAAAAAAGAGAGAAAATTAAATTCCGTTTTCGAACGACTAGATTTTGAATGCTAGCATTACAGGGGCCATTAATAAAATAATAGAATTATAAACTTGAAATTTATGGAAAGTAAATTAGCTTCCATTCATTGTTATTATCGTATCTTTTACAAAATTTGAAAATAACGAAGCAGTTTTTTTTCCTAACTCGATAAATGTTTTTCAGTTTTTTCTGCTGCTCATAATGACGCATCGTTAATTTTTTTATACATCTACTTAACGTAATGCAATTAATTAATCATAATAAAATCTGAATTATTTCCTACATAAATATGTTTTTTTAATAAAAGGTTTTATTTGGAAAACAATGATTAAGAATTTATGTGAAATATGAGTTAAAAAAATCAAAAATTATACATAGCTACGTGATTGATCGGCGGTAATTTCCACTTAGTTATCTAACTCTTTGAAAATAAATCGAAATTTTAACCCGGAAAACTCTTTAACACTCTACACAATAGATTTTCTTCTTACAGTAAACAATTAGCACATACATAATTATTTTCAAAAGCAGAAACTCAAAGTTCGAGACTTAGAATATTGTAGATCAAATCCATAGCCACACTATCGCATGAGGGAAAATAAAATCGCTCAGTTGGTGTCGAATTGTGAAATCCTACTTGTTTCAATGCAATATATGTTGTTGTGATTATTAATGCTACCTGTCGGACGTTGTCAGATCGAGGCCCACGAAACTCATCGTGGCAAAAGGTTAGAAGTACGCTTACCGTTAGCCGTAGCCTTGAGCATCATACAGGTGACAGTACGCTTTGGCACGATTCCAATCCAATTTTGAGGGAACACACCCTAGGGGGTCATGGTCCTCCCACCTCTTTTCCACTTCCACCAACCTCATGAGTGAACTTACGGCTCGAAGGCATTTGCAAATATCCATGCCTTCTCCGAGATTCGAACCAAAACCCTAAGTCACTGCAGTCTGCGTCGCTAACCACTAAGCCAGATCGGTGGCACAGCAATGTCTTTTATAGACTAAGAATCCTTCTTAGATATGCTTCTGGAGGTATTTCATGAATAATCACCATGGATCTTTCTAGATTTGTTTCAGTGCATCTATTTTTGGCGCAACATTTCGCGACCAAATTTGTTGCCAAAGTCCTTACTGAATTATTCTCTCCTTGCCTACAAATAATCTTTTTAGCCGTGTATTTATAAACACTTCAATATATCAGAGAAATTAACAAAGAACAGCATTTATTATTTCAATTGATCCTAATTCTGAAAATAATGTGAATTTTTTTTTAAATCTTTGTTTTGGCTCTGTAGAGAAGTGTGATTTATATTTAAACAAAATATATTATTTTTATAGTAGTATTTAGTCTAAAAGGAGAATATTTTAAAACTACTTTTTTTCAAAAAATGTATTTAAATAACTTTTATTGTATTTATATTCTTAAAAGAATTGTATATGTATACTCTAATTCAGGTGACACTAAATATACAAAAAATATTTTCATTTAAACGCTTTTTTCAAAATCATGGTTGCGAAAGTACAATATCTTAACCCTTTCTAAGTCCGTAGTAAGTATACTTGCCACTAATTGCATTAATTTTTAAAGGTCCATAGAAAGCTATTTTATTATAATTCATTTGTTCTGTCATCCTGTAATAACTTCAGAAAATTAAGAAAATTATGCTCTTACACATTTTGTTACACCCCCGTCATATAGAAACAGTATTAAAATCTTCCTCATTGATCTGGCAATTTCATTAAAAATAATATTGTAATTTGTCATTTATGAGTTTAAAAAAAGTGTTATATAACATATACAATTCTTTTTTCAGTTTACAAAATATATTTTATAACTATAAAACAAAAAAGAAATAAAAAGCTTTAATTTCCTACTTTTTAACAGGCCCCAATGGGCAGTGGTAAATATACTTACCACGAAAAAGATCGTGTTAAAAATCAAACCAATTTTATCTAGTAAGCTAAATGTGTGTGTGTGTGTGTTGAGTTTTTCTTCTTAAATTAATCTCAATTCCACAAATATTTTAATATACCTTTACTAGAAATAAATGGCCTTTTAAAGGGTTAATAAACAACATGCACATAGAAAAAATGAAAACAGTACAAAAAAATTGTAATATTTAAAAAAACAAAGAGGATGTAAAAGTAAACATTGGTAATCTTTAAAAATTCGAATAAATTCCAAAGAAATTATAGCTTCTTGTGAATTCTATGATTAAGTAACGTAATTAATAGGTATTAAGATGCTAGTTAATAAAAACTAACGTTTAACGCGTAACAAAAGTGTGTTTTAAGAAATTTTTTAAAATAAGCCTAACCTGATCTCTTGTTTGTGTGTGCTTTGCCTAAAATAAAACTCATTTAGAATAAAACTCAATAATGAAAGTAATATCTGCCACATGATTGGATACTCAAAAACTTTTTAAAAAAATACCAATAGTAAGAGTAGTAATAACATTTTCTGGAATAAACAGAAAATGTCACATTTTCGTAATATCCTAAGACAAAAACAGAAGCAAAGTTCCTTTCGCGGTTTTAAACTTAATGTCAAATCCAACTCCAAATTGGGAAAAGACAGACACAGGAAAGAAAAATTCACACACACACAAGTAGGTTAAATTTTCATTAATGTCATCCAGTTGGTTTGTATTATTTATATGTTTTAGTATTAAATACATTAATTAATTGAAATATTCAGTTGTACAGATATACACAAACAAATATTCATCTAAAGAAAGATCAATTTGAACCGCAGTTTCTAACATAATATAACATTTATAATAAAACAATTGACAAAAAAATGCCAGTGTGAAACATTTTAGTTTTCTCAACATATATTTGAACAGTTTGTAATGGCCTACTCCTGGGGAAGCCATCTCTTCATCTACTCGACTTAAATCTATAGGGGGTAAGGATTGATGACCCAAACTAGGCATGAGAAATCCAATTTATTATTACCAAATATAATAATCTAAGATAAGCAAACTATATAGAGAAAATCTAGAGTGATATAATGATAGCTCAAAATTTAAGTGAATAAGCGCATGAAATCCTAATAGTTTGACTTTACTCAAAGTTATCTTAAGAATCATAACTTCCTTAATTTATTTTACGAGCTAAGGCACGCCCTATAATCACGCGTCTAAATTCTGATCCTTACAGTACAGCACTGCTTTCAGCAACTCAGCTTCTTTTCCTCCTTTTTCGAATACTACACTTCAACTATATACATATATATATATATATATATATATATACTAGCTTATCTGCATATCAAGGTTTCTCCTTCAGATCTGGCCCCAATGATTCCCCAAGAGGATTAATAGAAAATCACGTAAAGCCTCGTCACAAGTTAAAAAGTTTAAATTTCCCCCAAGAAAAAGCAAATGATAACAATAGTAAAGACATATTCCAGTTATCTTACTATTAGTTCTAAAATCAATTCTTGTATTCTTATTTCATACAGAAATTTTTAAAGCTTTTATTTATGTATGCGTTCATGTGAAAAAAAAACTCTTCTTGATTTCTTCCGTGTTCTTTTTCAAGTTAGACTTTTATTTCAGGTTCATATTTAATGTGATTTTTTTTAAGAATGGGGTAGAATTGAGTACAAAAAATCAAAGCCTAGTCGGATTCTATTTGACAGAAGATGATACACAAACGTGGTCTAAATATAATTATATAAAGACGAGACAAAGGCTGTCACGAATTAATTAACAATACAATAACTATTGATTAGAACCTGCGGTCATCTGGACCATGAAGAAAGCTTATCTCATTTCCCCGAATTAAATGTGCAAATCTCGCCAATACGAAACTAATTGATTTAAAGTACAGTTAGAGAAATGTTGGATTGTAGGTCACATATAACTGTGACGTTCTGCTTCAGTTTGTATTCTTACCCATATTTGTTCTACAGATATTTTATTTTTTTAGAACTGAATATAAAACTTTTAAGTGTATTATGCACATACTGCTACTAGAAACTTAAATACAAAAATAGAATAAATACTACAGAATTCAGTCACCTTAAAGCTAATAGTATAATGAGTTGAATGATACGTTTTAGATTAAGTGTTTTTCTTAGTGGTAATTTTTTTCCGAGTAGTAATCTAAATGCAAAAAAATTTGAACACCCTGACATTTACCACTAAAATTATGGCCACAGGGGCAAAGTAGTCATGGTCACGACCTCGTGACCAGCGAGTCATGAGTTTAAGTACTGCTGCGACTGGATACCCGCCGAAGAATGTTAATCTGCCGTGGCTCAAAATCCTTCCGTTAATATGGTGTGGAAATTTTGAAAGTTTTATCGGTATTGTGATTTCAAATATTGTTCTCGTCACTTCATCGTAGCTCAAAATTACGATATCCATCGCCAATTTTGAATCATCTCTTCCTTCCTATATTAATTCATTTATTTAAAATTGGAGGGAAAAAATAAATTATTAATAGAAAGGGATAGCATTACTTAAATAAATGTATTATCGGAGGATTTTTTTTAAAACAAATTTTGCTCTGTTTTAGTTGTTTGTCTTTTTCGGTTTGTTGTCTTTGATTTTAAACTAACTGTGTATTGGAGGTTTTCATTGTTCCTGATGTCCTTACAAGTAGACCCAAATGGGGTTCTCTCTCTCGCACGCGCTCTTGCCCTATATGTGATTTGGTTTTAGTTATACAGTAGAACGTCGTGTATCCGATTCAATTGGGATCTTACAACGTTCGGATGCACGATTATTCGGATAACCGAAAACCAAATGCGATCCATGCAGTATATGAAACTGGACACGATTTGAATATTGAAAATCATCCCATGCGGGAAACGAGCTTGAAGAAAAAGCAAAAATAGCTGCAATATGTCGTAATTTTACCCCTTTATTGTGGAAAATAATAGCTTATTTACCACGCTGCACCAATGTACACCTTCGATTTTTCACTGCAAGGTCTCTGATTCCCTTGAGCAGCAGTAGGTTCGGATACTTGACGCTCCAGATAATTGACGTTCTACTGTATATATTTTTATTCCAGTGTACTAATGTGACACTGTAAAATTCTGGCCTGAACAAGTTGTTAGTACTTGTCTGTTACTTAAAACTCATATTTGAACTTATGAAAAATGTCTGTAAGTATTGTATAAATGTATATTTGTGTTATTCTGTAAAAAATATAAACGGTAAGATTTTTCATCAAAAATGGGTAAATGCAGGGTGGTTATTTCCCGGAAGACCGGTTTGTAGCTCTAAGCCTTTTCGGATGATCTCGGTTCCTTTGAGTATTCCGCCATTAGCCCTCGCGTTACTTTAAAGTGCGACGCTAGCATGAAAACCAATTATTCACACTATTAGCATGTGTGTGAGAAATCTTCTTTGACTCTAATCACAACAAATATTCTTTTAGGCTTGAGCCTACAATTTACTGAAATCATTAAAAAAGGAATATTAGCCCATAATAACGAAATTGTAGCTCTTAATTAACTCAGATTATACATGGAAGGGGATATTTCGAAACTTTTAACAGATTCATTTTTAATCACTCACAAATCCTGAATCGGATTGAGATCAACTGTAGTGGCAGTTACAGCAATAAATTCTGAATCATGTTCCTCGAAATCAATCAGAGCCCAGTTTCTTAGCTTAGCGGCGGAGTGTATATTTCACTGTATATAGTCAGAACCACTACCGGAAATAATACAACCACAAAAGATGTACTTGATCAACAATGGTTTGATGGTAATAGCTGCCATTGACGGATGTTTTCAACTGAACTTAGGGATCAATAATATACCAGGAAAATGTTCTTCAAGCAGTGAGATTCCGCCTCCACCCGTTTGGAAGTTGCTATGTAGATTGCAGAGTGCATGATTTGTACTACTTTGGATTCTTCCATCAGCTTTACGGCGAAGAAATATTGACTCGTCTATCCAGACACTCTTCTCCCATTCATCAATTGGTCAAATTAGGAGCTCTGTAAATCACAAAAATCCTCGTCTGCCTTACAGAGAAATCTCTCTCAAACAAACTTCTATATTGTGTCTGCTATTAAAATGAATTCGTTTTGATATCGGTCCTGTAGAGCGTTTGGGTATGTTTTGCAATAATCCTGCTCCACAATTTGTTACGTTGAAGTTTTTTTTGTTGCTGAACATAATGTGTGGGTCATTCACCTGGCTTCTTTTTCGTTCACTGTTATTCCACTTTCTAATTAAAGGTTTTTTCGAAAATCTATCAATCTTTGAAAACTTGAGATATTATCGTGCAAGAAAATTCAATGTTAGTGGTTTTTGTAACGCTGGATTCACTTCTTTTTAGATTGGCTGTAGGAAAGGAGTGGTTGCTCACAATCAGAAAGGTGTTCAAAGTCGCACAAATTTATTGTTTTCTCCCGATTGACAGACGCACTGGCACATTTAGCCGGTGTTTTTTAACCAAGAGAAATTCCCATCAGGGAATCTTATTTAATACGTCACCGCATGTGATGCACGAATCGAAGTTTCACTGAGGTATGCTCTCAATTTTTTGGTTATCGAGTGTGTTTTGTGTCTAGCTCAAGTGTTTCCCTCCTCGTCTAACCATGTCTAAACTACGAGAATTACTGTTAATACGTATTTAGTTGATTTTTGTGTGGGTTAGGGATAGAAATAATTTTACGTCGTACTGTAATGCATTATGTGGGATATTTACGACGAACCTAGTAATTTTGAACTTCGATCAGGTGACGAGGATTACATCTAAGATGGTACCCCCTCCCCTCTCCTAACCACCAAGCCACGCCTCGGGACTACTTTGAGCTATACCAGATTTGACATGCAGCAACCATTCTACACGGCGAGTCTTCAATTGCATTAGAGATCGAACTCACACATGACACACCAACCATGGGATTCGTGACCATAACCACTAGGCAACTGTGGCCACAAATTTTTTATGAGTGGAAAAAAAGACAGTCAGAAGCTTTCTATATAACCATATTCATAAACTAAACTTAGTGGTGCAACAGCCCGTGCGGACCAAAGCTTACTGAGCTCATCTCAGTTTACGTGATCTTGAGCGCTGAGGTGCATGATCAGATGTTCCAGTCAGGTGGTCCAGTCAGGTGGTGAATCTGACGCAAAACCCGCAGTGTTTAATTCCCAAGCAAACTAGGTACTTATTTATCAACCAACTAAAAGGATAAAGGGCTGAGTTGGCCTTGCCCAGCCCGGGATGTGAACTTAGGACATGTGATGTGGAAACGCGATACGCTACCACTGTGCCACTGAGCTGTAAACATACTCATACACATCGAAAATCGATAACTGAGCTTTACTTTTTTAAGACCTCTCAAGATAGTCCTTGTTCATCCACTCCGTACAAAAACTTCGTCAAATACTATTTTTAACTTCGAGTATATCAAGGAATTGATGAATAGTAAAAGATCAAAGGACAAAAATTATGAAAATAATGTACAAACATGTTGGAGATATATATGTACTCCTTTTTTCCATCCATTACAGCGAATATCTGCTTCAGGATGTTAAAGCCTTCGAATACTACCAGAAAATACTTCAGGCTTCTAAGAATTCTTTTATTTTGCGAACTCATTCCTTAAATTTCCTAGAAGTTATATCTACCAATGTAATGATTTAGATTACTTCTGTCGTATGTAGAATAGCACAACTTCTCTGGAAAGTAATTTCCTTGAAAAGTATTCAAGATTGCTTTACTTAGAAGTCATGTTTTTGATACAGTGCTTATTGATGGTGACATGCAATTTTCTTACATCCACGTTACCATGCAGTACATCTCGGAATGAAATGAATCGTATAAAGTTTTCCATTGAAGCAGAAGGAAATATGTATTAATCTCAGTCCAAATCATTAATTCATATACTCTAAGATAGCTTTGAAATATTTTTGAGAAGTATAGAATCCAGACTGACAAGAATTCAGTCTTTCGATTTTTAACTAATTTAGTCTTAACTACAAGTATCCGAAAGTGCTTCTTCATTTTCCTGTATGTTTAAATTTATTTATACAAGAGCAACAACTGATTAAGTTATAAGCCTTTTTATCGATGCTTATAAAATTATTTGGACTAATTCATGTTTTTTTTTAATTTTGAGTTGGAAGATAAATATAAAAAAGATTAATAACTGATTTCTTCTGATTCCTTCACAAATAATTAAAGTTAAATAAAATAAAATTGTGTACTGTTTTAAAATTTCTTCAAGCAAAACTGTCAAGTTTAAGGATTCTTTTTTTCGGGGTCTCAAGGGTGTTAATTTTGTCTGGCGAGATGAAAACGTAAGCAATTTTCGATTCGATGCAATTATTTGAAGTTAAAATTAAATTATTCGACTTTTTTACACATTATTTATACAGGAATAAGGTTTCAAAAAAGGGGCAAATGTTTAATATATGATAATAATTTTAATTATAAAGACATGAAAGTAAGAAACATTAATTAAGCTTTGTACGTTGCGCATGATATTTTTCTAAAATAGCTCTAATTACTAGAAATAAATTGATTTATAAAGTTAAATATATCCCCCTTACACACCGTAGATACTTTATATAAATAGAACAATAGATTTTATTTTTTAAAAAGTAAAACAAATTACATTCTTAAATTTCTTTTAAAGTTCAATATTTTTTAAATATTTTGAAACACGAAAATATATATAATACCAAAATTATGTAGGGTTAAAAGAGTATGATACATTTTTTTTAATAATTCTATAATGTTTTGTACAACGAAGGCTAATAGTTTGGAAAATAGAATGCGCAACGTAAATTTTACTTAATATTTATTACAGAAATTATCCTCATTTTCATATGCTTATAATTTTTAAAATTATGATTATATTTTAAAAATTTTAACCTTTTTTGGAATCTCATTTCTTTATAAATAATGTGTACAAGAGTCAAATTATTTCGTTTTAATTTCAAAGAATTTTATCAAAAACTGCTTTTAAATTTTAGGTTGAAAACTCATGCAAAATGCACAGGATTTATCACACAGCCATAAAAATTTTAATGCCACTCATAACAATGCTTTTAAGTGAAAAATATTTATCAACGTAGTGGCTACAAAAATAATCATAAAAACAAATTAAACGTAGAATATGAAAAGCGACTGCAAATAACATCAATAGAACTAGACTTCAAATGTTTGTGTATAAAAATACAAAAATATCCCATTTACTAAATATAATGCATGGGTAAGCGACACTTGGATCACAAATATAAGTAGATAACATTACATTTACATTAATTTTTTTAATATATAACAACTACAATAACTATTTTCAATAACTTTTATTTAAAATACATGTGACATAATGATCTTCCTTAAATATTATTTTAAGATATATTCTAAGACTTTTTGGATGGGGTTCCCCCAAAACACCTTGTAGTTCTAAGGGCTTTGTGAGTAGAAAAAGTTTAAAGATCACTGTGCTAAATCAATTGAAATTCCATCCAAAAAGCTTTTAAAAAATGTTATACATATGCATAACATTTCTTATAAAACAAGGATCCTGTTTTATAAACACAGAATCCTAGAGAGCAAGTTTAACCCTACTTCACTGCTCCAAGTCACTTTCAGCGTTAGAAAACATAATAATTTTCCATTTTGATCAATTCAATTTCCTTCATGTATTGGATTTTGTTCTTAGTTCCCGATTACACTGTTTAAAGATATTTAATTTATACATCATTTCTATCATATAAAAAAGGAACAGTAACCGTTTATAGATTTAACCCTCAACTTTCCAATGTTGCATTTCTGCAACATATGATTTGTTTGAATTTTACTGACTCAATATTTTTTTAATTACCTACAAATCTCTTACCTGAGAAAAAAGATTACTGCAACGAAATACATGCTAATTTTGTCGTTAGATGGAAGTACAATTTTTCCAGAAATCACAACAATTATAAAAATCTCTGATGCCTCAAGAACTGTGTTTTTGCTATAAAAAGAATCCATTATATTTCATGCTTCCTCTTGTTTATTGAGGAAATAAATTACCAGGTAAGAAATTTAAACATTTTATGATGAATAATAAAATCCTCATATAAAAAAAGTTTTGTAATTTACAGCACTACTGTGCGATGTGCAGTTTAAAACAGCTTACTTTTTTATATAGATTTCCTTTTTATTATTACTTGAGAACTTGTTGATATAATTTTTTCATAGAAATTTTAAAAATTTGAAGTTAAGGGTAAAAGCTCAGGAAAATTATAATAAAAATTAGTTTATAATGTTTCTCTATTTATTTTGGGCTAACCATTTGATTGATTATTTATTAACGTCACATTGCAAAGCTATACGATAGTTATTGTTATTTATTTTAGGTTCATTCTTATCTAATAATTAAATAATATTTTCATAATAATGGAGTTAATCAACTCATAATACAATTGGAATAGTAAATGACACTTTTTGTATATTAGACTCGTGAATGACATGTGTTTTTATATATACTTTTTATAAGAATTTTTATTTTATCGAGTACATGAAAAAACTTGCTAAAATTATTCAAAGCGTAATACAATACGCTGATGGTAATTTTTTAAGATAAAAAATTATTATGAATGGTCTCTTCTAATTAACACCATTACAAATGTTTTTCGTTCCTGTACTGGAGAGATTTCAGATAATGAGTGGCTTTAGTAGGTGAGTATGGGATTGTTCATTCGAAATCTTAGTCGCGATGACGTGAATTTCCCTTGAATTGATGCCTAACAAATCAATATTTCATACCATGCCATACAAGCACTTGGAGGATTCAAATCTCTACGGGATTTAATAGTGGAGAATCCTAATTTGGAATTTTGGTGAAATGACTTGAACTGCATTCGTGTCAGCTCTTAATAGTTCGATATTACAGTTTTTAATGTTTTTAAAGATTCTAAATTCCGCTATTTCAAAAATTGCGCAATCGAAAGAAAAGTAGTGTTTAAATTTCTAACATTCTAATGGTAAATAATCTTCTAGTACTGTAAAATTTGATTAACAACATTACTCATTGTTCCAATAATTTTTGTTGATATCTTGATACGGAATATATCAGCATAATAGTACTTCTACCAGAAATGGGAAAGACTAGGAGTTAGAAAACTGAGACAGCTAAAAAAACTACAAACCTTCAGTAAATCTTTACTAATAGTTTTCAAGCATTCGAACAGGGTTAAACGAAGACGAGAAGGTTTTTATGTACAAAGTGCTTAAAAATATCAGACCAAATAGTAAAAGGTTAAGCCAAATTTTACCATGGAATATATATCCGCAAGAGTGTATGTGTATGTGTGTGTATGTGTGTATGTGTGTGTGTGTGTGTGTGTATGTGTGTGTGTGTGTGTGTGTGTGTGTATGTGTGTGTGTGCGTGCGTATGTTAACATCACACTATAGAACAACATGAGGGCTGTTGACAATGGACCTAGTAACTTTGATCCTCGGTAAAATGTAGAGAAAGGCACCAGAATTGGTAACCCGCTCTCCAAACTACTACATTACGTCAACGGAAAAACTTTGAGCCCAAACAAATTTAACGTACATTTGTTCATCCACACGAAGGGTCTTCAGTTCTACTAGGGTTTGGACTCATGACACGCCGACCACGGGTTCGTGAACATAACCACTAAGCTACCATGGCCACATATACATCCGTAAATGTCGCGTTTACGTGACAGATTTTAAGTCAGCCGTCGTAGGATAGTGTGACATTTTCTTTCTGGAATTTGGAAAAAAATGCGGTACCATACGAGTTGGAAGCGTGCAAATAATTTAGAAGGGGGAACTCACTCATTCCTAATTAATTGACTGATACTTAAGGTCGTATTTCAAAGCAACATGACATCTATGGAGAATGGATCTCCTAATTTCTAACCTGGACCATTCGACGAGTATTACCTTTCAGCTGGCACCAGCCTCTCCAAACTTACAAACCACGCCAATGTGAGGAATTGGGCACTCGACAGATTTAAGGTATCCAACTACTTGCGACAACTTTTTTCTAAAAAAATGGAGATTTTCTTATGAATTTTAGATTTATTTAGTACATTTTAAAGAAAATATGCTAAAACCAAGAAAAGAAAAAGAAATTATTATTACTAAAAGGGAAAAAAAATTGGTAAAAATTTACAAAAAATATAATAAACGGGATCCGGATTCGTAGACACTGGTATAAGCACTTGAACTCACTACTCGACGGAAACAACGTCGGCCATCAGTTCGTAACAAAGACCACTCGTTACTGTAGTTACATCAACTATACATAAGGTACATGGTAAACAATTTCAATGGGCTCAATTCATGTGACGTCATAGTCAGATAATAGTGAAAGCCACGTGATTCTAGCCAATCAATTCAAAAACTCATGCGACGTCATAGTCACACGATAAAAACTATCTAGTGTTCCCAGCTAATCAGTTCACGCGCTCCGTTGTTGCCAAGTTTCCTCTTTGCAGAAACTTTCTCCTAAAAAGTACATGTGTATACAAAATACACTTTATTTAAAAGTATAAGCATAAAATATGTTTTTTTATATTAAAAAAAACTTTTTTGAAGAATTTTTTTTTCTAACATTTAAACATCTTAACCCAAATATGAAATTTGAACTTTTATTTGAGTTTTACAAATAGAACAAGTACAAGTAGTTTAATGTTTGTTTTTAATTCAATGGAAAACACGCGTTTGTTTTTATCATGTGACTTCATGAATTGAGCCCATTCAAAACAGCCAAACTCGAAATGATTAAAATGAATGGAAATCTACACTTCGACAATTTAAAGCTTTGTGAAGATCCCCTTGGATCTCACTTTGAGAACGAGAATAATTTGGAGTCAGATAAGAGCCAGTAGCCATTTTTATAAATAACTTTCTTTATTTGGTTATCTTTTCCAAATAAAATCAAAGACTTTTATTAACAAATATATCTAAATAGTTATATGAGGTTTAAAAGGGACTTTCCTTTAAATAAACTTAAATATTTAATGATCCAATTAATTAACATTTAGAATATCGATCACGCAGAGATTACCGCGATAAGAGATCCCAGAATTATATTCAATGATGTTCCTATTGAACATTTAACTTTAATATCACTCCTAATATAAAACTTTAATGAGACTTTAATTATAAATCAATATTTACCACACTGCAGCTCAGCTCTTCCTGAGCTTTATCCACCTAGAAATCTTCAATAATAAATCTCTAACTTCACCGTTATACCTTCCTGCTTCAATCTCTCTCTCCTACTGCTTTTTACTTTACTATTCCGTTTGACTTAAATACTTTATCTAATCTGCATAACAAGGAATCCTGTCCTCTTTTTGGAGCTGATTGGAAATAGGTAGGGGAATTAAATTTCCCTAAAAAAGACGACTTAGAAGGTTAGTGATAGAGTTCCATATAGGTTTGTCACAGCTTTTATTCGTAAGTATGAGTATATGCTGTTGAAACAGCACTCACCAAAAGGTTCCCTTTCTTTTGACGAGTCCCGATTTTATTTTTTGAACTGTTTAGCCCTAAGTACTTAAAAGCAACAATTCCCAACACATTTATAGCCACGGTTGCCAAGTGGTTATTGTTAAGAGCTCGTGGTCAGCGTGTCATGAGTTCGAACCTGGTGCCACTAAAAATACACAGTGTAGAGGGGCTGTGATACATGTTAAATCTATCATGGATCCAGAATGCTGCCATGGTATGGTGTGGTCGGTGGTTCAAAATTACGAGATCCGTCACCAATAGCCTCCGTGTTGCATTATAGGCTAATGTTAATAAAACACTCACTCCAAACACATATTCAACAGCAAAATAATCCCCTTTATTTCATTTCCCAGTTTAATCGAATAGTCTCTGAGCATCCCTGAGTTAAAAATATGATTCTTGGATACTGTATTTTTTAATGTATAAGACATTCCTTTATACAAGACGCACCCCTTTCCCTCAAACATTTCATGCAAAATTATGGAAAATGATTCTGAAAAGGGAGTGCGAGTTATACTGAACACACACACACACACACACAATTAATATTAAAAAAATTAAGTCTATTCCTACTTAGGTCAACGAAAAAAAATTTTATATTAATTAATTAAATTTAATTAATGAATTAATATTTGAAAAAGCAGAATAAAAAAATCAAGTGTCAGCCACTGCAAGTTTCAGAAAATATACTTGAAGCCAAGTAAAAATTCGTTTAAAAAACGTACTGACGCCATCTGTTGGTACTAATTCTAACTTCGTCAGAAATAACGCAGAATAAATTTAAAATTAAAAAATAAATTTAATTAATGAATAAAAATTCGAGAAAACTGTATTTACATCCATTGTCATCCACTACAAATTTTAAGGAAATGTATTTGAGCTTGAGTGGATGAATAAAAAGTATTTTTTTAACGATTGGAAATTTGAAGATTATATATATGTGTGTGTGTGGAAAGAGTGAACTAATAGTAGGAATTGAAAAAAAGCATGGCAATTATACCTTCACAGGGCGCACCCCATTTTTGGAGACCATTAACTAATGTCTTGTACACCTTCAAAGTATGATATCTATTATGTTTATAAACGACGCGAAGATTAAAACGTTAATTTGAACAAAGAATATTTTTCTCGTTAAAATAACTCCTCTTTAGTTAAATATTATTTTTATTATTGTCATATACAGGAAATCCTCTATCGCCATCTGGAACTTCGAATTTTTCGTAGTTCTGGTTAGATTCTTACTAAGAGCAATGAATAAACACTGTTATGACAAACTGCAGCAATTTTTCTGTGATGAACCAGATAATCTGCAGTAAAACATGCCCTATATTAATGGTTCTCAAGTTTTCTTTCTTTCCTCTATCAGTGCAATAATTCATAACATTATTACGTCTCTCATACGCCTCATCCCCAAGATATGACAATGCTGTAATCATCACACACACAAGAGATATATCTTTATTTATCTCCAAGAACATCGGAGAACACACTGTTTCTGCAGGGAGCGGGAGGAACAAAAATTGACGGGCAGTTTAATTTATAATAAAAAGGCAAAAATACTATGCACAATTTAAGAAATTTTTTTATATTAAAGTGAGGAATGAAGATGTGACAGGATTCCATATTTATTTTTCATATTTTATAAGTTTAAGATAATTAGTATATTTAAACAATTTAATGCATATTTTTTACGTCGGGCACCATTTTTAAACATGCAAAAGGCCTTTTCTAAATAAATATATGTTTTCCCAATTTTAATTTAATTTAATCAAAAAATATTCAAAATTATATGGAAATTCTTGACATATGCAAATTATGGAACATATCTATAAATGAATTTTTTCAATCACTGAGAAATTCAAAAATACTATTTTTTTAAATCTGCAGCGAGCTGGTCTACTTCATTTGGCCCGCGGGCCGTAATTTGTGAATCATTTACAATATTTATATTTGAATTTTCTCATGAGAGGGAGAGAGAGAGAATAAATTTTTTTTTGATTTATATAAAATATTATGTTAAAAAAATTCAAAACTTTTTTTCTTCAATCATTTGATTTGTCAAATGCAAAATTAGCCGCATGTTCACGAATCCTTTATAATCACTGATAATCTACTTAAATTTGATTTGATTTTTTAATGACATAGAACTGTGAAGAAACGCAAAACTATTGGCGATGAAATTCAAAATTTAAGCCATGGTTAAGTGACATGGACAACATCTCAGCTGGAACCCGCTCTCCTAACTTCCACACCACGTCCATCTGAGGACTCTGATCCACGACAGATTTAACGTGAATCAGCAACTCAAAACGGCTGGTCTTCAATTGCACCAAAACTCAATCTCATACGTCAGCCTCGAGTTCATGACCATGACCACTTGGCTACAACGGTCATACAGAAACATCTGATACACTTATAAAGGAAAGAAAAGTAAAACTGCTGGAATCAGGGTTTCTACAAAAATCCTGAAACAATTCGTCATTGAGAAGCCTCAGAATGCCGAGGTAACCCTTAAAGGGAAGTATAAAAGACCTTAATAAGGTTTTGCTTATGGATTTGATATGGCGTGTAAGTTACGGAGTTCCTATCCCCAAAAAGGATGTACCTTCTCATCGGAACTATTAAAATTAAGATATTTAAATTGTGGTGACGACATAAATTGTGTAACAGAAAAAGTTCAGTGTAATTGTGAGTGAAAAAAATTGTCGGGCAGCACATAATTTGCTTGTTATAAAAAACAGCAGAGCGGACGCAGTCCGTCCGACATTTAAAAAAAACGATCTTGAGCTTACTAAGCGGGCACGCTACCTCGAAGCCAGTACTTCGCAAACTCTCAACATTTTCGACCCAGTTTTCAATCCTAATTTTCATTGTTCCCCCTCCATACAATTACTATATATTGAATTCAATAACGTACTTTGACTTAAAGCTACTAAAGCTATACGAATTTAATTATAAACCTTACAAAATTATCGAGATAAGTATTAAATTTGTGATACCCCCCGCACCCCTGGGATATCGTCCCTTCATCCACGCGACCTAGATTTGTAGGGATAAAAGATTGACCACTCGAACCTTCCATAATAAATCTAGTTTGTTTTATCTCAATATATATTAAGCAAAGCAACACAGGTTTTACTTAGAGGAAAACTATGAGGAGTGATATGACGTAATTAACAATTCTTAGCAAATAGCGCATTAAATACTACTCACTACCTTTATGATAATTTAACCTACGAATCTTTATCAATAGACAATTCCTTAATTAACTAACTGGAGCTCGCTCTATAATTAAACTTTAATAAGCAAGCTCTCACCGCTATATAGCTCCAATAATACTCTCCAGCCGACCTTCTCGCGAATGCAAAAGTTCCAATTTATATAATCATTCACTGATCTGCATGTCGCATTTTCTTCTTGAGAAGATTGGAATGAAATGCCATTCTGGCCCCAAAGATTCCCCAAGATGATTAATAGAAGGCGCGATAAAGCCCCGTCACAATTTTGTATATAATTTTGTATATGACAAGAGTGTGATAGTTAATAGTAGTTATTAAACTTGTTCTTAACTTAGTATTGATAAATTAGTTATCAAATACATTGAACAGTACTAATGCATTTATAAGTATATTATATCTTATTAAATGTGCATTTTATTTTGTATTACATCTGAATGTATTTTGCATCGATTCCTTTCAGTAAATTAATAATTTTTTAAAATAATCTTTTACTTTAAACTTTTCGATATGCTTGCCGCCCCCCTATACCCGATATCACGTCCCTCAAGCGTGGGGTGTCCTACAGTTTGAGAAACGCGGCTCGTAAGCCACCGAGCCGTGATTTTAGTTTTGCCGACAGTACGAGCGTTATGTTGACAGTAACCTTCCTCTTGTTTCGAAGGTAAAATGTGTAAGACTTTATCAATATAGAAAAATTATGGATTTTTATGAATTATGCCCACGCACATACAAAACGGACTCTTCTATAAACATATACAGAGAATACTAAAGCTTTTTAAATATATAATTTAGAAGTAGACCAGCATTTCTCAAACTGTGGGGGGTGCCTCCCCTAGGGGAGCGGGATAACTCCACAAGGGGGGCGCGAGCATATTGAAAAGTCTTAAACAAAAGATTTATTTAAAAAAAAATTATTAATTTACTGAAAGTAAGCAAATAAAATACATTCTGACATAATAAAATACACACATTTGCACTGAAATAAAAAAAAAAACTTATAAATATATCTGTACTTCCCAATGTATTTTATAATTAATTTAACAATACTATAAAAACAAGTTTAATAATTATTAGTGATCCCTTGGACTTGTCATATATAAAATTATGTACAAAAATGAACAATTATCTTGATAATTTGTATGGTTTATAATTAATCCCTTAAATGCCGATAAAAAGTTACTCGATTCACTCCCCATTCCCACTGTTTTGAGGAGGGGGAGAAAAGGAATAAATAAGCAAAAATCCTCTCTGAAAAAAGTAAATACTTCACAAATACTGTCAAGGTCCTTTTATTGCAATCCAAAACATTCGAAATAATTTTATGGATAACAGTGCATAGAAGAGATCGTACTTTGAAAAGACGCATATGTACGTCTGGGTCAATTATCGCTTTAGGTGAGCGAGACGTTTATATACGTCGGTGCACTAAATAGTTTCGAGTCGTATTGTAGCTTTAGCGTCAAAGTATAGCATTATTAAATTCAATATATTGTTATTGTAAGGAAGGGAGGGCGTGTTGAAAACTAAGATTTAATATTGGGTCGCAAATATTGAAAGTTTGAGTAGACTAATTCACATTTTATGATATCAACAGTTGAGAATTTTTAACAAAAAATCCGCGTTATTATTTCAATTGATCGTTACTCTGAAAATAATGTGAATTTTTCGAATTTTTTAGTTGAAACCTGGTATAGAAGCAAAATAGTATTACTGAAGCATTTTTCATAAAAAGAAAAATGTTTTGAAAATATGCCATTCCTCTACATTTTTTGCCAAAAAAATGCATTTAAATAATCTTCTCTTGTAATAATGTTCTTAAAATATTTTTATATGTATGTTATAATTCAAATGACAATAGATATAAAAAAAATTATTCATTTATGAGCGTTTATCAAAATCAAGGTTCCGAATGGAGTCATTCACTTTCAAATTATTTTGAATTTAATATATATACTCATGTACCTTGAAAAATAAAATTTTAAAAAATTAGAATTATTTACCATTTTCAAATATTTTCTGTGCGGAACAGGAGGAAATTGCAACTTTAAAAAGAAACAAGAAAATCTGTGAAGGTTTTATGAATATTTTAACAACTAATATTATTGAAATAAATAATTTGCTCTGTACTGTAATTAAATTTTATTTTACTGAATCAATATAGTATGAAATCTCAAGTACTCGGAAAAATGTATACCTACATGATAGAAAATATTATTTCGAGAAAAACAATTATATACCTACTCAACAGCCCAAAGGGTTTCGGCTTTCTTATTTATTTTTTTTCTTTAGAAAATGTGGAAAGAAAATATATATTTCTTAAAATAAATAATAAACAAAAATTCGAAATAAAGTGTAAAGAAACAAAAAGGGGGGAGGGGATGAAAATAATTTATTTTTCTCTCCACAGTTTGTTGTTCAATACTTGCTCCCTCGGCAGTTTTGTTGAAAACTTTTTATACGTCTCCTGTGCATAATAAGATCCAAAATTGGTCACATTGGGCCTGTTCAGGTTTCGCAACAGATTTTATAAAACATTTTATTCAAAATCTCGAAAACTGATATGCATAAGCTTTTGCGAAAACTGTGTTTCCAAAGAAATGCGTTTTCCCCTTCTGCGAATCACTGATATTTTTCTCTCATGCAATTTAAAATAAAATATGAATATAGTAGAAAAAGGGGGCTGTTTTTTTATTAAGAAATACTCGTCACACTTTTGTGTGGCGGAGTTATTAGATTTAAACGTCATTCAAAATAAAATGCGATTTTTACTGGATTTCTTGCCGAATTTATTACCACTACTTTTCTTTTTAGCGAAATGTACTATATTTTATGCTATCATTTAGCATTTGAATATAAAATAGATTTTATGCTGAAATTGGACTGCTTTAAAACAGGTTAAATGGGACGTAGAAAGTTTTTAAAATTAACTGTGGTTAACATTAAAACAAAAAATTTCTTTTCAAGTTTCGCTGTTCCTAAGTCTAACATGGTGAATATTTTGAAGTTTCCCAATATACTCGTACAGAGATATTGGACAAAATAATAGAAACACCCATTTAAAAATGAGTCGTTCTTCGACCGTCAAGTAAACTGCCGTCACGTGTCGCATTACCTACCTGAGTGAGTGAGTGAATATTAACGTTGCTCTGTTCAGCTATACGAGGGCTTTTGGGGACGGACCACGTAAGCTTGAACCATGGTCAAATGACGCGAACGACACCTGAGCTGGTACCCCTCTCCTAACTACCACAACACACCAACGGGAGGACGTTTCAGCTCTCTACAGATTTAACGTGCATCGCTGCCCTACACGGCGGGTCTTTAATGGTACTGGGCTCGAACTTAAGGCATGCCTGTCATGATCCAATACCTTCACCACTGGGCTACCGCAGCCCTCGCAGCACCTACCTATTGGCGGTGAAAGGAAAGGTATCAGTCAAACACACACACATTTGGCGGTGTGTAGTTACTTCAGAAAATTCTTTTCCTAGCAAAACGAGATTACTCACCTTCCTGAAGTGAATGAGTGAGTGAATATTAATGTCGCACTGTGTTCAGCTACACAAGGGCTTTGAACTATGGTCAAGTGACGAGGAAGACGTCTGAGCTGGCGCCTCCTCTCCGAACTTACACACCACAGTAACTGGAAGATTTTGAGCTTCAACAGATAGATTTAACAGCTCATCTATACGGCGGACACGCCGGCCACGCGCGCGCGCGAGTCAGGGACCACTAAGTTACCAAGGCTACAGTGCACACTCAAATGGAATTGAAAAATTCTTGATTTAATTTACTGTATATTAATATCATATTTCAAAGCTGTTGGAGACGGATCTCATATTTTCTCGATCACGGTCGAGTAACCAAGTCAAAATTCGAGTTGATACCCCACTCTCCAAACTTTAACACCCCTCCAACGTAGATTTTTTAGTCTCGGCAGATTTACAGTGTATCGGGCCTTCTACAAGCAAATTTCTGGAAAAACATATGGATTTTAAAACTTCAATTTAAAATTAATAGGCCATTTTCAATTGTCCTCTGATCTTTCAAAAACCTATGAAATGCATCTAGCAGCCATCTAATTCTTACGCGATCACCAATATCAATTCAAGAATGCGTATGATAATTAAAAAACTCGAGAATCTATGTGTTTGCTATATAAAACGCTACCTATTTCCAAAACCAGTTTCCAAGGTGAAAAGAAATCTATCTTATACACCAAAAAATATGATTTTTGCCTTATTACTTTAGAAACGTGTACATTAAGTTAAAATACTTAGAATACCATAAAAAGATACGCATTAAATATTGGAACCTTACTTTTGTAACAAGAAATGTTTTTTAACGTTTTTATTACGGAAGAAAAGAATACAGAGTCACACAGAGAGTTCTTTAGTTACAAATTAATTATACCAAATATTCTTGAAAAAACAAACCTCTCTCGATAAAAGGCCTTAAAGGAATGAATAGTGTGACTGTTACCATTTGTATATACAAGAAAATAAAGGTGTTATTATCACTTGACTATGGCTCAAAACTACGAGGTCTATTGCCTGTAGCTTTAGCGTAGCTTCGAAATAAGCAACGAATATACAGGAAAAATAGGAAGATTCTCACAAAATTATTACTTATAAAATATTCTTTGAGCTTCTCCTTTTAAATACGAGTAGATTTTTTTTATAGAAATCTTGTTAAAATACTTACCGAATACCCAATAATTAACAGATTTCAAAATTTATAACTGTTTCTTGGGACGTTATAATTACGTGGCATTTAGTGACGCAACCTTTCGCGGTTCACAATTTACGAAATGAGTTTGAACGAGTTTGAATTGAAACAATTGGTCGTTTTTTGCTGTGACGCATCACTAGACAGACGCGAAATTGCAAGCAGTTTTCAGAAAAAATTTGCTTCTTTGGAAGCAGTTAGCAGTAAAATATCGAATTTTACCATCGAACAGAAAATCTTCATCGTGAAACATTTTACTAGAATAATTCAATAGCCGCAGCAATAAAACAAAAGTTCGACAGTGTGTATGGCAGTGTTTCTCAAACTGTGGGGCGCGCCCCCCTGGGGGGGCGCGATAACCTTACGAGGAGGGCGCGAGCATATCGAAAATAAAAGATTTAAAAAAATATTTAATTTACTGGAATGAATTAAAACAAAATACTTTCAGACATAATAAAAAATGCACTTTTACTCTGATATAAGTTATAGGCGATATTAAATCATCAAAAAAAAAATTCTTCAATACTTAATTAGCTATCTTTGATCCTATAACCAAATAAAAAATATTTTATTAAACTTACTGCAATCTCATGATGAGAGAGTTTTTAGTACGTTTTCTTTTTTAAAACTAACAGATCCCAAAAAACTGGGATCTCAAAAAACAGATCCCAGATCCAGAATCGAAAAAATTTAGGAACATAAAAAATTCATCACTGTCATTATTTTTGAAATACTGCACATTATAGCTATAATTTGTTTGACCTTCTAAGTTATTGGTACAGTTTAGTGATGACCCCTCTCTTATGTGTTTATTTCTTATTTAAGGAAGTTGTAAGTACATCCTTGTCATTAAAGAGACTTTTGCCAGATACGGTATTAAGGGTTCTTCGAACCCAGGTGCCCGAATAAATTCCCGCAGATGTATTTCTCTGTTGCGCTTTTTTCCATGCAAAACAGTTTTATGATATTTGGAAAACCACGGAGAGCACACACTTTGATGGATTACTTGGCCAAGACTTAGACCAAGATGAGTATTTTCAAACATATATAAAGCATAACAATTGTTTTCAGCAGTAACATACATATTATCATAATGAATATACTTTTTATCCGGAAGTGGTCGCGCGGGACACAGATCACGAAATTGTTAATTCTGGCAAAACTGTTTATTTGTTACCAAAGAAAAATTGAAAAGTCCTTGAAAGTAGGTAAGTAAACTTTCTCTTAATTAAATTATTCACTGGAATAACGATTTGTATCGAGTACAATAAAATAATTATTAAAAAAAAGGATTGGGGTGACTCAATAACCTCACTCGACCGTATCGAGTGTGCGCCTGCTCCCAGGTTAAAACATGTTGAAGTCTTTTTGCTTTAAATATTAAAAATAATACAATTATTCTTCATCGGAATTTTATATTATTGTTCATTATTTAACATAAAATATAAATGCTAATTCTGTGAGGCTTAAAATTAAAATTCGCTTAAAGCTAATTATAATTTGAGCAATCATTTTTAAAAAAACATTTTACATTTTTGTAAAAATCGTCGCGCACTTACTGTTCTTGCAATACAGCTATTATATCAAGATTGTTTTATTTTCTTATAAATAAACTCCTGCAAAGAGCGGGTACTTCGGCCGGTATACTTTTAATGTATCAGTGCTGCACAGAGTATTTTGTAACTAATTAAATTATACCAAATTAAGAACAAGTTTAATAAGTATTAACGACTTCCATGGGCTTGTCTTGAAAAGCAAAGTTTTTATAAGGAATGCTTATGATTAGAAATTGACCCTCTGAGTTATTTTTCTATATTTAGCAGATATCCATATTTTGTCTTCTAAGCAGTCACCGCATTTTGCAATATGCTCAATTTAAAAATTAGGGAAAGGAAAAATAACATAATAATTATCCTATTACTTACTTAATTAATTTTTTGCTTAAAGGTAGTATTGAAAATTTAATACTTATGCTACTAATTTGTATGGTTTATAATTAAGATCTCGTATTGTAGCTTTAGCGTCAAAGTGCATTATTATTGTATTTAGTGCATTATTAATGTATAAGGGGGGCGCGATAAAAATTGTGATTGAAAAGGGAGGCGCCAGTATTGAAAGTTTGAGAAGCACTGGTGTATGGGACTCGAAACGGTGTGGCAAACTTGACAATTTCTGATTTGATTAGGAAATTCGAAGAACATGGGACAGTGCACGATATGCGAAAGGGAAATGTTGGACCACCAAAGAACGTTACAACGGTAGAGAATATTGTTGAAGAGTCCGAGAACTGAGAGACGCAACAGGACAGGGAATTTATTGGCCTGCCTATTTTCCCGATTTCGATCCTCTAGACTATTTTCTGTGGGGCTACTTGAAGAATAATATGTACAAAAATCGTCCACATTCATTAGATGTGCTCCACCAAACAATTTCTGCTGAAATTTCGGGTATCACACTGCCAAATATTCGTTCAGTTTTAGACAACTTTTATCTTAGGCTCCGCCATTTTGTTACACGTAATAGGAAACACTTTGAAAATCTTGTGCATTAAATTGGAATAAGAGTACTTATATGTGAAGTAAATATTTTCTTTAAATCTCTTCTCAAACTCTTTTACAAAAAAACTTAAATTTTTGGTTAATTACTGGGCACCCTATATTTACTTTGAAAAACTGCTTTTAAATATACCCCCCCCCTCTAAGGTGTTTCTCGTAACATCAGGCATACAAGTACCCTTCAATTAAATGCCATTTTTTGTGTCAAATGCTTACATAAATCAAGAAAATTCTTAAATTAAAAACTGCCCATTTTTCTTGAGGTTAAGTTCAATTTTAGATAAAAATAGTAACAGTATATTTATTCTCCTC